>OX359294.1:69390927-69990927 GCA_947179395.2 Pulicaria dysenterica | reverse complement strand
GGAAGATTTGTAACACCCTCTTACCCAGTCTAGAATATTAAGGTAATTGATTAAATTAAGTTTGGTATTTAATTTAATTATGTGGATAATTGTTATTATGTCTAATTGATAAATAATTATTTGTTTATTAATTTAAGATAATTAATTTAAATTAATATAATTAGATAGTGGATTTTGTAAGGTGGCCGGTTTTGGTGTTTAGCCACCACCTCACCATCTCTTTCTCACATTACAAGCAAATTACTCTAAGTGTGTGTGTATGTGCTCTCGGCTAAGAAGAAGAAAGAGCAAGAGAATCATCTTTTAATTTGCATAATTAAATCATTGAATTGGCTATCCGAGTTCTACTATAAACTGATCAAGAGGTTAGAATACTGAATTCAATTGTTAATTGATAGATTATATTCGGTTTTGATTATGTATGATTAATTCCGATTGATACATGATAATGGTTTGATGAATTAGGATGAATGCATGTTAGATTTTATGTTTAATACATGTTGTTTATATGTTTAGAATGATTCCTGGAAACATATATAACTTGCATGCTTAAAATCAGTAGTGATTTAAGTTAGAAATAAAAAATGGGGATGAACACTTGAATTCGTCAGAATTGGGGTTTGAATGAGTCGGAATTGGTGAATTCCGACAGAATCACTCGGAATTGAATTGTATCGGAATCCGACTAATATATCATTGAAATGCCTTGACACTTCACTCGGAATCCTATTCTCTCGGAATTGCCTAATTACTCGGAATTAACAATTGCCTTTGCTCGAATTCTATTTCCTCGGAATTCAGTTTACTCGGATTGTACCTTTTCTCGGATTAAGACTTTAATCGGAATTGGACCTTTACTCGGATTGTGCCTATGCTCGGATTTTGCCTTGCTCGGATTTTGAATATGATTCTATCGGAATTTGGCCTTTACTCGGAATCCGACTTTAATCGGAATTGGATTTAGTCGGAATTGATGATTTGAAGATAAACATGATTTGTATATCTTTTGGATTTATGTATAATGAATATATAGGTATATGTGTATATACATGAAGCATGAATAAATATGATATTTATTATTGGATCAGTATTATGAACTGAATACTGACTTGGGTTACTTTAATCTCAGGAACTGAGAAGACTTAGTGAATTTAGTCATCTGAGTGTGCCAAGGTTTTGAAGACTTTGGTGAGTGGATTTATATCTTTTGATATATAGGATATGATATCCTATTTGGAATGCTCTTGTTTGGATTGTATATACATGTTATTTGGAGATCAGTTTTAGTCTTGGGCCTGTTGCTTGGGGAATTACCGTATCAGATCTTGATGTACATTTGTTGTACATAAGAAGGCTGGTATTGTAATCAATGTTAGCAGGGCTACCGGTAAACCTTGGTTTTGGCCGACCTTGGTTGTAGGTGGTTGCAACACCGCCGGTTCTCCTGGGATTCATGAGCTATTTGGGTTAGACATGTTTGCCTTGTATGTGATTAGATATTTATTTCCTCACTTAGCTTTATGCTAATTCCCCACTAGATTGTTTTGCAGATTAACCTCGGTGAGTTCTGATGCTTTTGGACTGGGGATATGGACAGACCAAGAACTCTGATGTCTATTTTTTGTAAAGAGTCTGTCTGGATATTAACACTGTAGAAGTTTTGGTGTATAAAACAAGTTAAAACTTTTGTATCTATTATGTAAATAAGATAATTATATGTAATTAGCTTCCGCATGTAGTAAAGTATATGTTTAAAAAGTACAGTGTGACATATTGCTCGAGGAGAACGTCGAGAATCAGATATTCCTATTATTTCTCTAATGAAAGCTAGAAAGTCGGTTTCAAAAGGCTGCGATTGCTATTTAGCATATGTGGTCAAAGATATTCCGGTAGTGTCAGACTATCCGGAGGTGTTTCGAGACGAATTGCTGGGTTTGCCGCCGGTGAGAGATGTGGAGTACAAAATTGATCTTGTTCCAGGGGTTACGTCTGTAGCTAAAGCTCCATACCGTCTTGCTCCTTCAGAGGTGCGAGAGATGATGACTCAAATATAGGAGTTGATTGACAAGGGCTTTATCCGTCCGAGTTCATCCCCGTGGGGAGCTCCTGTCTTGTTCGTAAAGAAGAAGGATGGAACCATGCGTATGTGTATCGATTACCGGGAGCTGAATAAGCGAACGGTAAAGAATAAATACCCTCTTCCACGTATTGATGATTTGTTCGATCAATTACATGGAGCGACTTGCTTCTCTAAGATTGATCTTCGCTCTGGTTACCATCAGGTGCGGGTTAGTGAAGACGATATTCCCAAAACTTCTTTCCGCACTCGATATGACCATTATGAGTTTCTGGTTATGCAGTTCGGTTTAACCAACGCGCCTGCTGTGTTTATGGATATGATGAATCGGATTTGTCATCCTTTCTTGGATAAATCCATTATTCTGTTTATCGACGATATTCTTGTGTATTCTAGAAGTGAAGCCGAGCACGAGTTGCATTTGCAGCAAGTTCTTGAAACTCTCAAGCGAGAGAAGCTTTACGCAAAGTTTTCAAAGTGCGAATTTTGGCTTCGTGAAGTGCATTTTCCTGGTCATGTGATCTGCAGGGATGGTGTTAAAGTGGATCCGGCGAAAGTCGACGCAGTGATGAACTGGGGGGTTCCCCGAACTCCTTCTGAAGTTCGTAGTTTTCTCAGCCTAGCTGGATATTATCGGCGATTTATCCGTGATTTTTCTAAACTTGCAGGTCCCTTGACTAAGATTACTCGGAAAGACGTTGCTTTTGTGTGGTCTAAGGCGCAAGAAAAAGTGTTTCAATCTTTGAAACGACTATTGTGTGAAGCTCCGATTCTTTCTTTGCCCGACGGATCTGATGACTTCGTCGTTTATTGTGATGCTTCTTATTCGGGGCTTGGCTGCGTGTTAATGCAGCGTGATAAAATGATAGCATATGCGTCTCGACAGTTAAAGCCATATGAAGGTAACTATCCAACACATGATCTTGAGCTAGCTACTGTTGTGTTTGCTCTGAAGCTGTGGTGGCATTACATGTACGGTACCAAGTGTGTGGTCTGTACGGATCACAAGAGTCTGCAATACGTGTTTACGCAGAAAGAGCTCAATATGAGGCAGCGGCATTGGCTCGAATTGATCAAAGATTACGACTGTGAGATCCGTTATCATCCTGGTAAGGCCAACGTGGTGGCGGATGCTCTTAGTCGCAAAAGCTCGTCGGCTGAGGCAAAGTTTATGAAACTAGTGGTGGTTCCTGATATTATAGCGAAATTGAAGGAAGCACAATCTGTGGCCTTGCGTGACGAGAATTTAAAAGCAGAAGTGATGCGGAAGCAAAAGGATCTACTTAAAGATGATAGTTGTGGGCTAAAGACTTTTCAGTCTCGTGTTTGGGTACCTCTTTACGGGGGAAATCGTGAGTTGATTCTGCAAGAGGCTCACCAGTCTCGACTGTCTGTTCATCCGGGCAGCACCAAAATGTACCATGATCTAAAAGCTTTATACTAATGACCTACGTTAAAGCGAGACATTGCTTCCTACGTGGAGAAGTGCCAAATCTGTGCGCAAGTGAAGACTGAACACCAGAAACCATACGGTAATCTTCAACAACTTGAAATTCCTGAGTGGAAATGGGATAATATTACTATGGATTTCGTGACAAAGTTACCGAAAACGCTCAGAGGGCACGATGCGGTTTAGGTCATAGATGACCGTTTGACCAAAAGTGCTCATTTTCAGGCCATCAGTGAGTCTACTCCATTGGATAAGCTAGCAAAGTTGTATATTGCTGAAGTGGTGTCACGCCATGGGGTACCGTGTTCTATTGTGTCAGATCGCGATCCGCGGTTTACTTCAAATTTCTGGCAGAGTTTACAGCGTGAGCTTGTCACTCGTGTTCATTTGAGCACGACGTACCATCCTCAGATAGACGGCCAGTAAGAAAGAACCATTCAGACCCTGGAGGACATGCTTCGCTCATGTGTGCTTGAGTTTGGTGGAGCGTGGGATTCACATCTGCCGTTGATTGAGTTTGCTTATAACAATTCATACCATTCCAGTATTGGGATGCCTCCATTCGAGATGTTATACGGGAGATGTTGTCGCACTCCCACGTGTTGGTTAGAGCCTGGCGAGAAGCAGTTCGCCGGATCCAAAATTGTGCAAATTACTTCTGATAAAGTGAGAGTGGCGCGTGAAAATTTGAAAGCCACTCGGGATCGACAGAAAGTGTACTCTGACCCGAGACGTCGGCCAATTGTATTTAACGAGGGCGATCGGGTTTTCCTGAAAGTCTCACCGTGGAAAGGTGTTATCCGTTTTGGCCGTAAGGGCAAGTTGAGTCCACGTTTCATTAGACTGTTCAAAATTCTACGCAGAGTCAATGATCAAACAATATCTTTGGAGTTGCCTCCAGAACTTGCGGGTTTTCATAATACCTTTAACGTGTGTTACTTACGCTAGTGCAAAGTGGATGAGAGTCAGATTCTTCCGTTGCAAGAGCTGAGAGTTGATGATTCAAAGCGCCTCGTTGAGGAACCTGTTGAAATTCTCGGCTCAAAGACTAAAAAGCTGCATAAGAAAGTGATCAAGCTCGTTCTCGTGAAGTGGAAATATAACCTAGGTTCGAATATGACCTGGGAAACTGAAGATGATATGCGAGCTCGATATCCCCACATGTTTGTGAGGAATCAGATTCCGAGGACGGAATCTTCTTAAGGGGGTAGATTTGTAACACCCTGTAAATGGGCCTAGCAGTGTAGTGTTGTACCATGTGCTTTGGTACTTGTACTATGACTTTATGTGAATTTTAATTAAAGTGTTTTGTGTGACTAACGTATCTCGTGTTAATTAATGTGATTATGTGAAAAGTGTCAAACGTGTTAAAAAGTGATGTCGTGTTATACGGTTTCGCTAAATGATTCCGTAGATATCCCTGTTGGTTAAAACGGGATGACGTGTGTTAAGTTGTAAGTTGGAAAGGGGAACAAAATACCCTATATTTTAATTAAAACAACCCAGGGTCGGTTTTAGACTCCCTTATCCCCTGGGAGTTGTCAAAACACACACAAACACATTTCTACATACGTACACCCACACATACTTCACTTCTTGGTGGATTTTTGTTGAATCAATCAAGGAACAAGCTTTAACCAGAGATTTCAGTAGCAATTCGTGGTCTAGATAAGTTGTTCTTCTTCTGATTTGTAAGTGTTTTCAAGATTAAACCTAGTTTTTGTGTTTGTGATGAAGATGACCATTTTGATGGTCTAAAATGGTGTTTGTGTGTTGTTTATGGTGTCAAATGTGTTTCTAGGTTTCCCTTGATGTCAAGTAATGTGTATAAATGATTGAATCTGGTTTCAATCGAGTTTTGGTGTCAAAAATGGGGTTTACAGGGCTGTCGTGAAAACAGGGATGAAGACCTGCTGTGCAGGTACTTCCTACGGGCGTAGGGGATAATACATGCGGCCGTAGGAGGCCTTTTGTGTCTACTGCAGCCATAGGCAGGGTTTCTGCGGCCGTAGGATGTGTTTTGTGTGGATTACCATCTATGGACGATGGAACAAGTACTGGCGTAGGTATATAACCTACAGTCGTAGTTCACCAAAGAACAGCTACTACGGGTGTAGGAATAGGTTCCTGCGGCCGTATTGCATGATTCATTGGAAGGAATCTCTGCGGGCGTAGGGAATTGTTCCTACGGCCGTAGTGATGGTTTGGCATGTGTCCTACGGCCGTAGGACATGTCCACTGCGTTCGTAGGACATGTCCACTGCGGCCGTAGTAGCCTGTCCAGTGCTGACAGTTTGTGTAACTTGTGTTTTAACCTATGTGTGCTACGGGTATGTGATAATTAAGCCTAAACCTAATGTGTTAGGTGATTCGGACGACTCCGTGTGTTCTTTGGATTCCCGGATCCATATCTGCCTCCTGTGATATCGAGGTGAGTACCGGTTTCCCATGAGACTCAGTAAGTAGGGCTATTGTGTGCGTGTGATATGTGCCATGTGTATATATGTGAACGCGCCAGGTATGACGTGATATAGTGATATAGGATATAGTGATATAGTGATACAGTGACATAGTGTTATAAGTGATACCATGTGATATAAATTGTGATATGTGATACGCATGCGTACTATGGACCCTATGGGTCAAACATGTTTATGATTCCTGTCCGGACAGACGCAGGGGTTGAGGTCAGTTCGTTAACGTGGTTGGATCCTTGAGTGTTTTTTTTTCCGGGATCAACGGTACTCGATGGAGTTTTCCGGGTAAAAGTTTCTGCAGGCCGCCGTTCCTCGACATACAGTGAGGATCTTGGTATATGATCAGATCCAAACGGAGTCCTAGTGACTCAAATGTGATGGTGGGATGCTCTTCGCTCCCCCACCTATGCGGTTCGTTATGACTGATTCCACAGCTTGGATTGTTGAGTCAGGCTAGCTACCTCGCAAGATATGATCCTGCTGATATGTCGGCACACCGTTACGTGATAGCTTAGCTCTGTGTGTCATATAGTGACGTGATTGCATGCTTATTGGTGCTTATGTGATATCTGTACTCACTAGCTAGTGTAGCTAATGTTTCGTGATATTTCCCTTTTCGCAGGTTAGTGATCAGATGGCCTGGCGAGACGGGTTTCTTTTGGGTAGTGTTATTGTATATGTATCTTTTGGAACACTTGTTTGTTAACTCTGATACTTGTGGCGATAGTCAGTACGTAGTGGTAACACTGGCTTAATTTTTGGGACTTGGCTTGATTCGTTGTTCTTGATCGCCAAGTCGATAAACACTGCTAAATAGGTAATCAGTGGTTTGTTCCGCTGCAAACCTTTTACGTAAATATAGTTTAAAAGTTTTAATTTCCGCTAATTTTAAGCTTGTGAAACCCGGTGTTACAATCTACTTCTCAACAAATGAATAATATAGGACATAAAATGTGTAAATGAGCCGTACACATTGTAGTTTATACAAACTTAAAATCAATCAAAATTTATCATATAAAAATGGGCAAACTGTATGAAAATATACTTAACTTTTTCTTAGTTACCATTATATATAACCAACTTTAAAATGTTAAAAATAATACAATTAACTTTCATAATCATCTCATTGTATGCAAACAACTTTTTTATGTGGTTGTTGTTTAGTTACCATTGTATACGTTGAACTTTGTCATAACTTCCATAATATACAACAAGTTGCATAGAATTTGAGGATTACAAAAGTTGGTTGTATTATTTTTAAAATAATAAAGTTGACTGTATATATATTTGGTAACTAAGATAAAATTCATTGTATTTTAATGCAATTTGCACTATAAAAAACTCTCAAACCCATATGACTCAATTGTATCAAGTATCTATTATATTGAAGCAATCACATAATGATTATATAATGATCTTAGAACGTATGAATGACTGAGATTAGAGAGTATATGAACCAAGAGCAATGCGTAATTTTCAAAATATTGAATTTTTTAATGATTTAGAGTTTACATTATACATTTACAATATTTACACAAAATTCTCTTGACTATGACTAACATCATATGTACTAACAAACTTTACTAAAATATATTGAATACAACACGAGGGATCTAAGAACTTCCCCCTTTGTGTTCAAGTTACAATTTATCATAATAAAGATTAGAGGATAAAACAAAAATGATATTATCTATTTTCTCTTTCTCTTTCTCTTTTTCTTCAACTCTTTCTTGTCCGTATATTGTTTGAACACTCTTGTTCTGAGCCATTCAGATTTTCTCGCAACGTTTGTGTCTCTTCAATAGCTTTGATGGCTTGTATGATCAAATAGCAGTCCTCAAAATCCATATGATCATTAATTGGCTTTTGTCTATTAAGAATGATGTGGTTATTTAGCCCAGAAAGAAGTTACTTGAGTGAATAGTTCCATCACAATATTTAACTATTTCACTTAAACGTAGGAAGCTCTTCGTCTTGAATAGAACCACATACACAATACCGAGCTATGGTTTACCAATAACCTCAACTTCTTTACAAATTTCCAGATGTTCTAACTCTCAATTTGGATATGTTAAGTTTACTTTCTTTACTCGACTTTCGAGTGCCATTCTCATTGCCAACGTAGAATCTTACTTGACAAAACATAAATATTTTCTTTGCATCAAAACCAATTCGAAGAATATGATCACAAGACAAAGAACCAAGCTCTCTAGAATGTCTTGAAAATAAAGATATTCTAAGTCACTCATTGCAGTGTCATATTTTTTTGCCATCATCTCTAAGAACTTCATGATTTGATAGAGTCACTAGCTTGCTAAATTCTTCGCACTTAACTTGATTGATTTCTTTGATCGGATTGACTTTAAAGCTTCTTTCTTACCATAATATTGTAAGATGTGTCTAGATTCCATTTTCCTTAGTCCATCAATATTCTCTAAATCTTTGAGTTTAAATTAATCAAACTCTTTGATCTTGCTTGGATGTCTCCATTTCTTATCAACACACTCTTCAAGATACGGGCCCCTTGTTGAGTGTAACGACAGCAGAAGCCAGGACCGCCTCAAAGATATTGTCCTCTTTGGGAAGAGCCGAGCTACTGGCAACTTAGCTACCCTCAAGGTTTTTAAAATGCGTCTTGAGAGGAAGAGGTATCCAGCCACCTTATAAGGAGCCTTTGTTTTTGCCTCTCCAACTGATGTGGGAAGAAAGGGTGAAGGTCACCCCAACAATCTCCCCCTCCCACATCGGTGCGATGTCTGGCTCTGATACCAGTTGAGTGCAACGACATCAGAAGCCAGGACCGCCTCAAAGATATTGTCCTCTTTGGGAAGAGCCGAGCTACCAGCAACTCAGCTACCCTCAAGGTTTTTAAAACGCGTCTTGAGAGGAAGAGGTATCCAGCCACCTTATAAGGAGCCTTTGTTTTTGCCTCTCCAACCGATGTGGGAAGAAAGGGTGAAGGTCACCCCAACAACCTCCCCCTCCCACATCAGTGCGATGTCTGGCTCTGATACCAGTTGAGTGCAACGACAGCAGAAGCCAGGACCGCCTGAAAGATATTGTCCTCTTTGGGAAGAGCCGAGCTACTAGCAACTCAGCTACCCTCAAGGTTTTTAAAACGCGTCTTGAGAGGAAGAGGTATCTAGCCACCTTATAAGGAGCCTTTGTTTTTGCCTCTCCAACCGATGTGGGAAGAAAGGGTGAAGGTCACCCCAACACCCCTAGTGATAAATTGTCCCATTCAAGTTCAACATGTGACTTTAACTACTTTAGCTTCTGCAACGGCCTCCGCAGGAATATCTAACTTTTGTTGCTAACCTTCCTCAAATAAAAATCCAAATATCTTAACCACTTGATTCCGATTCTTTGTTCTAACAAGCTCTATGTCCGAAAGTTGTGTTTCAGTGCAAGAATCTACAAAAGAAGCTTGTTCCATTAACCATATGAACTTGTAACTCCCAATAAGTTTGGCAATTGAAACCTCATCTCTATCCGGAGTGAAGGCTCAAGTTCAGTATACTAACTATAAGGCTATATATTCTTGTGACTAATCCATCGTATTATGTTTCCAAAGCCGTTGCTAATTAGCTACAATTTAGAGATGAATATTATGTTAGATTATGTGCAGAGATAATTAATGGGCACATTGTATCCAATGTTATAAGAGACTAAAGGGTCACACTGCTACACACCCAATTCAGAACAGTTGGATTACACCATAAATCTATGTGGAAATAATTAATCAGTTAGATTAGTTATTAAAGAGATAAACGAATAATTAATCAGTAATATTAATTATTGAGAGATATAAATAATTATCCAGTCTGGATTAATTATTAGAAAGGAAATAAATAATAAATACTTATTTATTATTTAAAGAGAATTAAATATTAAGTATTAATATTTAACGGACTAAGTTAATTAATAGTTAACTAATTAACTAGTAAAGTCCAGGGGGTCAAAGTGAAGAGATTGAAAGTTTAATTAAAACCAGTGGGCTTTTAATTAAACGAGCTTAGGTCCAATCTAATCCTTCTATATATCTTAAGCCTTAAGGATTAGACATATGACACAAGGGATTAACCCTAGCTACCCTCTCACTCTCTTCTCTCGATCTCGCTCTCCCTCTCGGCTCTCTCCTCTCTCGACCGAACTCTCTCTCTCTCTCTCGGTCTCTCTCTACTCGTCGAACAAGGACGAAACACCAAGTGGTGTTTCTCGGTTTTGGTAATCGACGCACACACACACACAAAGCTTTCGGGTTTTTGTTGTTCGGGTGATCCAGGAGTGGTCTAACAGCCAGTTCAATCGGAGGTGCAGTAGTGGTGGACTACTTTAGCAATCCTAAAGGTTTTGTTCAGGTATGATCTTATAAACTTATCTGTGGATTGTTCTGCAAGAAACTATGTTGATCATTTAAAGTTTTAAAGATCCTAACTCTTTTGGGGTTTAGAGGGTTGTGTTCAATCCAGTTCCGCTTTTAGGATTGAACCAGTGGAATCAAACCCAGGATTGACCAGTTTGAGTCATATGGTGGTTTGGTCAGGTTCAAAACCCTTCAGTGGTATCAGAGCCTCGGCTCTATGATCCATAGTTTCTAGTTTTTACCTGTTTTTGGATTAAGGTTTGATTCTTGATCTTCTTTTTGCCCTAGGCATTTTTCGAAAATCAAAAGGGTGTCAAAGCAGTTTGTTTTTTTTTATACCAGTTTTAATCCTATTAATCAGAAAGTTCAAACAGTTAGTTTGAATAGATAAAAGGTTTATGATTTTTGGAAAAAAGGGTAGATTAGATCAAGAAAATTAAACAGTTTGTTTAATTAGTTAAACCTAGATAATCTTATTAGTTTGTTTGTTTAATGGTTGTATGATCTACTTCATCTTGTTTTTCTTTCTCCACAAGTTTTCGAAAATCATGAGGATAAAAAACAAGTTTTATTTTTTATCCAGTTAATAAAAGGTTTGATTTTGACCAGTTAGGTTTGAACCAGGTTTGTGTTCAAACGGTTAAAAAAGGATAAACTTTTTATCTAAAACTTTATCTTAACCAGAAATTTTAAACTGTTGTTTAAAAGGTTAATTTTTAGTTTTAGGATAATTAATTATTAATAAAACAAGTTTCGTTGAAATTAATAATTAATGAGTTTTTTGGGTTTTCGAATTAAATCCAGTTTTTTTTAATCAATATATTAAAAAACAGTTAGTTTTTTAATAGGTTAAAAAGGATTTAAATTAATTAATCGGAAAAACCGGAACCGAGATGATTGTCGTTTTGGGTTGCATGGGCTTCGACCCAAGGGTTTCTCGGCCCAGTAAGGGTCCTCGCCCCAGTGAGGGTCTCGGCCCACGTGGCTCTCGGCCCAGTAAGGGTCCTCGGCCCAAATGATATCTTCGGCCCAGTGAGGTTTTCGGCCTAATAGGGCTTACGGCCCAGGTGGCTCACGGCCCAAAGGGGTTCTCGGCCCAGTAGGGATCTCGGTTCGATAGGTTTCTCGGGTTGACGGGAGATGTTGGCCCAAGACAGTTTTTCCGGATTAATACAAAAGGATTATTAATTTTAAGTTATAAAATTAATAAGGTAATATATAAACTAGTGTTATATATTTTAATTAGTTTAAGTTAAAATATATATTTTTAGTTTTTATTTATTATGACTAGTTTAGTCGTTTTAAATAAATTCTAAAAGGGGAAAAAGTTTATATAATGGAGAAACAAATAAGATAGAATTTATTTGACCAAAGTAGTCGGTTTTAAGTTTTTGGAAAAACTGGTAAAAGGACTCGATGTAGAGGTTTTCATTCAAGTTTTGAATAAGGCCAAGTTTTTCAAAGGATTATTGAAAAACTAGTTTGGTCAAATAAATTAGAAGATCATAACTCTCATTTTGGTTAATAGGTATTAATCAAAAGGATAAATGAGGGAGTTTTAGACAAATCAGGTTGAGTGCTCAACAGCACAGTTTATTGCTTTTATATTATCACAGCGTGGTTGACTTTTATAAATAATGTTTATATATATAAATTACGTGGTTGTGATAGCTATAGTTTTGCCGACTTAGGACTCGTTTTTTTCTTTTCTTATTTTGTTTTTGGTTTTGGGAAGGCCTACGTGCCAATTACAATCCCTTTCTGAATGTAATCTTGTACTGGTTCGGGGAGGCCTGCGTGCCACTTACAACCCCATTCAATATTGTATTTGTAATAGACTAGTATTAGTTTAACCCCTTAACCAAGATGGACTTCAAGAAGGTGATCAAGAATATGGTGTTCTCACACGAAGCACGGATACTTCGGGGAGGTGTCAAGGCTAGTGGGAGCAACGCATCAAGGAAAGGCGAATCCAAGTCACTTTGTCCTTAGGTTTGACCTTAGGATTAGTTGGCAAAACTATAGGGTTTTTACTTGCTTACTCTTATTATCTGCGTGGTTTTGTTTATTTACTGTTTTTCATATAGAATTGCGACTTTTATATGATGCTAAATAAAAGGGGTTTAATAACAGTTCGTTATTAAACAATGAAAAACCACGCGCTTTATGACAAACTAGAATACGACTACAGGTTGTTAGTCGTGTTAATTAAATTTTTATAAATTTAAAGTTTTGTCAAGATTATAAGTTTGGAACTTATAAAGGCCGTTTTGTGCACCTAATCTAGGTACACATATAAATCGTATTTTTAAAACAGATAGTTTTAAAATGGTTTTTCAAAAACTGGAAAATTAAGTTTTTTAAACTTAATTATAAAACCCAAGAAAAATCTTAGATCAGTGTGCTACCCACCTAATGGTACACCTCGACTGTTAAACGGTACTCGGGTGTCGGAAGTGCCCAAACCTTGTGCGTCCGGGTTCAAACCATTGCGGGAGAGGGCATGAAAGATTCTGCGATAATCGGGAGTCCCGGCCAGAATTCATGCTGTCTTAGGTGGTGCGATCTATTTTGGTGATAATCGGGAGTCCCGGCCCAAAAATCACTAGAGTAGAGTTAAACATACTAGACTGGGTCTAAGTGCTCTACGAGGTTCTAGGAGTCGTATCAGTTAGGTACGATTGGTACAGGGTGTTACCTACCCGAAATAGCATGACTTGGTGGGAAGTGCCCAAACCTTGCGTCAAGTATGTGAAATATGGGTCCTAGGTCTAATATATATTATTTATGGGTTTGATGATATATGATTAGAAAGTTTATCTGCAATTACTAATTAAACCAAGGTTTTAATTTGTAGATGGCAACCAACGTTACCAGTACTAATAACCTCTCTCTCCGCTCTATCCTTGAGAAGGATAAACTCACCGGGTCCAACTTTCTCACATGGGAGAGAAATCTCCGGACCGTGCTAAGGCACGAGAGAAAGTGGCATGTCCTAGAACAACCTCTAGGAAATCCCCCTGCCAGCAATGCCAGGGTAGAGGTCAGGGAGGCTTTTCAGAAGCGCTCCAATGACGCCTTGGATGTTAGCTGTCTCATGCTTGCAACTATAAGTCTAGAGTTGCAATCAAGCATGATGGAAACTCCTGCCTATGACATGTTCCGCCAGCTGAGGGACATGTTCCGCCAGCTGAGGGACATGTTCCAGGAGCAAGCCCGCACGGAGCGTTATGATGCCACTAGGGCATTTAACTCATGCAAGATGGATAAGGGGACCTCGGTCAGTGACCATGTCATGAAAATGAGAGGTTACATGGACCACCTAGAGAGACTCGGGCACCTAGTACCTTTGCAGCTAGCAACGGATACGATACTCAACTCGTTGTCAGATGACTATAAGCCTTTTATAGTCAACTACAACATGAACAACATGGAGAAATCCGTGGCTGAGTTGCACTCCATGCTCAAGACTGCTGAGCAGAGTATCGGGACCAAGTCTAAGGACATTCTTATGGTGGGACATGGTGGACGTAAGAAGAGGAAGGGGCGCAACGGAAAGGGAAAGGGCAAGGCCCAGCCCAGCCAGAATGCACCCAGAGCTAGTAACGACAACAAGGGCAAGAAGCCAAAGCCAAACAGGGCAAGGACCGAGAATCGGTGCTTCAGGTGCGGCGAGGCCGGACATTGGAAACGAGATTGTCCGAAAGGTCACGAGGCAGGAGGCAAGTCTGGCTCCTCAGGTACTGCGTGATTAGCTTCTTTGTCACTTTCCTACTTGTAAAGTTTTACGAGTATTATAATATCTTGCAATCGTTTATTGCAGGAGGAGATGGAAAGTGATGCGGCCCAGCATAAAGAGATCCTACGTGCAACTTACGGATATTATAATAATTTCTATTTCCTAGTTTATTAAACTCTCTTTAAAGTTTTTATGAACATGTTTTATCTTGTTTGATATATTAAAACTTATGGTTTTTAAGTATATGGAAATTTAATTATTTGGTTCATATCCGTGCACGTGTTCTTATTGTATGAATCATGATTAGTCCAGTTGTGACTAAAAGAGTGCCAATAAGTCAAAGTCTTGACTTGATTGGTGATTCATAATAATCTTATGCTATGATTTGTTGTAGTTACGTAAATGCCGGCTCCACTATTCAAATGCTTAAATAAACAAGTTTTGTTTATAAGATTAGATAGTTTTTCTAATTCAACAAGTATTTAAGATTTTATGAAAAGTGAATGTTCAAAGTCTTGAACATATGGAAATAATAGTCATTATTTCTGGGTAAAGTAGTTTTTGATAAAACGTTTAAGAAAGTATAAAAGTGATTATAATAGTTATTATAGTCAAGAGAATTTTATACTAAATGTTTTTTAAGAAAAGAAATTTAAAATAACATTATGAGTATTTCATACTTGTGATCATGGTAAGTTTAATGAAACCACTTTCCGTAATTGGAAAGATGGATATATGGGAGATCCAAGTTATTGGTTTCATAAAACAATTTTCTTACAAAAACTAAGTTCTTTAAAACATGTGTTTAGAACACAAGTTTTAGGCATAATAGTCAAGTTTTGACTAAGACCTAAAAAGGTGTTTTAAAGAATGCACTTTTTCATAAAAGGATAGTGGGAGCACCTGACTAATGTATTTATCAGAGTTAATAAAAGGTTGTTTTTCAACCAGTGTGATAAATACAAGTTTGAGCTTTTAGAATATATAATTATTGGATGTCTTTAGAAGTTATCTAAAACAGTAAGTTCTTGAGAAAGAACTAATCCAAGGAATGCATGATTTATTGAGAGGTACTCAATAAAGATATCATTGCAAGAATTTGAGTCAAGTTATGACCTAAATAATAGAAATTATATACGTTCTAAAATGTTCAGTGAGTCAGCTTAATATTGTTGGATTGGTTAACGTTAGAAATGATAAAATAGGATGTTCTTTAACATTCTTAGTAATGGAATTAGATAAGTGTTGGTATACACCGGGAATCTAGTTTCAAGTTTCTTACAAGTAGGTGTAAGAGGATTTATCATTTCAAAAGGACATAAATCTAGTAATATTTAATACATCTACAAATGTAATTAAAGTTTTAATTACAGGAAAATTATTTTATAAAATCAAAAACTGAGGAGTTATTTCCAGTTCTCCAAGTTTAAGGAATTTTATAAAATAAGTAAGCCTAGAAGTGTTCTTAGGTTGCAAAAATGATTTCTAGCAAAACCAAGAAGGAGTACTTCAAAGTACTAGTCTTGTGTTTTAGGGTTTATAACCATATTATTTTCTTTGTAATCCGTGATAAGTTACAATGTAAAATAATAAGTAATTCAGATAAACACCGTGAATTGAGTCAGTAAAATGGTAGAAATTATACATCTTTATTCCAGGGAGGAATATAGAAGGGTGTAGAAATTAGTTTCATTGTTCTTCACAATTTTGTATGTTTTGGTTCATCCAGGAATAAACTACGTTTATTCAAAACATTATCCGTGACTACTTATCGTGGTGGGAACTATGATAGGGTTATAAAGTCATCGTAATTTTGGGGTAGATTCGATAGTTTATCAAATATAGTTGCGAACGTTTTTTGCGGACCAAAATTTACGGATATTCGTTAGGGTTACGAATATTGGATTGACCCACCGTGAAAAATACTTCGTGGATTCGTGTCAAAAGTATTTATCACATAGGTTATCCTCAAGCCTGAGGTATTTGGTTTGGGATGCGGTAATTGTTGTCTTCTTAGCGCGTTCTAACGCCACGCCGTAACAGGGTGGTCATAAAGGGCGTGTCTAGATTCAGTGGGAGCCGTATTGCCAAATGCAAATATGCAAGATGGTAATTGCACCTCTTTTTTAGGAGAGATATTTCCGGGCCCCTTGACTGATTAGAGAAACTGGTAAGTGCACGGCCGTGCCCAAACGAACTGATCTGTTCTTTGTCGTTTATCACCCAGTTTTGAAATCATGTCATGAACAAATTCTTGAGTCTCTGAGTTGACCTTTTCCATGCTCATGCTCAAAATTGAAATATCGCGCTGCAAGGGACAAACCTATATATATGCAAGTTTGTATATATAAAAACGTACCCATTCATAAACAGGGAGTTTATGATAGTTTAGTTTATAAACAGTTTGTTTATAACAGGTTACTTCTAAGCAGGTTGCTTATGAAGTTTTATCACAAGTTAATTTGGGGTATAAGAGTTCTTATAACCTGGTTACCCTAAGTGTCTGGCTAGGGACCTCCTTAGGCTAACAATGTGCAGTAACTATTACTTATCTTGCACAAGTGGGAGTCTGTTAGATTATGTGCAGAGATAATTAATGGGCACATTGTATCCAATGTTATAAGAGACTAAAGGGTCACACTGCTACACACCCAATTCAGAACAGTTGGATTACACCATAAATCTGTGTGGAAATAATTAATCAGTTAGATTAATTATTAAAGAGATAAACAAATAATTAATCAGTAGTATTAATTATTGAGAGATATAAATAATTATCCAGTCTGGATTAATTATTAGAAAAGAAATAAATAATAAATACTTATTTATTATTTAAAGAGAATTAAATATTAAGTATTAATATTTAACGGACTAAGTTAATTAATAGTTAATTAATTAACTAGTAAAGTCCAGGGGGTCAAAGTGAAGAGATTGAAAGTTTAATTAAAACCAGTGGGCTTTTAATTAAACGGGCTTAGGTCCAATCTAATCCTTATATATATCTTAAGCCCTAAGGATTAGACATATGACACAAGGGATTAACCCTAGCCACCCTCTCACTCTCTTCTCTCGATCTCGCTCTCCCTCTCGGCTCTCTCCTCTCTCGACCGAACTCTCTCTCTTTCTCTCTCTCTCGGTCTCTCTCTACTCGTCGAACAAGGAAGAAACACCAAGTGGTGTTTCTCGGTTTTGGTAATCGACGCACACACACACAAAGCTTTCGGGTTTTTGTTGTTTAGGTGATCCAGGAGCGGTCTAGCAGCCAATTCAATCGGAGGTGCAGTAGTGGTGGACTACTTTAGCAATCCTAAAGGTTTTGTTCAGGTATGATCTTATAAACTTATCTGTAGATTGTTCTGCAAGAAACTATGTTGATCATTTAAAGTTTTAAATATCCTAACCCTTTTGGGGTTTAGAGGGTTGTGTTCAATCCAGTTCCGCTTTTAGGATTGAACCAGTGGAATCAAACCCAGGATTGACCAGTTTGAGTCATATGGTGGTTTGGTCAGGTTCAAAACCCTTCAGTGGTATCAGAGCCTCGGCTCTATGATCCATAGTTTCTAGTTTTTACTTGTTTTTGGATTAAGGTTTGATTCTTGATCTTCTTTTTGCCCTAGGCATATTTCGAAAATCAAAGGGGTGTCAAAGCAGTTTGTTTTTTTTATACCAGTTTTAATCCTATTAATCAAAAAGTTCAAACAGTTAGTTTGAATGGTTAAAAGGTTTATGATTTTTGGAAAAAAGGGTAGATTAGATCAAGAAAATTAAACAGTTTGTTTAATTAGTTAAACCTAGATAATCTTATTAGTTGGTTTGTTTAATGGTTGTATGATCTACTTCATCTTGTTTTTCTTTCTCCACAAGTTTTCGAAAATCATGAGGATAAAAAACAAGTTTTCTGTTTTTATCCAGTTAATAAAACAGTTTGATTTTTATCCAGTTAGATTTTGACCAGGTTTTGGTAATTCCTAAGGGATCGTCATTCATCACTTTCTGTCACAACATTAGCAACAAAGGATGATCGTTTTGTGTTTATGTTTGAGGTTAGTGAATCCAAAAACAATGTGAGATTAATAGGCTTTGGTTCTTTCTATCTTTCTGATTTTATATTCTAATTTTCTAAATTACTTTTTGAATTTATAGACTTTTGCTTATGACAATGTTGAATTTTATAGACTTGGTTGCTCAAGAGAGGAACTCTAAAAATCACAACTCAAAGACAATTTACAAATCATAAGGTGGTGTTTGGTTTGCAAGAATGTTTCTGATGGAATTGGATTCTCTGAAGGAATTGGAATTGCCAGGAATTGGAATTTGAATCTGTAATGTGTTTGGATGACAAGAAATGGAATTAGAATCCAATTCCATATTCTGTTTGTTTCACAAATAATATAGATGAATTTGATTTCAGTATTGTAAAATGACAAATTTGCCCTCCTTATTACAAGATCAATTTGTATTGAAACTTTATGTGTGTTCCATCTAAACCAACCGTCATCGTCGCCACCGCCGACCATCACCAACCGCCGCCGACCACCACCAACCGCGGTGGCGGTTGGTGATATTCGGCAGCGGCGGTGGTGGTGGTGGCGGTTGGTGATGGTCGGAGGCGGTGGTGGTGGGCGGCGGCGATGGCGGTTGGTGGTTGTCGGTGGTGATGGGCGGCGGTGGTGGCGGTGGCGGTTGGTGGTGGTCAGCGCATGTCTTGGGTTGATTCTTAGCAATATTCATTTTATACTTATTTGTTTCCATCTAAATTTTCAATACTAACCCTCTATCTTTTCTTTTAATCTAATAATAACCTTAAATAATTTGTAAGTTATAATAAAAACATCTAAGTTTACTATAATTTATATTAGACAGTATAGTTTATTAAAAATAAATGTTTTAGTACTATTTATAAAGTAACTTTAAATGACTTTTTGTATGTTACATATATATATATTATAGTGTCAGGATCGAATTAAACACAGAAAACAATCCAAGATGGATACGAACTAGTTTGCAGAAATAATTAATTGAATTATCAAGAACACAGATTATAGAATACGAAGATTAACAATAAGCCCCAATATATTAATTCATGAAATCAATATACGTACAACTCTATCTCAGTTGCAAGGGTTTACACCTTGAGGCTTTTTCTCCTCTTTCATAGGAATTGATCAACATCTATATATACTAATCAGTAACTAACTATGCAAATTAATAGATGTTTATCGAGATCATTTAGCTACGGATAGACACAAAGGTTATCTTCTCATAGCTATCACTCAAAAATATTTCAAATTAAAGTTTACCACTAATAATACGCAAGCTTCAAAACGTCTTGAACTCGATCATCCTTATCCAGTCCTTGAAAACCGCTGCCTTTGAACAGCCTGTATTAACCATCAATCACCTGCACAAACCAGCACCTGTATTAACCCTTACAATCTCCCCCTAAACTTATTGCTAAATAGCACTAAGTTTCAAAAGTTCGAATGCAAAGGATGCTTCCAAAACCTCATTACTTTTTGCTTCTCTCCTTCTCTTTCTTCCTCTCATACATCTCATCCATCCATCTCATCTCTCTGACCAGGTTTCTTGCAATGAGAGTATCAACTCTAGTTGTCAATCTTGCTTTCAGCATGGTTTTTACAGTAAGATACGAATGTTTATATCTCTTATCAACCAAGTAAAACTCTCTCGATCCTCCTCTTCTTGTCAACACATATACTCCATTGTGAGGATACAATTCCCGGCGGACTACTTCACTGTTTCTTCCTCTGGCCAAGAGCTACAAGTTGTTTGATTCAAACATCCGTATCAGATACTCCATTATAATGAACATAGTCATTGAACGTTCATCAGATGCTTTGATTTCATCATACTTCTTTGCTTTCCCCACCTTGTACATTTCATTTAACTCAACCCTGCTGGTTTCTTTCACCATCGAAGCAAAAGAGCTATAAACTTCTTCAGATTTATCAGCTCTACTCAGCCTTAAATGATACCTTGGATACACTTGAACAACATCCCAATCAATAACTTCTGGATTCTTCACTTCTAATGGCACAACAAAAATTGGTTTCTGTGGCACAATTGGGATTATCATACCATTTCCAGAAATCAATGTCAGTTGTTGCTTCATCATCAAATTTAGGCATTTCAGCCATATCAATCTCCACAACCTCATCACTTGACTCTTCTTGCACTTTCCTCTTCTTCAACTTACCTTCCTTGCTGCTTTTCTTCTGATCCTTAGCCTTTCTTTTACCATGACTTTTTATAGACTTAACTGGTTCAGCCTGTTTGACATCTTGCTTGGGCACAGATTTTGAAGTTCCTTGAGCTTCAATATCTTGATTGTCTTTTGGATTTTTTTCTTGTTCTCTTGGCAATTGGCTCAGATTGACTTCCCTTCTTCTCCTTTTTACATTGAGAATCTGAAGTATTTGATTGTTGTGGTAGTGGCTTCAAAATGCTATCAATCACACTATCATGCAATTCTTTCACCTTCCTTTCAACCTGCATCCTTTCATCTTCATTCAAGCTAGCTACCTTATTCTTTTCCTTTTCATATAGATCAACAATGTTCTCAAATTTCATTGGACCTAATTGTTTTCCACTGTAGCCTCTAATTCTTAGAAAATCAGAAAACCTCTTTCTATCAACTCTAACATCCCCTTTCTTAGATTTTGTTTTCTTTACTTCTTCTGCCAACAACACATTCTCTTCTTCCTGCATTCTTTTGGCTATTTCTTCATCAGATTGAATTTGATCTTGCAAGTTTTGATTCAATTCCTCAGCTAATTTTCTAGCCAGCTCTTCATCAGCCCTGAGTTGTTCTTACTTTGATAACTTGACCTTTTCAACAGCTATCCCTTTTCCTTTATCCCTGGAAGATTCATCCAGTTCAACATACCTTGGTCTATGCTTTGTAGTAATAATCCCTATGGATTTTCCCTTTCCTTTAGATTGAATGTTTGAAACTTCCTTTGGCTCTGAAATAGCTACTCCTTTCAACTTCTGAGAGGCTTGAGAGATAGGCTTCTTGGGCACTTCTTTCTTCTTCTCTGTTTGATCTTTAAATTGTTGCAAAGCTGCAACAACATCCAATTCCTCTCTTGACACTTGAACTATTTGAGCTTCTTTCACTGTCTCAGACTCTACAGGTTTAGTATCAACAAACTTTTCTTCTTTCTGAATATCCTCCACTTTCTGATCATCAACTTTTTCACCTTGAACATCCTCCACTGTCATTCCTTTCACAACATCATTACCACTAGCATCAATTATTTCATCCAACTCAGCTTCAAAATCCCTTGCAGTTTGAGATAGTTTGGATTTGCTTGCCATATTTTCTTCTCTTTCAGCAACATCAACCTTATTAACATCTGCCTTTTCAACTTCCTTTTGAGGTTGAGGATCATTCTCCTGATGTTATGGGTCATTCTCCCCCTTTTTGGGAGCATCCTTTGAAGATCTTGATGAAGACAGAACAAGCTTTGGAGCTGGATTAGTGAGCAATTTCTTAACCATCTCTATTAAAGAGGTCAGAGCAGCTTGTTGAGATTGAATCAATTGAAAGATTTGTTTGCCATCAATTCATTGAGTTTCAGACTGTTCTCTCCTGGAATAGGTGTGTTCACCACCATTACAGGATCTTGGAACTGAACAGATGAGGTTTCAAGCCTAGCCTGAACACCAGCATCCCCCGTGGTTTCTTGGCACCTGGGACCTTCAGTGTTTAATACTTCCAAGGAAGCATGAAACTGTGAAGTTGCCATGGATTGGGTCTTAGAGATGTTCACATGATCTTGAGGTGTACTTTGTACAGGCTCAAGGTTGTGAGCCCTTTCCATATGATCTTCCCTCTCCTTACAGATCACCTCCGTGAGCATGGGAGACTGCTCAATGGGTTCCCTTTGGATATTCTCTTGAAAATATTTCTCTTCAAGAGGGCTGTCAGCTTGGGGTTTTGGACGCAGAGAGGAAGGAGCTCTCTTTGCCCTCTTTCTCTTAAAAGAGATCAATGATGGTTCTTTTGAAGCAGCTTGTATAGTGACTTGTGTATGAGTTGAAGTTGGCTCGGAAGAAACAATAGGAGACTGAGGAATGTGTGTAATGGCTGGTGTGGGTTGGGTGTCAATGGGAGTGCTCATAGATGTGGGCTGTGAGCTTGACCCCTCACCAGAAGTGTGGGACACTCCCATTATTGTAGAGAAGAATGGAGTGTCTTTGCCAGAGAAGTGCACACCTTTTCTTTTCATATTAGCAAAAACTTTTTGTTTGTGTTCACTAATGCCATAGATTTTGGGCAACTTGGACAGGTTAGGCAGTGCTTTATCAAAAATTACTTGTAAAAACCGAGGATACATCAAGAACTTGTTAGGTGTAGGTTGTAAGTTCCAAACCATGTCATCTAAAATCATTTTAGAAAAATTATATCTCCTACCCGTGGACAGACACACCATAGCAGTTGCAATGGACCCCCCAAACTCATTCCATGCTCTTTTCTTTCGAGAAATACATTGTTGTAACACATGACACATAAAGCGCTATTGAGGAGCAAACATACCTTTCAAGAAGGTCATGTTTTTGAACTCACCTTCATACCCCATGCGTGAAAAAGTAGAAAAGATTTCATCAGAAGGTAGAGTAGAAATACCTGATTCATCATCCAGTTGAAGGTATTGTCGAACTAGGGCTTCAGTGATGACAATGTCCCTTTGATCAACCCTTGATTTGATGGAATGAACACCATTTGCTTCAATTAACTCTGCTGAAGTCCAAAACTGTTTGAGATGATCAATGTAGAAAATGGGTTTTACTTGTAGGGCATACTGAATGTGTGAAGTTCGCAAGAAACCAACGATAGGATGAGCGTAGCAGAGAAGGGTTTCTGCGAAAAAGAAAAGAAAGGTATTAAATTTTAAATGTTGAAAGGTTTGAGAAAGATATGGACGCCAGTTATGGTGAGAGAAAAATGAAATAATAAAAAAATTGAAAAACGGATCCTCCAAAAAGTTCGCGTTGTTTGTTAGCTTGTATCAACTGCCTGTATTAACTGAGAGAGAAGATATCCATTGCATAGCTGTATTAATCTTGCATACCTGTACAAACCAACCAAGTGTAACATCCATTCCAGAATAAGATTATATACAAAAATCATTGAAAATAATCCCAAAACAAAACATATTAACTTTCTAGAATCAACATTCCAATATGGGATACTAAAAAATTGAACCTACTGACATCAAAAGGTTTTGTAAACAGATCTGCAAGTTGATTATCAGTATGAACCTTTTGAACATGAATAAGTTTCTTTTCATTGCAATCCCTTATGAAATGGTATCTGATTTCAATGTGTTTTGTTTTTGAATGTTTAACAGGATTATTAACAATGCTAATTGCACTGTTGTTGTCACTGAAAATAGGAAGTAGATACAGTGGTTTGTTTCTTGCATTGCCATGAGATCAACCTATTCCCAAGAAATTCGCATCCACCTGATGTAAATTTTCTATCTAAGTTTGCACCTCCATAATCACTGTCAGTATAAGCAATTAGATCCAGAGAAGAATCTTTTGGATACCACAATCCAAGATTAGGTTGTCCCTTTAAGTATCTAAAGATCCGTTTAACAGCAAGAAGATGAGATTGTTTGGGGTTGGTCTGAAACCTTGCACACACACATACTGCAAACATAATGTCAGGTCTAGAGGAAGATACATCAAAGAACCAATCATAGACCTGTATAAATGAATATCAACATCCTCCCCCTCCAAATCTGCTGCCAATGTCTTGTGTGTTTCCATTGGGGTACTTGCAACTTTTGTATCCTTGTAGCCAAACTTATCCAGAATATCATGCACATACTTTGATTGACTCAAGAAAATTCCATCATCCTTTTGCTTTACTTGCAGTCCCAGAAAGAATGATAACTCACCCATTGAGCTCATCTTGAATTTCTGATGCATTATGGTTTCAAACTCTTTGCATATTGATGGCAGTGTAGATCCAAATATGATATCATCTACATAAATTTGTACCAACAGAATGTCATCATTCTTCTTCATAATGAATAAGGTTTTGTCAATTTTTCCTCTTTTGAACCCATTTTCAAGTAAATGGTCTGACAGAGTGTCATACCAAGCTCTAGGAGCCTGATGAAGACCATACAATGCTTTGTTCAGCTTGAAAACCTTATCAGGGTACTTTGGATCTTCAAATCCAGGGGGCTGACACACATAGACCTCTTCTTCAATCCTGCCATACAGAAAGGCACTTTTGACATCCATCTAATATACTTTAAATCCTTTGAAAGATGCAAATGCTAGGAAGATTCGAATAGCCTCAATTCTTGCTACAGGAGCAAACACATCATCATAATCAATTCCCTCCTCCTGTGTATAGCCTTGAGCTACCAATCTTGCTTTGTTTCTAATTACAATTCCCCTGTCATCTTTCTTATTTCTGGACACCCATTTTGTACCAATGGCTCTTTTTCCTTTTGGAAGAGGTACTAGGGACCAAACATCCTGAATTTTAAACTAAAGCAGTTCTTCTTGCATTGCTTCAATCCAGGATGGATCTTTTAATGCTTCATGTTCCTTCTTTGGTTCAATTTGGGATAAAAAGCTTGAGAATAAGCACACATTTGCATGTTCCATTGATTCTCTGAGTTTCTTTCTTGTTTCTATTGGAGTATGAATGTCACCAATGACTTGATCTATGGGATGATTCTTCTGAATTCTTGAAGAGGGTTGAAGTTCAACTTGAATGATAGGACTCAGATTTGAATCATTTAGATCAATTTCTTCATTTTCATGAGTTTGAGAATCTGGTTGTACTAACTCTGGCTGTAGTAAGTCATTTGGCTCAGTATCATTTGTGTTGTGCACAGTAGAGTTTTCTTTTGAAACATCTCTGTTGCTTTCAATGTTTGATTCGTCATGTGAAGTAGAAGTCCCTCCATCTGAGGCGTGTTCTGTAGATGAAGACTGTGAAAAAGAAGATTCATCAGCAAAACATGGTGGATCAATATGTAACAGTGGAAAGAGTACGTAATTGGGTGATGATTCCTTCTTTGATGATTCTTCCAGTGTACCTGCATTACTCCCATGAAAGGAACTTGTGAGCTTATCAATATCAAACAACCAGTTGGGACCTGAACCTAAGACATTTGAGGTGTGTTCATTAAAGGACACATTTGCACTTTCTTCTATGATTTTAGAATTTCTGTTATACACTTTGTAGGCTTTGCTGTGTGTGGAGTAACCAACAAAGAAACCTTCATTCACTTTGCTATCAAATTTTCCCAGATAGTCCTTTGTATTTAGGATAGTACAAGGACATCCAAAGGGTTTTAGAAAACTAATCAAAGGTTTTCTTTTATGCAAGAGTTCATAAGAAGTTTTTGAGTGAGCTTTCACTACAAGAACTCTGTTTTGCACATAGCATGTTGTGTTTACTGCTTCTGCCCAGAAAGTAATAGGAAGTTTTGAGTCTGCTAACATAGTTCTAGCAGCTTCTATTAAAGTTCTATTCCTTCTTTCTGCAACTTCATTCTGTTGAGGTGTTCTGGGTGCACTGAACTGTCTTGTAATACCCTTTTTAATACAAAACTCCTCCAAACTTGAGTTTCTAAACTCTGTACCATTGTCACTTCTCATCATCTTAACCTTTGATCCCAGTTGATTTTCAATTCTTAGCACAAAAGACTTAAGTGTATCACTGGTCTCATCCTTGCTCTTAAGAAAGAACACCCATGTGAATCTTGAATAATCATCGGTGATGACCAAGCAGTATGACTTCTTTCCAATGCTCATCACATTTGTTGGGTCAAATAAGTCCATATGTATCAAGAATAAAGGATCAGAAATTGAGTTCACTTCTTTTGACTTATGTGAGGTTTTGTGTTGCTTTCCTTTCAAACATGATACACAGAGATCATTGCAAACAAATTCCTTCTGAGGTAGACCTCTCACCATCCCTTGTTTGACCAACTTATTCATGGTTTTAACTTTCACATGGCACATTCTCCTATGCCATAAAGAAAATTCATCAGTTGTTGCTTTAGAAAGGAAACATGCTTCTTCTGAGATTGATGAAGTCATTGCCATGTCCAGACAGTAGACATTTTCCTTCCTAGGAGTTCTCAACAGAATCTGACTTTCATCCAGTATTTTGAAACCTGGAGCAAGAATAATACATTCTTGTTCTGTAAACAGAATACTGTTTTGTCAGGATCGGATATATATTATATCAAATAACAAGAACTAACTTTTAAATAACAAATCAGAGTAAAATAAAAGTTAATCTTTAACTATGATCACAATCAACTAAGAAGTTGCGGAATCACACTTAATTGATTAAAGAAGGTTTTAAACACAATAGCAATTCAAATCAATCAACACAATAAGAATACTTTCAACCGTCAGATGTTTATTAATAACCAATGATGATTACAATATTCACCTACACCTCTAATCTAACTTTTGTGTTAGACGAAGAACACAAACTGTTCTTAGGATTCAATGAAACTTAGAGGCTAAACACTTTCAGAAAATAAATAACAATAAGAACAAATGCTTTGAATAATAAGATCAAGCCGTCATACTAAATTGATCATCTAATGAAGTATATATAGACTCTTGATCCTCCTTGAATTGTTGACAGTTAGGTAATCTTCTATCTTCCGAGATAATCTTGATAATCTTCAATTCTGATAACAAAGATCCTCAAAGATAGCATCTTCCATGATTCGCTCAACAGAAACTGTTTGTTGATGAAACAGTTCTGCATGTCTTCTAACAGTCTTCACTTCAAGGCCTTCTAACAGTTTTGACTTTGTGAACTAACAGTTCTGAGCTTTTGTACTAACAGTTGTAAACCTTCCAGCAACTGTTAGTTACAACTGTTTTCGTATCCATCTAACAGTTTTCAACTGTTATCCCCAAAATACTCTAACAGTTTTACCTTTGCATGTTCAACAGTTTCAATGACTTAGCAAATTTCCCAACAATCTCCCCCTAACTTAAAGTATTGAACAATACACTTAAGTTGTTTTATAGGGTTCAACCATAGAAACATTCACATAAGCAAAGAACATATTAACATTAATTATGCAAAGTAAAATTGTTACAATCAAAATATGAAAGAAAAATTACATTTTCTTTTTCTCTATCAGCTCCAACCTTTCTTTCAGTCTTCTTCTCAGATCTTCCCTTATCTTTACAGGACCATAATACTTTGCCTTCACCATGCACATCAACTTGATCTTACTATGATCAAAAAAATTAAGATCAAACCATTGGGTTTTAGCATTGTTTGTCACAAGATTATACACCCTTGATCTTTCAAAAACTTTCACAGTCAATATTGGAAATCTTTCATCATTTGTCAGTATTGACATCACTCTCTGTGGATTGCATATACTCGATAAATGCACCAACAATACTTTTATCTCAATTACAGCATCCTTTCCAAAATGACTTACCCCATATTCATACATTTCTTGTACATCTCTCCTGGTCACACTATCCATCATTGCAGCAAAACTGACATAGCTTTCAATTGGTTCCACCTCTCTAACAATGGTGACTCCCTGCTTTCCAATTTCCACTCTCAGCATTTCAAACCTCCATTCTTTGATATGTGACTTTTGAGCTTCAAGTTTGTCAATTATTTCTTTTATCTCCATTGAGAGTCTATCTTGCAAAATAGTTTTGACCAAGCCTGTTTTGGCTTTTTCTTCAGACTGTTGGGGTTTTTGGACTGGTTGGGGTTTCTTCTTTTCCACTACTGGCTTGGGAGGTGGAACTGTTTTCTTCTTTACAACTCTTTTTCTTTTTACTCCCTTACCAGCAGCTTCCTTCTCCTTTTTCTCTTCTTCTTCTAAATCTTTTGTCATTTGAGCACCTATCCTTTGAGCTAGTTCAAAATCTGATTGTTCTTGCAACTCAAGGTCAGCATTCAATCTCTGTGCATATTCCCTATCCCGTTCTTCTTGTTGTTCTTTAGAAAGTTTCAGCTTGGGAATAGCAACCATCATTTCCTTTCCTTTTACTGATACAGGAGGCATCTTTTCTTCTTTCTTTTCTTCTTTCTGTTTCTCAGCAAAAGCAATGCCTTTAAACCCTGCTTTAGGAGGAAGTGGTTCCAACTTCTTTACCTTCCCTTCTAGCCATCCATCATCGATCCTTTGAGCCATTTTAAATGTGCTGATGTTGAGAGTTTGAGCACCTATTTCAATTAAGTAATCTTGTTTGACTTTGGACCATGATCTGAAAGCTTCAGTGGTTGGATAGTCACCTTGCATAACCATTCTGTTAATCATCACTCTATCCACCGCTGATAACCTTTCTTCTTCAACTACAGCTGTTTGCACACCTTCAACAACAGTTTCATCAACTTCAGCAACTGTTTCAGCAACTTCAGCAGCAACTGTTGGTTCATTCTGCACAACTGTTTGTTTAGGTTTCGCAACTGTTTTTGGAATGGCAGAAGTTCTCTCCCCCTTTTTTGATTGGAACAGTTTTAGAGGGAGGTCCGACAGAAGATTTGGACTTTTGGAGCAATTGATCGTGAACCTGAAGAACATCAGTTGCCTTCTTTAAGGTTTCTGTCAAGAATCGAATTTGCCTATCTTGCTTGATGAGTAATTCGTTGTGTTTGGCAAGAAGCTTTTCCCGTTGAGAATTCTTATGTTTGAGATGAAGAAAAGCAACAACAAATGGTACCAATTCAGGATTCGTCAATGCTTTTTGTTTCATGCTAGCCTCAATGTCATCCAATGTTGCCATTGTAAACATATCATCGGCAGATTGAACTAGTGGATCACTTGTAAAAGTTCCCTCACTAGCACCCCTTTGTTCTTGGTACTGGGGATTTCCAGAAACTGTTTTACCAGTCTCAGTTGCCATGGTTGAGGTCATAATAATGTTGGCACTGTCCTGCTCATCCCTTGCGAATGAAACAGTAGTGTCAGCCTCATGAACCACATGATCACCCTCTTGAGGAATGATCACCTCCTCATTGTGCCTGGGAGACAGCACCAAAGGTTCCCTTTCGATATTCTGCACAGGTGAATGCACCTGTGCAGGGCTAACAGTTTGGGGTTCTCTAACTGTGGTGGAAGGAGCACCAACAGTTTTCCTCTTCTTTCTAAATGTTTTCAATGTAGGGGCTTGTGTTGTAGCTATTCGAATGGTAGCAGAAGGGGATGTTTGTGTATCTTGAGTTGTGGGTTCCAAAGGTGGTGGTGTAGCAATAGTGTGGGCTTCATGCTCACCCCTGGCAACTCTGTTTCTTGAAAAGAACTCCACCATTGCAGAGAGTGGTGGAGTTATGGCGCCTGAGAAGTTCTTCCCATTAACCAACAACTTGCTCAATGTGGAAGCCACATGAGCAGAGGGAATAATAACCCTCTTGTGTATATTTAGATTTGGCATCAAAAAGTTTAACAAAACTTGCAAAAATCGAGGATACATCAAAAAGAGACCATACTTGGTCCCTAGATGTTTTACCATGCCATTGAAAATTAATTTTGAAAAGTTGAAGCAATGATTGTTGGCCAAACAGATTAAGGCCAAAGCAATGTTGCTTCCAAACTCGTTCCATCCTGTTCTTTTAGGACTAATGCACTGCTGGAGAGTATGGATCAAATACTTCCAGTGAGCACAAAATTGTCCCTTATAGAATGTACCCTTCCCTGAAGGTCCCTCATACCCAAGCTTAACAAGCTCGGCATGCAAAAAATCTAGTGAAACTGAATCAGAATACTCACCCTCACTATCATTGAGTTGTAGGAGGTGGCGAATGGTGTCCTCGGAGATCGAGACATTCAAATCATCAATGGTAGAATCAATCCATTGCACGTCATCAGTTGTTCGAAGTTGAGCATGTTTCCAAAACTGATCAATGTGTGAAGTGTATATGGTAGGGTTGATGGTGAGAGCAGTGTTGAGATTTGACATTGAGAGATAATCAATCATATCGTGAAACGTGTGAAGATCATCGGGTTTTGAAAGAAAAGCAAGCATGTTATGTTCCTTGATGAATGGAAGGGGAGCCATGGCGATTTGATAGCAAAATTCTAGGGTTTTAGCGTTCAAACGAAGTTCAGTATGCGTAAAGAAACATCTGAGGAGGGAATGGTTTATATATGTTTCGAATATTAAATGCATTTCAAACATCCTCAGAGTTGTTGCAAAGACTAAAATACCCCTAACAGTTGAAGACAATGAAGAACTAACAGTTGTGAACTGTTTTTGAAATGAACTTCAACTGTTATTGAAATGAAATACTCCCCCTCAAATGAACATGCAATTTGCTTAACAGTTGTGGACTCCAAGTACTAACAGTTGAGAACTGTTAGTTGAATCACTCACATCTGTTCCCTTAATACAAGCACAAACAGTTGTTAGACTTAAGACTAACAGTTGCAAACTGTTAGTGAGAAATTTTTTTTAAAACAAACAACTATTATTCTAAGTTAATCATTCCAATATTGGAGATCAGAAAGGTGAACCTGCTCACATCAAATGCTTTTGTGAACAAATCAGCCAACTGATCATCAGTATGAACTTTTAAAACATGGATTAACTTCTTTTCATTGCAATCTCGAATGAAATGAAATCGGATTTCAATGTGCTTTGTTTTGGAATGCTTCACTGGATTGTTGATAATGCTAATAGCACTTGTGTTGTCAACATAAATAGGTGTATTCAAAAGATTCAAACCGTAATCCAGAAGCTGATTCTGAATCCACAATACTTGTGAACAACAACTCGAAGCAGCAACATATTCAGCCTCAGCTGTTGAAGTTGAAACTGTTGTTTGTTTCTTGCACTGCCACGAGACCAACCTTGAGCCAAAGAATTGACAGCCTCCAGAGGTTGATTTTCTGTCCACATTTGCTCCTCCATAGTCACTGTCAGAGTATGCCACCAAATCAAATGGTGAATCTTTAGGATACCAAAGACCCAACTTTTGTTGACCTTTGAGATATCTAAAGATCCTCTTTACAGCAAATAGGTGTGACATCTTTGGACTGCATTGAAACCTAGCACAAACACACACAGCAAACATTATATCTGGTCTAGAAGCAGTTAAGTACATTAAAGAACCTATCATAGACCTATACAAGTGTATGTCTACATCCTCCCCCTCAGGGTCTGCTCCCAACTGTTTGTGTGTTTCCATTGGAGTACTGGCCAGCTTCACATCTTGATAACCAAATTTATCCAAAATGTCTTTGACATACTTAGACTGACTAAGGAATATACCTGTTGGCATCTGCTTAACTTGTAATCCCAAGAAGAAGGTAAGTTCTCCCATGGAACTCATTTGGAATTTCTTTTGCATGATACCTTCAAACTCTTTGCACAAACTGTCATTTGTTGATCCAAAGATTATATCATCAACATAGATTTGAACAAGCAAGATCTATGTTTTAACAACCTTTGTAAACAAAGTCTTATCAATGGTGCCTCTTTTGAATCCATTCTCAAGTAGATATGAGGATAATGTCTCATACCAAGCTCTAGGAGCCTGATGTAGCCCATACAAGGCCTTATCCAACCTATACACCCTATCAGGATATTTTGGGTCTTCAAAACCAGGTGGTTGACACACATACACCTCTTCATCGATAGTACCATAGAGAAATGCTGATTTGACATCCATTTGATAGACTTTAAACCCTTTAAAACTTGCAAAGGCAAGAAATATTTTAATGGCTTCTATCCTTGCAACAGGTGCAAACACATCATCATAATCAATGCCTTCTTCCTGTGTATAACCCTGTGCAACGAGCCTAGCCTTGTTCTTGATGACAATCCCTCTCTCATCCTTCTTATTTCTGAACACCCACTTGGTGCCAATTGCTCTTTTGCCTCGTGGAAGTTCAACTAGCTTCCAAACTTGTTAAATTTGGAACTGTAACAGTTCCTCTTGCATAGCTTCCACCCATGAAGGGTCTTTTAATGCCTCTATTGCTTTCTTTGGTTCTATCTGAGATAGAAAGCAGGCATTCACATCAAATTGGTCAAGATTCACATCACTACCTTTACTTTGCAGCATACTTCTAGTTCGAACAGGAGTGGTTGGATCACCAATGATCTGTTATATGGGATGATTCTTGTGAACTCTTGAAGTAGGGATATTTTCTTCAGTCAGTACATGCCCTAAATTTGACAAATCAATTTCAAATTCACTATCATTCACAGAAGAATTACTTACCTGATCTGCAACTGTTTGATTTTCAGGTTCAGTGCATTGTTGAGAAACAGGAGATTCCAAATCCTTTGAAGAGTCAGCAGCATCATTCATTGGATTACCAGCATTAGACAAATCATTTTGAAGCATAGGGATCACTACAAAGTCTTCAGTGGCTTTGTTTTCACCAACAGTTGTTGGTCTTGTGCTAACAGTTGCAGAACTGTGTAAAACAGTTTGTGAATCTTCACTAACAGTTGTAAGAGTACCTGCAACTGTTTCTGTAGAATACTCAAAAGAAAGAGATTTAGACAATGCATCAATATCAAATAACCAATCAGGACCATTACCTGTCATATTGATCATATTCTCATTGAAGGAGACATTCATACTCTCTTCTATGATCCTAGTGACATTGTTAAACACTCTATATGCTTTACTTTGAATGGAGTATCCTACAAAAAATCCTTCTTGTGATTTACTCTCAAACTTGCCTAATTGTGATTTGGTATTTAGTATAGTGCATGGACATCCAAATGGTCTGAGGAAGTTAATCAATGGTTTTCTTTTGAGAAACAACTCATAAGGAGTTTTGCCTTTGGACTTGACTACATGTACCCTATTCTGCACATAGCAGGCAGTGTTCACTGCTTCTGCCCAGAAGGTCATTGGGAGCATAGAATCAGCTAACATTGATCTAGCAGCCTCTATCAACGTCATATTTCTTCTCTCAGCCACTCCATTCTGTTGTGGAGTCCTAGGTGCACTAAACTGTCTTTCAATTCCTTTTTCCTCACAAAACCTGTTTAGCTCATAGTTCTTAAATTCAGAACCATTGTCAGATCTAATGACTTTTACTTTCAAATCAGATTGATTCTCTATTCTAAGAATAAGGGATTTAACCAACTCAGCAGTCTCATCCTTAGTTCTAAGAAATTGAACCCAAGTAAACCTGGTGAAATCATCAACTATGACTAAACAGTAGGCTTTCTTCCCTATACTCACTACAGAAGTAGGACCAAAAAGATCCATATGCAATAGTTGTAAAGGTGCAGTAATGGAAGAAATCTCTTTGGACTTATAAGAAGTTTTGTGTTGCTTGCCTTTAAGACATGACACACAATGATCATCACATGAGAACTCTTTTTGGGGCAAACCTCTTACCAAACTGTTTTTAGCTAACAAGTTCATGGTTTTAAAATTCATGTGACACATCCTTCTATGCCAAATTGCAGACTCATCATGAGATGCCTTTGAGAGTAAACAACTCAACACATTCTGTTTTGCAATCTTTTGCGTATCAAGACAGTACACATTATCCTTTCTAGGTGTTCTTAAAAGAACATCCTTTTCATCAAGTTTAAAATCTTTTGCAAGGATAATGCATTCAGTATCTGAAAATATGACTTTGTTTCCATTGTCACAGATTTGAGATACACTCAACAGATTGTATTTAAGTTGTTCAACAAAGAAAACATCATTAAAAGTAAGTGTACCTGCCTCAACAGCTCCTTTACCTGTGATCCTTCCTCCCTTTGGATTTCCTCCAAATGCTACAAATCCTCCATTGATTCTTTTGAAATCCTTCAAACATTGTGGATTTCCAGTCATGTGCCTTGAGCATCCACTATCCACATGCCAAATTCCTCCTTGATTGGCCCTATGAATGCTCTGCACAAGTAAACAATTAATTAGTAGCAGGAAGTACCCAGGCCATGCAGGTCTTAGGTACACCATTTGAATCATAATATTTAAACACAGTTCGAGTTTGTTTGATTTCATCCCAATTAGATTTCTCTAAATTGTGGGAAGAGTATTTAGTGAGAACATGTGGTTTCCAACTGTTGTGATTGACAGTTGAATCTTTGGAACAAACAGCATTTGAATAATTGAGAATAACAGTTTATGGTTTCCAAGCAAGGCCAACAGTTTTTGGTTCAACAGGCACAACAGTCTTTGGTTCTGGTCTAACAGTTGTAGGATTGTTAGGTTTTGGCTGAACAGTTGTGGAACTGTTGGGTTTTGGCCTAACAGTTGTAGAACTGTTAGTCTGTTTTCTGTACTTTAGCTTCTGGGGGCTATAGACCTGTGAGTTATGATAACAGTTTTGAGCCAAATGATTTGCTCTCCCACAAATATGACATCTTTTGGTTTTGACAATAGGCACACCAGTTCTTTGTGCCCACAGTTGGTTCCTGTTTCTTTGATTTCCTCTCACATGAGCTGAAGAAGGAAATTTTTGCACACCATGCTGTTTGCATGTGCAAATAGGCTTTTCAGTATGCCTTTTTACTGATTTGGGTTGAACCTGTGGTTTTGAGGCTTTCAACCTTGGTTTCTCAACTTCAAATTCAATCACCTTTTCTTTTCCCTTGGTTTTCATACTAACAGCTGAGGTTTTTGGCTTAGAACTGTTTGGGTTCTGTTTGGAACTGTTAGTGTAAAATTGGGGACTGTTTGCAACATTTGTAGAACTGTTTATAGCAAACACTTCTTTGAATGGTTTTGGTTCACTGCTGAATGGGTTAGAGGATGCTTTTATAAACATCACAGGTTGTAAAGAGGATTTTGGTGCTTCAGGTTCACAACAGATGTGATTTTCATAAGGAATGACTTCATCTTTCTTCACAACTCCCTCATCATCACTTACATCATCCACTGACACTTCCTCTTCACTATCAAATTGTGGATCAGCTGACTTCAATCCATCTTCCAATGGTTCATTGATATACCTATCAGCTATATCAGACATGGGTGTGATGTAATTGTGGTTGTATGGAGGTGGGGTTTCTTTGTATCCTAAACATGTCTTAACTTTATCTCTGATTTGAGATTGTAGCAAGGTTTCAAGCTTAAGATTTGTAGCTTTAAACATACTCAAGTCCATATCCACACCATCCAACTTCTTTGTTAGCTCCTCTACTTTACTTTCTTTCTCAATCAACTTCTTCTTAAGGTTGTCAATCTCTTCTTGAAGTTGCTCCTTCTCCCACTTATGATACTTTCTATCATAATCCATCTGCAGTTCATTAGCTTGATAATCTTTGATTTTCTGTTCAAAGCTTTCAATAACAGCACTTGTTTCATACCTTCTTTCCTCCATTTTGCTTAGAGCAGCACACACCTTTTTATTATGCTCCCTAAACCTTTTAACAATAGCCCTACATTCACCTGGACATAATTTAGAAGATACCTGTATTTCTTCTGATTCTGGTGAATCCAGTTTGATGGAGGAGTCAGTCAAAGCCATCAAAGCAGCATTATGAGTAGCTTCCTCTGCTTGATCACTCCAATCAAATCCATGACCTTCCTGTGAGACCAATGCAGTTGAGGTTTGATTTGGCCTTTGTACGTGATTCTGACCTTGTCCACCAGATTTGCATTCTCTTGCAAAGTGACCAGGTTGTTGACATTTGAAGCATTTGACCTTGGATTTGTCAAACCCAGCCTTACTATCAGCCCTGAAGTTCATGTTTTGCCTGCCAGTTCTTTTAATGAACCTTTTTGCTCTGACAGTTAACATGGTCATTTGCCACTTGAGGTCCATCTCCTCAAGATCATCAGGATGCACTTGCTCAAGATCCTCATTAGTGAGGGTTGAATTTGCATGGCTGGCAAGGAATGCTTCAAGCACAGCATCAGGGGTATTTACATCAACAGCTGCAGAACTGTTACCTGCACACACATCAACAATTTTAGATAATGAATGGTTAGAGTCCATACCTAAGGATGAAAGGAGAGCAGCATTGTGACTTGAAGTCATTGACTTTCTTTTTCCTTCTATCTCTCCCTCAAACACAATTAGACTGTTATATAAATCATCTAACTCTATATCTTCCAAAGAATATTTGGTTCTCCATTGTGCAGCATACACAGTCCACTCTTCACTCAAAGACCTAAGGAACTTCCTATTAATCTCATCTTGTTCTAGCCTAACCTTAGCACTTTCAAGTTGGCTCACCAGCTTATAGAACCTATCAAAAATCTGAGTTATACTCTCATTCTTTCCACTAGCAAAGTTCTCATAAGCCTGTTTCAGAAGATCCTTTTGGTTCCTTTTGGAACTTGCATTCCCTGCAAACCTCTTCTCCAATGCGTTCCACAGTTCATGAGCATTATCAAACTTTTTAAACTGATGTTGATACTCATTTGGAATACCAATTTGAAGGATGCTGAGTGCTTTCATCTCGATCATTCTCTCTTTCTTCTCAGCATCAGTCTTTGGTGGTGGTTTCTTCTTTGGTTTTCCTGTTTCATCAAGATCAGCAGTAGCAGTAGGAACACTTTCAATGATATCCCAAACAACATAGTCCATTAATTGGACATGCTGCTTGATCCTCAACTTCCACATCTCAAAGTCAGTTGGTTTGAGCATGGGAACACGAATGTTTGACCCAGATCCAGTGTTATCAGAAGATCCACCGGATTCCATTGCAGTAAATTGATTGAAAAAGACAATTGAAAAACAAACACAGCAGATCTGTGAAAAACCTTTAACTGGTGATCAAAGGAACCTTAATGATAAGGCTCTGATACCACTTGTCAGGATCGGATATATATTATATCAAATAACAAGAACTAACTTTTAAATAACAAATCAGAGTAAAATAAAAGTTAATCTTTAACTATGATCACAATCAACTAAGAATTTGCGGAATCACACTTAATTGATTAAAGAAGGTTTTAAACACAATAGCAATTCAAATCAATCAACACAATAAGAATACTTTCAACCGTCAGATGTTTATTAATAACCAATGATGATTACAATATTCACCTACACCTCTAATCTAACCTTTGTGTTAGACGAAGAACACAAACTGTTCTTAGGATTCAATGAAACTTAGAGGCTAAACACTTTCAGAAAATAAATAACAATAAGAACAAATGCTTTGAATAATAAGATCAAGCCGTAATACTAAATTGATCATCTAATGAAGTATATATAGACTCTTGATCCTCCTTGAATTGTTGACAGTTAGGTAATCTTCTATCTTCCGAGATAATCTTGATAATCTTCAATTCTGATAACAAAGATCCTCAAAGATAGCATCTTCCATGATTCGCTCAACAGAAACTGTTTGTTGATGAAACAGTTCTGCATGTCTTCTAACAGTCTTCACTTCAAGGCCTTCTAACAGTTTTGACTTTGTGAACTAACAGTTCTGAGCTTTTGTACTAACAGTTGTAAACCTTCCAGCAACTGTTAGTTACAACTGTTTTCGTATCCATCTAACAGTTTTCAACTGTTATCCCCAAAATACTCTAACAGTTTTACCTTTGCATGTTCAACAGTTTCAATGACTTAGCAAATTTCCCAACATGTTTTTCTTATCACACACTTGTGATACACTTAGCAAGTTATACTTCAACTGTTCAACATAAAATACATCAGAGAAGTTTAGTTTTCCATTTGATACTTGACATTTCCCTGTAATCTTTCCTCCTTTAACATCCCCTCCAAAAGCAACATATCCATCATCACACTCTTCAAACTTCTGAAGACATTCTCTGTCTCCAGTCATGTGCCTAGAGCAGCCACTGTCTACATGCCATATATTCTTCTTTTTCAGATATGGCTTGCCCTGCACATCAACAAACAAGTTAGTTTCTTTTAGGAATCCAAGCCTGTGTGGTCTTGGGTTCTCCTTCAGCATTGAAATAAGTAAATTGTTTTAAAACTTGTGAGTGTGTTAAATGAGGACTGTCAACACCATAAGGCAACACTCTTGAACCAAGATGGTTTTCTGTTGAGACTGAGGTTCTAGACCTATAGTTACATGTAGTAACTCCATTAGCATTCTTTCCTTTAGGCACAGACACATACTTTTGAATAACTACAGCCTTTCCTTTGAACATTTGCTTTGGTGTTTTAAAATTTTTAGGTTTAGAAAACAAATTGAGCTTAGACTTTTTGTTTATGGGATTGTGAAAACATTGCTTCGCAATGTGATTCAGTTTTCCACAAATAAAGCATGCTTTTGGCTTGATCTGTTTCATAATAACACCATAGTTTTGAGACATTTTTTTAATCCAGTTTCTTTGATTACCTCTTGACTTTGACTGTTGTACTTGTTTGTGCCCTGAAGAAGATGCTTGTGTGTAGGTGCAACTTTCTTTTGTTCATGTAATTCAAAATCTGACTTAGGATCAACAGATACTTCTTTTGGAAAATCATTAACATTCCTATACTTATCAACTACCTCTTTAGTTGGAGGAATGTAAGTTCGATTGAAAGGAGGAGGTACCTGATTGTATCTTATTCCAGATTTCAATTTATCATGAATCTGACTTTGAATAATGTTTTCAACTGATTTTGAAGCATATTGAAACTTATCAATGTCAAGCTTAACCTTTTCAGAATTTTTCTTTTCTATGTTAAGTAAATTCTTAACTTCTTCTAGTTTAGAAACAAGTTTCTCATTTTCCTTTTTTAATTGATAAATATCTTCTTGATATTTCTTTTCATTACTAACATATGCTTTTACTTGTTGTTCAAAACTAGCAATGATTAAACTTGTTTCTCTGCTTCTTTCCTCAGATTTAGACAAAGTTTCACAAACAACTTTGTTGTGATCTCTGTATTTTCTAACAGTTTGAATACATTCTTCAGTGCAGAGTTTAAGTTTTACCTCTTTAGGCATATCATCCGATTTGGTTGATGTTTCTGCCATTAAAGCCTGATTTGATGTAGCAAATTCAGCATGTTCACTCCAATCAAAGTGAGCATCACCTTGAGACACCAATGCTGTTGAATTGTTGCTCGGGATGTTTCTGTTAGTGACTATATCCTTTGAACCTTCTTGCCATCTTTCCCCTCTACATTCTCTTGCAAAGTGTCCATGCTTGTGACATTTGTAACACTCAACCTTACTTTTGTCAAATCCTGCTTTATCATCTCTTTTTATGCCGAAGTCTTTCCTTCCAGTTCTCTGAATGAACCTCTTTGCTCTCAAGGTAAGCATAGCCATTTGCCATTTAATGTCCATCTATCCTAAATCATCTGGATGAATCTGTTCTAGATCGTCATTTACTATTGTGGATTTGGCATGACTTGAAAAGAATGCTTCCAGTACATCATCGTTTGTTGTATTGATTCTGGATGCTTGAGATCCTGAGATAGTTTCACCAATCGAAGAGACAAACGCTGCATTCTGAGAAAAACTTGAAGGCTTCCTCTTTGCTTCTACTTCTGCTTCAAACACTCTGAGATCATTGTAGAGATCATCTAATTCTTTTCCTTCCAGATCATCACTCTGCCTTGATGCAACTGTGTACATGGTCCATTCCTCACCTAGTGACCTTAAAAACTTCCTGTTGACATCATCTTGATCAATGATCACTCCTTGTAACACCCCGATTTTGAAAACCAGATTTTTCATTTTAATAATAATAAATCAAGAATCCATACTGCGTGGATCCGTCTGCAAACTTTAATTATATCAAACCTGTTTTTCAAAACATAATAATTACAGCGAAAGCTATAAAAGCGGCGATAATACAATCAAAAGAAGCCACGGTATACAAAAGATTTGTTGGTGTTACGGAATTTGTTCACCGACCACTTATACATGTTTATACAACATAAACAGTAACTAAAAGTAATATAGATAAGTGTTCCTCCAAAAGATTAGTAACAACAAGCAGGTACCCAAGCTCACATATCTAAGTGTCACCTGCAGTCATGGGGAGAGTATCTGTTAGCTAATTAAAGCTAGTGAGCATAAGATAGCATAATCATTAACATAAACATATCACATATCATTTTTCAATCATCAGATAATGCTATCCTAGCATCTCGCGATGAGCTGGCACAGCCAGAAGGAAGCATAATCTTGCAGGGTAGCTAACCCGGCTCAACACTCCTCACTGGGGAAACCAGACACATCAACCGCGCGGGTGGGTGAGCGGGTAGCGGTCCACCGTTGCGTTTCAGGCCAAAGCCTTCATGGAGTACAACAATAAGTCATCCCCATATGACTCGAGGAACGTTGGGTTTGCAACCCCAGGTAGTTGACGCTATCATCGACCCGCAGGTCTCAAAACGCCCCAGACCTCGTGCTGGCCTCGTTTAAGGACTATAACCAGCCCCTCTATCTCGGATCCGATCACAAACACAAATCTGACCCATTCCGGGCCTCATAGCGCGCATATCATAACCATATAATATTCACGGTTCAATTCATACATGCTTCTTGCATAATCATAATCATATCATAAATCATGGTTCAATTGTTATGTGTGTTATGCATAAACATAGCATACATCAAGATTTATTACATTTCATGGAATTACTAACACATATAGGTAACATGTAACACGGTTATATTAATTCTTATGTTATCCTATACTCACCTGTGAGGCTAGAGACTAAAGCAAACAATAATCGTGATCGTCACGCTCTTCTTCCGGGTCGTACAGCTTACCTATAAGATAATACTCGTGTTTAGTCACTTCACACAAGTACATTAACTAATAAACTAATATGATACCCCTAATGATGCCATTAGACTAAATAGAATCCTAAATGAGCATCCCGTACGACAAAACGTTGAAAAACAGCACAACAGTGCACTATTCATAACAGACAGTCCCTACGGCCGTAGTAAAAATGTCCTACGGCCGTAGGACCATTTTTTATAAAACATCCTCCTACGGCCGTAGGGAAAACTTACTACGGCCGTAGTAACCAATTTACAGTCAGTGTGCGAGAACAGCCCCTGTTCAGTCCATTTTTTCATCCCAAAATCAATTCCATCAATCTCAATCCAATTTCCAGTGTTTCCATATGATTTTAGACATCCCAATGAATCCATAAACATACATATAACAACATCAAACTAAGATTTCAAGGTTTGAGATCAAATTCTTCCATTTTGACCTAAAACTTCAAAACATGAAGAAGATGAAGATGGTGGACTTACAATGAAGCTTGGATGAAGAAGATGATGAATAAGGATCAGATTATAACACGAAATTGTTGTTGGAACAAAAACTTGGTGATCTCTCCTCTTGCTTTCTCCTTCACGGTTCCAAGAATGAAAAAGGAAAAGAGAAGTGTGGGTGTATGTATGTGTTTACGTGTTTGAGAAGAGAAGAGAAGAGACTTTAAGTCTCAATAATATCCACACGGGGTATTTTGTTCCCCTTCTCAACTTACAACTTAATACCCGTTTACCCGTTTCAACTAACGGGGATATTTCCGGAATCCTTATTCAAAACCGTTTAATATTTTATTTAATTTATCTATTTTCTTTATTATATTTATTATCATGATTTCTTAATTATTTTAATAATAACTCTAATATTTAATATAATTCTAATATTTATTAATAAACCTGAGATTCTAAGGCACCAAGAGTATAAACGACTAGGCCCTTTTTGAGGATGTTACAAATCTACCCCCCTTAACAGGATTCCGTCCTCGGAATCCACTCTTCTGTAAACAAGTGGGGATATCAGACCTTAATGTCTTCTGGATCTCTAATGTACAGTTTAACCCGAGGTTGTGGTGGGACTTTCCTAAGATCAACCGGTTGTTCTTCGTTCTTAACCGTTTGACCTTCACGTCTAAGATCTCAATATGTTTCCACACTAAGAAAATTTATTATAAAAGACTAAATAATTAGTTCTTTCACGGAAATTTAAGAGAAATGAAGGAACACCGGATTCTAACACAATAAGGCATGGAGTTAACTAAGAATGTGCCAATTTTAACATCACCTGCTGTCTTTTCCTCCTCAGTTGTCATCTGATAAGCTCTGCCAGTTGCACGGGGCACATTCTTTTTCTTCTGACTCGGCGACGATCCTCCTGCTCCTCCCGATCCCTGACCCTGCCCAGACCTACACTCTGACATACGATGTCCGGGCTGGAAACATTTGTAACACACATTACCCTTGAAGCGACATGTTTCAGCAGTATGTCCCTTCCGTCCACACTGGGGACACCTTGCTGTTTCCTTTGTACAATTGCCAGTATGCCTGGAACGACATTGTGAGCACCATGGAGCAGTCGATTGATTATATTCTTGAACTCCCTGTTGTTGCCAATATCCACCTCCCGTATCCTCTGACTCAGAAGGTTGCTCAAATTTTCTTTTAGAACTCCCACCTGTAGATTCCTTTTTCTGCATATGGTCGCTTTCATACTGTCGTGCCATCTCAAACGCAATATCCAATGACAGAGCACTCCTAACCGAAGCTCGATAATCCGGTGGAAGAGTTTTTGCAAACCGTTTTATCTTTGACTTCTCATCAGGCAGTAAGTGATTCACAAACCTCATCTTATCAGAAAACCGCTCGATCAAGTCTTCAACCGGTTTATCACCCTTTTTCAATGCCATGAACTCCTCCTCCAATCTATCCATCACTTGATCTGAACAATACTTACTTCGGAGGATTCCCACAAAATCTGCCCAAGTATATGTAGCTCTCACCTCTGCTGGCGTGGATGAGATCACGGTGTCATACCATGTCTGTGCATTACCCCTTAACTGCTTCCGAGCAAATCCCACTTTGTTGGACTCCTTACAACTGCTGTTGTCGAAAGCTAAATCCATCTCGCGGATCCACCGCTCAGTAACACTTGGATCCATGCTACCCTCGAAGGTAGGTGGCTGGCAAGATAGAAAAATTTTAAGATCTGGTGACATCTTGGGTTCTGTCACTGGTTGCACCAACACTCTTTCCTCAGAAGCTTTCAAACGAGCCTCTAAATCTCTTATGTAAGCCTCTCTATCTCTATGTTCAGCCATGTTATTCTTGTAAATAACCTGACCAAACAAAACGTAGATAACATACTTATTACTTTTATCATATCTTTCTTACATAACAAGCAAGTAAACAATAGCATTTCAAGAATTTAACACTCTTTCACACACCCCATGACCCCCCGAGGAACACTAAACAATGGTCGGGCCTGGGTTTGAGACTGAATACTTTTACAAGTACCCAATTCACTCAAACCTAGGCTCTGATACCAACTTGTAACACCCCGATTTTGAAAACCAGATTTTTCATTTTAATAATAATAAATCAAGAATCCATACTGCGTGGATCCGTCTGCAAACTTTAATTATATCAAACCTGTTTTTCAAAACATAATAATTACAGCGAAAGCTATAAAAGCGGCGATAATACAATCAAAAGAAGCCACGGTATACAAAAGATTTGTTGGTGTTACGGAATTTGTTCACCGACCACTTATACATGTTTATACAACATAAACAGTAACTAAAAGTAATATAGATAAGTGTTCCTCCAAAAGATTAGTAACAACAAGCAGGTACCCAAGCTCACATATCTAAGTGTCACCTGCAGTCATGGGGAGAGTATCTGTTAGCTAATTAAAGCTAGTGAGCATAAGATAGCATAATCATTAACATAAACATATCACATATCATTTTTCAATCATCAGATAATGCTATCCTAGCATCTCGCGATGAGCTGGCACAGCCAGAAGGAAGCATAATCTTGCAGGGTAGCTAACCCGGCTCAACACTCCTCACTGGGGAAACCAGACACATCAACCGCGCGGGTGGGTGAGCGGGTAGCGGTCCACCGTTGCGTTTCAGGCCAAAGCCTTCATGGAGTACAACAATAAGTCATCCCCATATGACTCGAGGAACGTTGGGTTTGCAACCCCAGGTAGTTGACGCTATCATCGACCCGCAGGTCTCAAAACGCCCCAGACCTCGTGCTGGCCTCGTTTAAGGACTATAACCAGCCCCTCTATCTCGGATCCGATCACAAACACAAATCTGACCCATTCCGGGCCTCATAGCGCGCATATCATAACCATATAATATTCACGGTTCAATTCATACATGCTTCTTGCATAATCATAATCATATCATAAATCATGGTTCAATTGTTATGTGTGTTATGCATAAACATAGCATACATCAAGATTTATTACATTTCATGGAATTACTAACACATATAGGTAACATGTAACACGGTTATATTAATTCTTATGTTATCCTATACTCACCTGTGAGGCTAGAGACTAAAGCAAACAATAATCGTGATCGTCACGCTCTTCTTCCGGGTCGTACAGCTTACCTATAAGATAATACTCGTGTTTAGTCACTTCACACAAGTACATTAACTAATAAACTAATATGATACCCCTAATGATGCCATTAGACTAAATAGAATCCTAAATGAGCATCCCGTACGACAAAACGTTGAAAAACAGCACAACAGTGCACTATTCATAACAGACAGTCCCTACGGCCGTAGTAAAAATGTCCTACGGCCGTAGGACCATTTTTTATAAAACATCCTCCTACGGCCGTAGGGAAAACTTACTACGGCCGTAGTAACCAATTTACAGTCAGTGTGCGAGAACAGCCCCTGTTCAGTCCATTTTTTCATCCCAAAATCAATTCCATCAATCTCAATCCAATTTCCAGTGTTTCCATATGATTTTAGACATCCCAATGAATCCATAAACATACATATAACAACATCAAACTAAGATTTCAAGGTTTGAGATCAAATTCTTCCATTTTGACCTAAAACTTCAAAACATGAAGAAGATGAAGATGGTGGACTTACAATGAAGCTTGGATGAAGAAGATGATGAATAAGGATCAGATTATAACACGAAATTGTTGTTGGAACAAAAACTTGGTGATCTCTCCTCTTGCTTTCTCCTTCACGGTTCCAAGAATGAAAAAGGAAAAGAGAAGTGTGGGTGTATGTATGTGTTTACGTGTTTGAGAAGAGAAGAGAAGAGACTTTAAGTCTCAATAATATCCACACGGGGTATTTTGTTCCCCTTCTCAACTTACAACTTAATACCCGTTTACCCGTTTCAACTAACGGGGATATTTCCGGAATCCTTATTCAAAACCGTTTAATATTTTATTTAATTTATCTATTTTCTTTATTATATTTATTATCATGATTTCTTAATTATTTTAATAATAACTCTAATATTTAATATAATTCTAATATTTATTAATAAACCTGAGATTCTAAGGCACCAAGAGTATATACGACTAGGCCCTTTTTGAGGATGTTACACTCCTGCAGTAGCTAATTCTCCAACCAACTTATTGAATCTGTCAAACGTTTGTGTCATTGTTTCTTCCTTGCTTGCACTGAAATTCTCATATTGTTGTTTCAGTATAGATCTCTGATTTCGTTTGGTGCTTTTAGTTCCAGAGAATCGTTTTTCCAAGGCTTGCCATAGTTCTTTGGCATGTTCACATATGCTAAATTGATGTTGGTATTCGTTCGGAATAGCCAATAATAGAGTGCTTAATGCCTTTATCTCACTGTCTTTCTTTCCTTTCCCAATCATTTGCTGGAGGATCTCTGGGTAACTTGTTTCCATCAGCATCAAGTTTTTGTGTTTCTTTAGGACCATTCTCAATGATGTCCCACATCATGTAGTCTGTAAGCAGAATATACTGCTTAATCCTTATCTTCCACAAGTCGAAATCGTTTGGTTTCAACATAGGAACCTTTGTTATTAGCACTCCATCAGCCATATCGCTCATGATGACTTTATATCATCCAAGAACTTCTGTTTTGAAGTGTTCTTGATGATCTTGGATCGAAAGCTACAACGTAGATCTGATACCACTTGTCAGGATCGAATTAAACACAGAAAACAATCCAAGATGGATACGAACTAGTTTGCGGAAATAACTAATTGAATTATCAAGAACACAGATTATAGAATACGAAGATTAACAATAAGCCCCAATATATTAATTCATGAAATCAATATACGTACAACTCTATCTCAGTTGCAAGGGTTTACACCTTGAGGCTTTTTCTCCTCTTTCATACGAATTGATCAACATCTATATATACTAATCAGTAACTAACTATGCGAATTAATAGATATTTATCGAGATCATTTAGCTACGGATAGACACAAAGGTTATCTTCTCATAGCTATCACTCCAAAATATTTCAAATTAAAGTTTACCACTAATAATACGCAAGCTTCAAAACGTCTTGAACTCGATCATCCTTATCCAGTCCTTGAAAACCGCTGCCTTTGAACAGCCTGTATTAACCATCAATCACCTGCACAAACCAGCACCTGTATTAACCCTTACATATAGGTTACGATAACTTTTTTTGTTTCTTTTTTCGGACATAATCAATAAAAAGGTCAATTCTAAAATTGTGTATGGATTTAATATACCTATGTAAGCTTACATAATATATCTTATGTACTCAAGCGAATTGTAACTTTCTCTTAATAACAAAAATAAACTAAATCCTAAAAAAATAACCCTTTAAAATACAATCAAACATGAAAATTGAAATTCAAAACTTCATATATCTAAATAGTACAATATGTATTAGAATAATTCAAAACATTCTATAAAAGTGTAAACTAGATTTCACATGTGATTCAATATAAAATCATATGTGATTCAGTATACAATCACATGTGATGGTAAAATCAATAAATGTTAATTACGAAAATGTCACTCCGTCCAAATTTTTAAAATTCAATCTGAACCATTGATGGGGCTGATCCAAGGGTTAAGATTAGTCCCTTGGGACTATGCAATAAGTATGGACTATATTGAACATTTCTCTTCATAACTATATATGATTAATAAATAAAGAATGATTTGAAAGTTGGGTCATACGACTTTAAAGGCAAAGCTGGTTAGACTTATCGCATCATCGGCTCGGTTTCGTAAATTTTGTGGTGCAAATATTGTTGTAGATGTTGGCTGCAACTTCCAGGATTAATTAGAGTCTTCATTTGTGTTAATTAGGTTGGGGTTTCAATTGTTATGTAAGCGTATTCACCTCCAGTTCGCTTCTGGCAAACTTGTAGCATGTTATGTAAATTTATTTTGTTATTAATATATCTTGTCTTTCAAAAAAAAAAAAATAAAGAACTTTATATTAAAAAATTCAAACACATGGAATTTACGACGAAACGCGAACCCTCTAACCTTGTTAAACTATAAAATTAATTAGTAACAGACCAATTCTAAACAAAACTCCACAAACTCCCTTTAAATAAAAACAAAGTCAAAATCTGTAAATGTCATTGAAAATTTGCTGTCATAATACTTATGTCCATTGAATTAACAGAGGTTTTATAAAATTGCTTGCTTTAATAAAAAAGAATCACTAAATTGCTTTCTTTTGATAATTCTTTCTAATTACCAAAAAAAAAAAAAAAAAAAGGGCAACATTATTAAAAATTCAAATGTGAAACGGGGATGGATGGCACTGGCGGTTAACTTTTCCTTTCAAAGCAACAAAAACCAGTCACTCCCTCCATCATTGTACGTCTGCTAGATTACCAGTTTACCACCTACACATTCTCTCCCTCATGACCACCGGTCAACGGAAACCTCCAAAATGGCCACCGTTACCTACCAGTATCTCCTCCGCCACTGCATATATTTTCCTTTTTTCCTTTCTTCTTCTTCACTACGGAGTCACATCGGATGTCTCTGATGAGGAAAAGCAAGCGCTGCTCTCATTCATACAAAAAGTTAAACACAGGAGTGATTACTCATGGGATGAATCCAAGCCTGTTTGTAATTCGACATCCGTAGAAGATGATAATTGGAAAGGCGTCGTATGTGACCCCGACGACAACTTCGTCACACACCTCCGCATCCCCGCCGCTAGTCTTGTCGGAAAAATACCACCCGAAACAATCGGAAAGTTGATTCACCTCCGCGTGCTATCCCTCCATACTAACGGCCTCTTCGGCCATATCCCTCACGATTTCTCAAATCTCGTCAAACTCACCCAGCTTTACTTGAATCACAACAACTTTTCAGGCCAGCTCCCAAATATAAAATTAAAGATATTAAACGTTACAAATAATAAGTTTGATGGGGCGATCCCGCCGTCGTTGTCTAATTTTCCGCCATCTGTATTCTCCGGTAACAATAATCTATGCGGTATTCCATTAGCTCCGTGCAACAGGACAGTATCTCCAACTCCGCCGCCAGCAGAGCCCCAAGCAGATGAAACACCTAAAAAGAAAACTAAAAATAAAGGCGTAATTGTCGGCGTTTCAGTCGGCTCCGGGCTACTATTACTAATTCTTCTCTGCTGTTTACGGAAGAAGATGAATAAGCAGAGCAAACAAGCTCCAGAAGTACTACCATTACAAAAGTCGATGTCTGCTTCCAGAGCACCGGGCACGTCAACTGGAGGTGAGAGGAATAAGTTCGTGTTTCTGGACAACGCAGAGGGGGGGATTTACAGTTTTGATTTGGAGGATATGTACAGGGCGTCGCCGCAGCTTTTGGGGAAAGGAAGTGCCGGGATGTCATACAAGGTGGTGATGGACGGAGGGACGACGGTTGTTGTTAAGCGATTAAAAGATGTGGTGGTTACAGAGAAGGAATTCGAATCAACAATGGAGGTTTTGGGGAAGATGAAGAATGAACATGTGATCTCATTGAGAGCATATCATTATTCGAAAGATGAGAAAATGCTTGTTTATGATTATATGCATGCCGGCAGTTTATCCGCTCGTCTTCATGGTAATATGTTCGTTAATTATTCAGTTTTCTCATTGAGTTTTTCAAAAATAATAATAAATTCAAGAAACATTTTATTATTCAAATGTATTAAGACACGCATGTAAAAATGTAAGTTATGTTACAAATAGTTGTATGTGACACTGGATATAACATATAATTATTTTGTAGCACGTAAAGGTTCGGACTTAACTGGATTAGATTGGGGCCATCGAATAAGAATCGCATTGAGTGCTGCTAAGGGGGTGGCATACCTACATGAAGTTGGGAAATTGATTCATGGAAACATCAAGTCATCTAACGTCCTCCTCCAACATGAAGACGAGGAAAATGCTATTGTGTGTGACTTTGGGCTCAACACACTCTTTGGCCCAAATTACCAGGTACTTCCAGGTTACGTAGCCCCGGAAGTCATGGAGGACCGAAAACTCACATTCGAATCCGACGTGTACAGCTTTGGGATATTGCTATTAGAGCTTTTAACCGGCAAAGTTCCTGATGAGACTTTCTCGTACAACACTAATGTACGAGAGGAATGGAAGGCCGATGTTTTCGATGTTGAATTAATGAGGTATCAAAATATTGAACCAGAGATGGTTCGGTTGTTCAAAATAGCAATGGAGTGTGTATCAACCATGCCGAATCAAAGACCGTCAATGCATGAGTTAGTGAGGAAGATTGAGGATTTAAAACAATTCGGTGATGATACATCTTCAAAGGAATCAAGCAGTCATACACCTTCTACAGACAGTTATACCCCCTTCACAGACACTTGAAACCGAATTATTACTATCATTTGAATTGTTGTTGTGTGTTTAATGACAAGAATGAATGAAATATTATTTCAAACCGTCTTTGTATTAAGTTTGGTATGTATTAAGTTTGGTGTGTATTAAGTTTGGTTTGTAAAGATGTAAGATAATTTTAAAACATAAATAATAATGAATAAAAAGAATTGGTTTGCTTTAATATTTTTCTCTTGTTAAACAACATTAATATGACAGCCTTAAATAGAATCTAATTATCTTGTACTCTTTCAATACACTGATGTATTCAGAAGGAGACCAAGTATGTAATCAAATTATATGATTAGTAACTTTCATCTCATATATGAGTTTTCTCGTCAAAGGAGTTTTTCCTTGTTGGATGCTTCTCGGAGGTCGAACGTTTACTCAAATCTTCTTAATCTAACCATTGTGATCGTTTTCTTACCTTTCCTATTAGTCTAACATTTACTCAAACGTAAACAACCCATCTCATATCGTTATCATGACTGCTTTCGTAACTCGATCACATAACTATTTCATATATGAGTACTGTATCCAACATATCCACTTAAGTTGTGTTCACTACCATCTTTGTACAATGATTTCAACTAGTGTTATGAGAGCAACTTCAGCATCACAGGACATAGAATGCCCAAAATCTTTCTCCACAAAACTATTTCTTCTCTTGAAAAATGTCACACCTCTGCTCCTAGCATTCTCTATCCTCATAATCTCAGTTTTCCCCCTTACCATCTTCAAACCTAAAAACAAAGAAACTTTTATTACACCAATTCTGTTTTCAATTACATTATGTAAGTTCCATGTGACATGCTTCAAACACAAATCTGTTAGTTAATCAATGTTCTTTGTGCACACTTCTATTTAATGAAGAGTGACCACTAACAGTTGAAGACACCATAGGTAACAATAACTCATGAGGCCTTAGGAAATTAAAAAATTAGTAGCGATAAAATAAATACAATGGTCGACTCTAACACTCATTAACTTTGAATTGAAGTTCGGACCAGGGGAAGAAGCCCCAAATACGCACATAGTTGGATCATAAATCACCACAGAAAAAACAAGAAAAAGCACCTGATATCTTCTCTTTTGGGAATGCTTGAACCTAGTGCCAATTGAAGAACAAAATTGTTTAACGAACCTACATACTTGTTTATCAAATTGAATTGTTGTTTTGACCTTGCACCAACCCTAAATAAACCTTGAGGGAGATATTGACAATCAAAGACTCAAAGAGGGTTCAACAGTGAGAGAGCCAAAGAGGGGTGGGTAGATGGTTAAAAGCTGCCCTCATGGACTTCGGCGAAGAACGGAATCAGACGAAGAGAGGAAGGATGAAGATGCTCCACCTCTTCTACCAAGCCGGAGAGATAGAAGGCGAGGAAAAAAAGTAAAAATAGCAACCTCAACTATCTCGCGAGAAAAGAATATATCACGTGAAAATAGTAATTTTACTATAAATATCTCATGAGAAATAGGCTAATTAGTATGCAAATTGATCCTATAACAAGCATATAATAGCCCTCACATTTGTGAGGGAAAAATGTAAAAACCAAAATTTTTATTTTAACATAAATAAATGTTATTAAAAATCATTAGCCCTTAAATACATTTTTCAATATTATATAATCTTCTTTTTGTTTTTGTTTTTTATGTAACCAAAGTACATCCGATATCACAAATTAAAAGTTCGATACACAAAATAGAAACTTCTAAAGCCCGATACGTAGATAGAAAAACGTATTAAGTTGGATATATTTTGATGAAATAAACTTTTAAAACTACTTAATAAACAAAATATTATATTGACTTTTAAAATAAATACATTTCTATTAATAGTTTCTTATTAAATTATTTATATATTACAATTGAAAATATTCATATTTAAATTATATGCTTATAAGAATTAGATTATTTATACATTGAATTATCTATTAATTACTAAATCTTAATCTAAATAAAAAAAAGTGTCAAAGGTCATTTCACTCCTTCACCCATTCTAACTTGGGTGAGAATCCTCTCATGTTTGAGTCAAACATGACCCATCATGTTCTCTCACAAATATGAGAGCGGGTCCCTTATATTACTCAAGAATAGGTCCCCTTTGTAGGGTTCACTCTCATGTTTGTGAGAGAACATGATGAGTTATGTTTGATTCAAACATGAGAGAATCTTCACCCTTCTAACTTTCCATCAAACTTCTCAAGATAGTGGTCAAAATCTCATGAGATTTGGATATCTCATGATTTTAATGCAAATTTACTAAAAGGTCCTTGAAAATCTCAAGAGAAATTGTCATCTTACTTCATTAATTGATAGTATAATGTATAATTAGAGAAAAATTATTTGATCTATTTAAATGTACAACTTTGAGGTTTATGATGTCATTAACTGATGTCATTGCTGGCTTCATGGATGATTGATTGAACCTGAGCCTTTCAAAAATGCTTTCCACCAATAATATAATATTATAATATACTTTTACGGAAATTAATATAAAAAGACATAAAAAAACTCCAAGGCCAAGAACCATGAAACTCGACTGATAATTAAATAATTAATTTTGTTATGTGTTTAATGACAAGTAATGAATGAAATATTATTTCAGATCGTCTATGTATTAAGTTTGGTTTATAAAGTTAGATAAATTTAAAACATAATTGATAATAAATAAAAGAATTTGTTGTCTTGATTATTTTTCTTTTGTTAAGCAACAATAATATGACAGCTTTAACTTAAATCTTATCCTGTACTCTTTCAATACAGACACTAAAGGACTAAAGGTTTAGTTTGTTTTACCGTAATGTAAAAGGATATAATGGAATTGAAATCAAATTTCATTGTATATTGCGTTTGATAACATTATTTGGAAAGGAATTAAATTCATATTTCACAAGTTACTAAACATAATTTTTAAACAAATTATAATTAATTACATTAATATAATATTTTTATAAAACCCCCTCATATTTTCTTAAAAGTCCCTCACATATTTTATAAAAACCCCTCACAATTTTCATCCAGCCCTCTCACAATTAATCTAAATTTGAATTTCGAATTTCCAAAATTTCGAATTTCCAAAATTGTTTGTAGAATTGAGTAATTTTGCAATTGAGGATTCCTATTGGTTGATTGAGATTGATTTAATGATTATTTTTAAAAAATTTGCATGCCTTTTATATATAGACTAGTTTATTGCCCCGTGCACGCACGGGTATTTCGAAACTATGATATTAAAATTTTTGAATAAAAATAATACGATAAATGAAATATTACCGAAAACTTACATATGTTAGAATTCTTAACAAATAGGGTATAACTAAATTTTTTGAAACACTTCTTTATAGACTATATTTATTGTTTTGTTTGTAAAATTATCATTGTTGTCCCAAACCAAAACTTTAAATCTTTTTTACTTCTAACACATGAAATGGAAACATACAATTGACCATGTGTAAACACAAGTTTCCTGAGGAATAAACCAACTTCTGAAAGTAACTGTCTTTGACTTTTGTTAATCGTCATAGCAAAGTAATTATCCACTACTATTAATGGATAACAAAAAATCAGAATATACTAATTTCAAAAAAATGTCTTTTTTAAAACTACATATCCACTACTGTTAATCGATAATAAAAAATCAAGATATACTAATTTCAAAAAAGTGTCACATTACAATAAAATTTATACCGAAACGTAGATAAAAATGAGACGGTCGTAAATATATAATTATTTTTTCTCTAAACAAAATATATCACAAGTTATTAAACATAATTTATAAACAACTTATAATTAATTACATCAATATAATATTTTTATAAAACCCCCTCACATTTTCTTAAAAACCCCTCATAATTTTCATCAAGCCCCCTCTTGATTTAAAATTGAATTTCAAATTATTGATGATTTTTAATCTTTCTAAAATTACTTTTGAGAATTGATTTATTTTGCAATTGAGAGTTTTTATTGGTTGATTAAACTTGATTTAATAGTTATTTTTAGAAAATTTGCATCTCTTTTATATATATATATATATATATATATATAGATAGATTCCTAAATAAACATATGTTATCTTTAGAAAAAAGAACAAAATTGATATCAGAAGTCATGATTCTTAAGTCCCGACAATCGAATTACAGCAAACATTATTGATGATATGGAATATTTGAATACTATAATATTATTTGTGTTGATTATCATCATATCATTCATTTTTTTCTCTTGGAAAGTATGAACTAGTGGCTTCTACTTTCATGTTGTTTATTCATCCAGCTTTAATAAGAGCATGCATGACTTCCTTTTCCTCTGATTATTTCAGTCTTTCTTAATTAAGATAAACTAATTAACTACTAGTGTGTTTATTCATATAGACACAGCTTTGATCAAGTCATCAGTTTCTTGAGTTTCCAAACTCAGTTATGGGTTATAACTCAACAGAAGATTATCTCAAACTTCTGGATGATCTTGCAGCTAATCAAAATATTCCTGATAATACTGTATCTGCATTTATGGGTTACGTAAAGTCTATATACAGATCAGAGTTGCAAAACAGATACAGCGAACCCATGTTATGGATTGGAATGTATATCGCGTTAGCATCTCTTCTCTGCATCCTTGCAATGGTTGCTGATTTATTACATGGTTTACAAAACAGAAAGTTTTGGATTCCATGTAAATACTTCAGTATTAATGCTACTTCTCTCTTACTGATATCTGTTGCCATGAAGCTACCCGTGGATCTAAGTGGTTCCATGCCTGGTGATGTAGACCAAGCCGCAAAGCTTGGAAGTATGGCTTTTATGTGCACCATGATGGCTAATTTACTTCCTTCTCTAGCAGCCATGGACAGCAAGGAGCTTCTCTCAAACATCACAGCCTTGGGTATTCTGGTAATCACTTTGGTTGTGAATATATGCATTCAAATAAACACGGGTGTCGTATCTTTTAAAGAAGAGGCTCAGCTTGCTCAGGCTGTTGCAGACAACGTTGACCTTAGATCACTGGGCATTACTAATAAACATCGCAACAGTATATTTGCAATCATATATGTGACTATCTTACTTGTGTTGCTGATAGTACATGTATGTTCATCTTTAGCGATTCTAAAATCCAAAGAGACTATAGAATCGAAATACCAAAAAGGTCATGAGAAAGCTTCAAAAGACATGCAGCAATCAACGGAAGAATTATTAAAAGCTGAGAAGCTACAACAACATCTGTGCAAATACTGGATCATGGCCGGAAGTGGCAGCCCCCAATTCATCACAGCTTGTTATGTGACAACCACTGCTTCCGGGGTAATATGTGTTGTACCCACCGTCTTACACACTCTTACCATGTCTTGGACTATTAAAGCTATGTTGGAAAAGGACTTTGATTCCGACTACAAGTGGTCGATGTTAGTGATTCTCATAGTACAGTTTATCGGAGTCGTAGTTGGTATGATTGCCCCGTTTTGTAGATGTTTTGCAACGTTAAGCTTTAAGATGTCCATTAAAAGCATTCTCAACCATATCAATGTCTTTAAAGTAGAGCCCTACTGGAGTTCACAGTTATCCGAGTGGAAACTGAGTAGCATGCCATTCCCGTTTCGTGGCCACAAACTAGAGGCGGTCATCCACTATTCAAGAAACATAGTTATCAGCTTTTGTATACAACTCCAGGAGTGGGTTGTGGTGATGTGCAAGACAATAGCGCTGATCCCGTTTTTCATCATGATCTGTGTCTTGTACTGCTTCCGTTTTTTGAAGAAGATATTGAAACCTATGTTTCAATTATGTGTAAAAATGACCGAGAAATCAGAACAAAACAAACACCTTGGCCAATATGTTTTGCAACTTGAAGATGAGAATGAACTTGCTGAGAGAACACTAGAAGGCCTTGTAAAATCTATGAAGCGCTTGATTCGAAAGGGTGAAAAGAGACACCCCAAGAATCTTGTGAAGCTAATCTTAGAGAAATCTAAACGTCACTTTCCAGGAGTCGAAGACTTTGAAGATCGATCTTTACTATCAAAGAAATGTCAAGATTGTTGGAGCTTATCTGTGGTAACCCTGATAACCATTGCAGTTTCTCTTCCTGACATTGAAAAAGAGCAAGTTGATTTCTTGTTGAAGAGTGTGAGAGAAGGCCTGAAATATGTTACACTTGTGGAAGAAACACTCAGTGCTACCGACGATTACACAAGTGTCCAAAAAGCGGCAGAAACTTTGTGGCCACAAGTCAATTTCCACCGCAAATGGTTAGGAAAAGAGTTGCAAAATCCTGCTTCTTCTACTTCTGATCAAGTGGATAAAACAAGAGAGGTCATAGAACGGTTCAACAAAACAGCTAAAGAAATGGAAACTTCAAGTGATCGAAGTGAAGCTATTTGTGCCAACTTAATGTATCGTATCACCAAAACAAAATTGCTTTCGTTCCACCCAGGAACTAACAACATGGTGAGCCAGGAGACGGTGATCAGCTCAGAGCAACTATTTGAAGAACTTTCATCAATGATTGCTGACATAATTGCTGCTTGTCTCACCAACTTACCACAAGTCATAACAATGAAATGCCACACAAGTGAAGTTGAAAAAAGGGAGGCTAGCGTCCGGGCTGCAGCAAAACTTCTCGGTAAGACTAAGCAAATTATCAACATGGTTCAAGATCGTCAACCTGCTTTACCCAGTCAAAATGACTTGCCATTTCTTGACAAGTGGCGTGATTATTTGGCTGATTTGAGGAATCCGTAACACTTGAATATGATCGAACCATGTGCAATGTCAAGTGATACAGGATGAGTTCGACATCGTGTGTGTGTGTATATATATATATGTGTGTGTGTGTGTGTGTGTGTGTATGGTATGTTTGTGAAACACGATTGGAAGGTTATCAATAAAAGAAGTTCGTGTACATAAATTTGTTTGCTTTATCTACAAAGTAATACAGGATATTGAGATCGACATCTAATAAATCTATATATGCTCCTTCAAGAAGTTGGTTTACACTTTGCACCTTTAGTTAACTATTTGTATCCACTTTTAGTTTACTTGTAAACTGTTGCTCCTCATATCTCGTCGATCCAATTGGTGGGGTTTCAGGAATGTTTCATTGAGAAGTGTCACATAATTAATGTTATGTCCGTTTTGATCGATCGACTGTATGGTTTTATGAAAATCACCGTTAATGGTGGAGATGTATTCCACTCTATAAACAATATAAGAGATGTACAAATAAAAGAAATTACATATAATATGATTCAAACGCACAATCACATTGATATAACTTTTATCGCTTATACCCCCTTCAAGCGAATTGAAGTGGTGGTGGATCCACACAAAATCGAAAACATTTACCCAAGACTTTGTTGGGTAAATAAACATGTCACAGATAATACTTCACTAAACAATTGCATATTAAAGAGGTTATATTGTGTCTTCAATACCCTACGTGTTATAGCCGGTGTAACGAAGGTTTAAGTTAATACATATTTCCAACTGCAGATGACTTTTAATGAATGAATTAGTTATAAGAGGAAGAGCAAATGTTAGGACATATAAATTGCATGAATAACATGTGTTTTCTTTTTCAACGGTGCATGGTGTATATAAGTATCAACTCTGCCCCCCTTCTCCTTCATCTCTCTCGATTCAAAAGCCCTCTGCCTTCCCTTCTCTCATTCATCGAGTGAGCATTTGAGCCACTCCCGAGTCACATCGTCGATTGGTATTCAAGTTCACTACTACTCACCAGCAGCGAGCCAGCGACTGCCGACTCAAGTCATTGAACTACAAAACACGACACCGTAACTCGTAAGCCTCAATTTCCCTTCTCTTTCTCTTAACTACAGCCGCACGCACAATCTCACACTCTCACTGAACTTTTTAAGGCTTTCAAGTTTGATTCTTAATGGTATTTGTTCATTTCTGAACTCATTTGTCAATTCTACTCAGGGTTAATTGTTAATTTGTGATATTTAGTGTAATTAGTTGCCCATCTGTACCACTTTTGTCGGAAAAAGTTGACTAAAATGCTTGATGAAAATTGTGTTTTCTTACGTTGTGTTCTCGAGTTATTTTATGGAAGGAGAAGGAAAGAAAACTATTAGTGTTACGTGTTCTCGAGTTTTTATAAGGAGGGAAATGGAAGAAAAGGGAGGGGGAAAGAGGGGTTATTTGGTTAAAAAATCATCCTCAAAAAAATTGGATGATTTGAAAGTTTTCCTTTCAACTCAAGAATACAGCCATACATTTCCTTTCTTTCCATTTCTTTCCCTTCTCTTTCCTTCTTTAAAAAACTCGAGAACATGGCGTTATTGCTTGTAAAATCTGGAAATTTAAACCTAGTTAGATAGGCTGTACATGAAGAAACCTGAAACAAAAATACCTGAACATACGATTTTGAGTTTCTGATTTAACCATTTAAGGTTAGTATACTGTATACGAACGAATCTGATTCGGTATAAATGTTGAACTTCTGTGAAATCATATTTAGGATTGTCAATTAGTTCTGAAATTTATATCTATATATCCGGGAATGAAGCCATGCTATTTGTTTCCTCGTTGATAGTTCATATCGACCCGGCCGGACTCGATCTGACCCTTTGATATAAATTATGAGGTTTCACTTTTCTTACCGTAGTTTGTGCCTCCAATAACCCAAAATCTTGTATTCATCACTGATCGGAGCTATGCTTTTCTAAACAACCGTAAGAAACCTCAATTAGATGAATAGAATATTGTTCTAATGGGGCTTAATGACTCACACAAGAATATTGTTCTTCATTATTTTTTTACAGCCCTTTCCTCCGTGAGCTTTTTTTTTGGTTTGTAGTCTTCATCTTATTGATGAATGATTTGAGAGTTATGATTCAGTTTAGTCTCTACGCATCTGATGTTGTTATTGAGTCATGTTCTCTTTGGTGTGTATGAATATTATGAGTTTGTTCAATTGAAATCAACAACACTCTTGAAATTCTAACATGGTATCAGAGCAATAGGGCTCAGATTTGTGGTTGATACTCTCTGTTCTATGGATTTATTCTTCGTGGGTTTATACCTTAGGGTTTTCTGATCGATCTTCTACATCATGCCTTAAATCGACAGACCTACACTGTGTTTGGGTTAGATCTTGGTTTGGTTTCCGTTGGTTTTCTTGGGCGATTGTTCTGTTTTTCACCAACTAGGGTTGGGTCTACTAAGGTTTTCAATCTTTGAAATCTTGGATTAAATTGTTGCTGGTGTACTTCCGCTGTGATTGAAGGTTGTGTTCAATTCTTGGTGTTTGTGGTTATATCTTCGAAGACTACTACTGTAAGACATTCTTTCCTACCTTGTTTTGTACCAAGTCACTCCTTCAACGAGCTCCTGTGTCGGACAGGGGTAAACTGCCCGTTGAAGAGGAAACTTGGTCTATGATCAATGACATCTTTGATTGTCTAGGTGTTTAATTGGTCATAGTGTGTTATAGATTTTGGTTTTGGGTTTTTGTCTATTTTTCATCAGAGATCTTTAGAGTGTTTTGAAAATCTGCCCAGCAAGGTTTATAATTGTTTCATGTGATTTCTTTTGTCTGCTTATAACAATTTCTTGTGATTCTGTTTCTAAATTGTTTCTTGATTGTTAAATATGGCTGGAGAAGCAGATAACGTTTTTGAAAATCAAATAGGTAAATTGGACTTTGGTTCGGTTATGTTTAATATTCATCATAAGATAAATTCTCTTAGTCAGAATGGTAGTTATGTTTCTGAATACTATCACAAACTCAACTCGTTGTGGAGACAATTTGATAATATGGTTAAGTTACCTACTTGTACTTGTCAAGCTGCACATGCTTTTTATGAACATAGTCAACTAATTAAGCTAATGCAATTTTTAATGGGGCTTAATGATATTTATGTGTCTGTCAGAAGTAACATTTTAACTAGAGATCCGCTTCCAAATGTAAAAACAGCTTTTGCAATTATTTCAAGGGAAGTCTCATAGAGGAATGAATTCTTTATTTTTTAAAAATCAAGTTGCTGCCTTTACTACTAAAGTTTTTGATAATAAGATAAAACAAGGTAAAAATTCGAATTTGTTGTGTACAAATTGTAACATGAAGGGACACACTGTAGAGAGGTGTTATGAACTAATAGGTTATCCTCCTGGTTACAAAAGGAGAACTTTTAGTGGTACATCATCCTCATTCTCGTTACCTTTTAGTAGTGACCAGATATAAAAAATTATGAGTTTGATTAGTGAAAATTCAGTTTTAACAGATGTGCATGCTAATATGTCGGGTACATTTTTTAATTCCAATAGCTTTTTCAACACAAATTTTGGAAGTTGTAGCTCCAATGTAACGAAATGTACGGAAAATGTGAGTCAAAGATGGATAATAGACTCTGGGGCTACTCAACATATGACTGATACAGAAAAAGATTTGGAAAATGTTGTTGATGTGTCAGAATTGAAATTAACGGTTAGTCATCCAAACGGTACTCTAGATAAAATAAACAAGATTGGAAACATGAGACTTACAAATAATGTTGTTTTGATTGATGTCCTGGTGGTTCCAGAGTATTGTGTTAGTCTATTGTCTGTTCACAAGATGGCTCGAGATAGTAAACAGGTTGTTGTTTTTGATGAGTCTAAGTGTTATATTTTGGATTTGAATCAAAACAAAACTGTGGGGACTGGTAGTGAGAAAAATGGGCTATATATGTTTGATGTTGATAATAGAAGCAAGACTTTGCTAGCTGCCAATTCTATTCATTGTAATGTGTCTAAAACTTTGTGGCACCGGAGGCTTGGTCATCCTGCGGATCAAGTCTTGCTTGTTTTGAAAGATAAACTTCACATAGGAAAAGATATATATCATAATCCTTGTGAAGTATGTCATAGGGCTAAACAAACAAGAGAACCCTTTCCCTTAAGTGAACATAAATCTACTTGTATTGGTGATTTAGTTCATCTTGATTTGTGGGGTCCTTATAAAGTTAGCAGCAGAGAAGGTTTTAAATACTTCTTAACTATTGTGGATGATTATTCTAGAGCTGTATGGGTGTTTTTATTAAAAACAAAAGATGAAGTGTTCGAAAATTTGGTTATTTTTCACAATCTCTTGAAAACTCAGTTCAATAAGTGTATTAAAGTGATAAGAAGTGATAACGGGACAGAATTTATGAATAAAAGAATGACCGAGTATGTTGGTCAACATGGTATTATACATCAAACTTCTGTTTCATATACTCCACAACAGAACGGAATAGTAGAAAGAAAACATAGACACATTCTCAATGTTGCTAGGTCTCTTATGTTTCAAAGTGGTTTACCTTTAAACATGTGGTCTGAATGTATATTGACAGCTGTTTATTTGGTTAACAGATTGCCCACTTCTGTCTTATCCGGAAAGACTCCTTTTGAGCTTGTTTTTGGTTTTTTACCCAATCTCTCTCATTTAAGGGTTTTTGGATGTTTATGTTTTGCAACTGTTTTAAATTGTCAAGACAAGTTTAAAAGCAGGTCTGAAAAATGTGTTTTAATAGGATATTCAAATGTTAAGAAGGCATACAAGCTGTTTAGTTTAGATAACAAATCTGTGTTGTATTCTAGAGATGTTAAGTTCTATGAAGATGTTTTTCCATTCAAACTGAGTTTAGATTTTCAAAATTCACAGTTTCAAAATCAAGAGTTAAATCACTTAAATTTCTTTGATATGTCCAATTTTGGGTCTGAAATATCCTTTAGTCCCGATTACGAGGGGAGAGAAGCTTCTAAGAGTGATGGCAGAGGTGCTACTTTTTCACAGGCACCAAATAGTTCTTCTGAGGTTGAAAATCAGCCCCTTGGTAGTGCTAATAATAGCCCAAAAAGTGGTCATCAATCTGAAACACAAAATGCAGAAAATAACTCACCTAACGGTCCGTCGGATAATCATTTTGATACTGTTGGTCCTAGAAGGTCTGGTAGAACAAGTTTATTTCCTAAGAGATATGATGATTTTGTGGTTAATGGGAAAGTTAGGTATAGTATTGAGAAAGTAGTGAACTACTCGTACTTGTCACCTGAAAATTTGTGATTTGTATCAAATCTGAATAAAAGTGTTGAACCCAGTACTTATTGGGATGCTTGTAAGGATAAAAATTGGGTGGAAGCTATGAATAATGAAATGGAAGCTTTAAACAGAAATAATACTTGGGAACTAACTGATCTTCCACTCGGTAGAAAACCAATAGGTTGTAAATGGATATACAAAATTAAATATAAGGCAAATGGTGAGATTGAAAGATACAAAGCTAGACTTGTAGCTAAGGGGTATAGTCAAACAGAGGGGCTTGACTATGACGAGACTTTTTCTCCGGTTGTAAAAATGGTTACTGTGAGGTGTCTTATTGGTTTAGCAGTAAATAAGGGTTGGCCTTTATTTCAGTTAGATGTTAATAATGCTTTTTTATATAAGTGATCTAGCTGAAGATGTATATATGATACCTCCTTTGGGCTATTTTTCAAAAAATGAAAAGAAAGTGTGCAAGTTAGTTAAGTCTCTTTATGGGTTTAAACAAGCACCTAGACAGTGGAATGCAAAGTTAACAAATGTTCTTGTGAATAACGGGTTTGTTCAAAGTTTAAATGATTACTCGTTGTTTGTTAAGTCTCAAAATGGTCTATTTCTTGCTATCTTAGTTTATGTTGATGATATCGTAATAACAGGAAATGATTTAAATGAGATAGATAAGTTTAAGGTTTATCTAAGTGAAAATTTTATGATAAAAGACTTGGGTAAACTAAAATTTTTTCTTGGTATTGAAGTTCTTGATACTAAAAATGGGTTGTGTATGTCTCAAAGAAAATACTGTTTGGAATTATTAAATGAGTTTGGATTGTTGGGGTCAAAGCCTATTTCAACTCCAATAGATCAAAACTATAGTGTGCCGTGTGTAGAAACACAATCTGATAAGTTGTTGTCAAATGTGTCTGAATATCAAAAGCTTGTGGGAAAGTTAATTTATTTAACCACAACAAGGCCTGATATATCTTTTGTTGTGCACTGTTTGAGTCAGTATATGCATGCTCCATTGCAATCTCACCTTAATCTTGCATTTCATGTTCTTAGATATCTAAAGAAGTCCCCAGGTAAGGGAATCTTAGTTGAAAAAGGTAATTCTCTAAATCTCAAAGCTTTTGTAGACGCTGACTGGGGAAAATGCTTGTTGTCTAGAAAATCAGTAACAGGTTATTGTGTTTTTTTTTGGAAATGCTTTGGTGTCTTGGAAAAGTAAAAAACAAAGTACTGTTTCCAGGTCTTCATGTGAGGCAGAATACAGGGCACTTGCTTCTGTTACTTGTGAAGTCATGTGGATTTTAAAGTTACTTTCAGATTTGAAAGTATCAGTGCAAGGTCCTGTTCCTGTATTTAGTGATAACAAGTCAGCCATACAATTGAGTTCTAATCCCTTGTTTCATGAGAGAACAAAACATCTAGAAATAGATGTTCATTTTATAAGGGAAAAAAATCAGTAATGGAATAGTTAAAACAGTTAAAATAGAAACAGAAAATCAAACCGCTGATATTTTCACCAAGGGGTTAGGGTCAAAGCAGCATAATTTTTCGTGTAAGAAGTTGGGATTAGTTGATTTGTTTCAATGTCAAGATTGAGGGGGGATGTTAAAATATGATGAAAATCATAATATGATAGCAATCTTGAAATTGAAATAATAGAACTATTATTTATTGTGGCTTGTCTAAATTACAGGGGTACAAAATATAAAGGGTACAAAATATAAAGCTGGAAAGTTAAAGAAGAAAAGGGTTGGTGGAATTTACAAGGGTCAGATGTGCAAAGTGTTGAAAGTGGAAGCATCTCTTTGCAAAGTCTGGAGAAAGGAGATATATGCAGTTGTTTGTGTGGTTCATAATTAACTCACACAAGAATATTGTTCTTCATTATTTTTTTACAGCCCTTTCCTCCGTGAGCTTTTTTTTTGGTTTGTAGTCTTCATCTTATTGATGAATGATTTGAGAGTTATGATTCAGTTTAGTCTCTACGCATCTGATGTTGTTATTGAGTCATGTTCTCTTTGGTGTGTATGAATATTATGAGTTTGTTCAATTGAAATCAACAACACTCTTGAAATTCTAACAAAGTCAATAAGACACAATGGTGATTGTCTGATTGAAGATAAAAAAAACTTAACACAAAACTTAAAAGCTAAAGTCAGATATTGTGGTGAAAAGAGAATGGTGGTGACGGTGGTGAGATGAGAGACTAAGGGGGCGTTTAGTTCGTGGTAATTCCTGTGATTGTCTGTGAATGAGATTTCAAACCCTGATAAATTCCTTGTTTGTATAGAAAAAAAACAAGGGAATTAAAATGACAGGATTTATGTAAAATCCTATCAAATTCTTCAAACAAAGCATTTTATAAATCCTTCCATACCCTCCTGGTATTTTAAAATCCTTTAAACAAAGGTTTCTCCAATTTACCATTATACCCATCATAACCTAGATTACAATTCATCGTATACCTCTGCCGCCCCCACTCCATTCCTCGACAGTTCGCAAACAAAATGAGTAAGGGAGTTGAACAAGAGGAGGACTTTGACAAGAAGCGTTCCATGATCACGTCTGAAATTTCAAAAATGCAAACCTTGACTAGGATTGAGAAATTCAAAGCATGTGAAAAGATACGAGATGATATTGAGAAGGTAAAATTATTTTTGAACTTGGACGATGCGGATAGGGAGCATTATATCAAATATATCTTAGAGCAATGAGTGGCGTGAGGTATTTAGATATGAATTATTTTGGAACTATGTTTTGTTGACACGAAACAATTATGTCAAATGTCTTATATAGACTTTTTGGAACTATGTTTTCTGGCATAACGATATATTATGGCAAGTATGTTTTATGTTTTGAGACTATGTATTAGACTATTTTTATGTTGATTGTTCTAAATTTAAGTAGTTTATGCTTATATTTTAGTTGCATTTTTAATTATTAATAGTGTAAATTAATCGGTTGTTATTTATTTGTCAATTAATTAATTAAACAAAAAAACTGTTTAAAATATAACTGAAGGGCAATTCTATCATTTGTCACAGAAACAATCCAAATCATTTGATTGAATTACAAAACAAACAGGATTTAAGGAATGTAAATCCTGACAGATTTTATCAACCAAACACAGTACTGGATTCACAATCCTATAAAATGCAAATTATGCAAAATACAAATCCTTTGACAAAATACAAATCTCATGAAAAAATCTGCGAACCAAATGATCCCTAAGGAAGAGAAATTGACGGAGAGAGATTGTGTAACACCCGCGTTTAGGGCCTGGTAGTTTCGTGGCGGTGGTAAGTTATTTAATTGTTTATATTGGTATATTTAATTGTTAATAATTATTTGTTAATTATTGATATATTTATTTGATGCTAACTTGGTATTAAATTGGACCGCGAGGTAAAAAGTAAAAATATTAGTTTAATATTTTTATATGATATTGGTTCCATTAGATTCGTTTTTATACGAGGGTCCCGAATATTACCTCGTTGCATGTTTTTGACTTGAGTAGGACCGCTTTAAGTAGGTTCCTGTATGCTAGATATCAGTATTTGCACTGTGTAGTGTAATATGTTCAGTCTTGACATATATATATAGTATTTGTGGGTGTTGTTCTCATTTTGTTGGCTGCATAAGAGAAGAGAGAGAGAACCATTTTGCTCACAAATACATACTTGAGTCCGTAATATTGTTTTCGTGTTCTTTAGCGAGGGTAACGGTTGGTTTTCGAGCAAGAGGTGTGTTGTGTTGTTTATGTCGGGTTTTGATTAGGAAGTTCTTGAATGTTGTGTTTTGGCCGTGCGAAGTGGAGTCCACTACGTGCGTAGTGACTCCATTACGTGCGAAGTGAATGTTGAAGAAGATGATGTCGATGGGTTTTGGTCGCACGAAGTGAGTTCCACTACGTGCGTACCAGTGCCCATTGCGTGCGAAGTGGGTTAGCCACTTCGTTAATTTGAAGTTCAATACGTGCGAAGTGGAGTCCACTACGTGCGTAGTGACTCCATTACGTGCGTAGTGATGCAGATGTTGATTCTGTAATTTTGATTGCGTGTAGCCATGAGAGTTGACGCTTTTGTAAATTGGAATGTAATCCCAATTACTGACTAAGTTATGATGTGTTTCAGGAAACGAGAAGGCTCAGTGACATTAGAATACTGAGTGTGGTGTTGGAGAACACAGGTGAGTGGACTTTAATACACCAGTGGTTTTGGTTGTAACTGTTATGGTTACTTGAATTTTATATGATTAATCATGCGATAGACTGTTTAGTCTGATATGATTGTTTGATTGGCTATGTGATGATTGTTGAAATTGTGTCCAAGATATGAGTATCAAGGCATGAAATTGTGCTCATGATGTTTGTGGCAGAGGTCAGCTAAGCGTGGTTTTGGGCTGGGTCAGTTGCTTCTGGTTAGGCAGTTTTAGATCCTCTGTCGCATTTGTTGTAGCAGAGGGGGTTTAACTGTGTCAGTTAGCAAATGGCTATCGGTAGATCATTGCTATGGCCAGCATTGATCGTAGGCTCGGCAGAGCCGCCGGTCCTTTGATATTTGAGATAAACTGTTCTTGTGATTGTTGTGGTTCTGCTTTAATTGCTTGTGGCTTGATTTTCATTCACTTAGCTTTGTGCTAATTCCCCACCTTAACTATCTGTTTCAGGTTTTGAGGGCACGGTAGGTTGCAGCTTTTGTGTACAGGGAAAGTTTGACCGTAGCTCTGATATTTTGGGTTTTAGAATGATGAGCCATACTTTATAAATGTTTTGTAACACTAAAGGAAGTACTGTATGTTTGTACAGTGTTGGCTTTAATTTTAATGTTATTTTCGTTTTAGTTTTATAACGTATTACTTCCGCTGTGATTTTAAAAAAAAAAAACAACATGGCTTGTATTTTTGCGGTGTTACAATTTGGTATCAGAGCCCTGGTTTGGCATGCGAGCACGTTTAGAGTGTTCAATTCCCAAATCTTGGCTCGAGGTTGGTCAAACCTTTCCTGTGGGGGAATTAGAGTGTTTGGATTTGTTGTGTGACTAACGGTTGTCTAATAAGTTTGGAGGTGATGTGATTGTAATAGATATGGCAAGTCAAGAGATCCCAACCGAGATTCCGGTGACCCTTGCTCAGGCTGGAATTTCTACAATTCCAGTTTTAGAGAATCCAGTAATAGTCAACACCTCGGGTAGAGAAATAGATACAACTCAGAATGATTATATATTTCAACTTGAAAGTGAACTACAGGAGCTTCGAGAGACAGTTCACAACTTTGAACAACAGAGGTTGATACAGAATTCTCAAACACTGATTCCAACAGCAGCTGTTGCTACAGTGTCAACAACACCACCACTTTCAGTACCATTTTCTGTTCCATTTTCTACTGTTGCTTCACAGGGTGCACAACAGCCGATTATCTATCAATTTACTGCACCAGGAGCTTACCCCTACCCAGGATTTGGTCAACATAATAAATTTAAGCAATTCATGGATTGTAGACCTTCAGAGTATAGTGGTAGTACGGATCCCAATATAACTTTGAATTGGTTGAGGGAGATGACCAAGGCCTTGGATACTGCGGAATGCGAGGAGAAAGTGCGGGTATTATATGCTACTCAAAGACTCAAAGGAGATGCCATGGTATGGTGGGATTCGATTACCGGTCATTTTACAAAGCAGCAGATGAGTAGTATTACTTGGGAGCAATTTGAGGGAAAGGTTTGTGAGCAATACTGTGGATCTTTTGAGATGGAACGAATCAAGAAGGAGTTCATGGATTTGCAGATGACTGATAATATGTCTGTGGATGAATTGATTAGGCAATTCAATGAGAAGTTACGATTTGCACATCAGTGGGTTCCGGACGAAGCTTCAAGAGTTCAGCATTTTGTGAGAGCTTTGCATCCAGATTACAGGAGTGCTACTAGGTGGGCTAGCACTTTATCTCAAGCTTTTACCCTAGCTAAGTCAGCCGAGGGTGATGCTCAAGCCAAGGAGAAGTTGAATAAAGATAGAATTTCTCAACAGAAATCCCGGTTTGATTATTTTAATACCCAACATCGGCAGGGAACTCAAGGAGGTCAGGGAAGTCAACGTCAAGGACAGGGTCAGAGTCAGAGCAGTCAGAATCGTAGGCCTACATCTGGTGGGTCTACTCAGAGAGCCTCGTGGTGTAATAAATGTAAGTCTTTTCATCATGGACTTTGTACCCTACAGACAGCCAGATGTATTCGTTGTGGTCAGTTTGGGCATGAATTGAAGAATTGTAGATTTCCGAGGAGTGTTTGTTGGAATTGTCAAAAGGAGGGGCATAGAGCAGGTGAGTGTCGTGTGGGTAAGAAATCCGGGACTGGGTCGGTATCGGGATCGGTTGTGGGATCTTCGTCCGCTTCAGGACAGAAAAGGAAGAACCCTCCGTCAGTTGAGGGTAGAGCATTCCGGATGTCAGTAGATGATGCTGCTGCTACTGATGATGTCATCACGGGTATGTTTCTCATAAATTCTATACCTGCACGTGTGTTATTTGATTCTGGTACCAATCGTTCATTTATTTCTGTGGCATTTTGTAATAAATTGAAATTGCCTACTTCGAATGTTGCTGCTCCATTAGAAGTAGAGATAGCTGATGGTAAAACGGTTCCAGTCACAACGGCTGTGTCTGGGGCTGAAATTGATATTGATGGTACATGCTTTCCTGTTTCTTTTCTGTTAATGCCTATAGTTGGTTTTGATGCTGTTATGGGTATGGATTGGTTGAGTCAGAACCAAGTTGTTATAAAATGCCATAGAAAACTGATTTCATTTCCTTTACCTGATGGGTCATACGTAGTGGCTCGCGGGGAGAGGGTTAGATCTGCTTTTCCTATTATCTCGTATATGAAGGCTAGAAAATCTCTGGCCAAAGGGTGTGAGTCCTACCTTGCTCATGTGGTTGATGTTAAAAAGGAGAAACAGATTGTTTCTGATATTCGGGTGGTTTCGGAATACCCGGAAGTGTTTCCCGATGAATTACCTGGGTTGCCTCCGGTTCGTGAGGTAGAATATAGGATTGATTTGATTCCAGGTTCGAGCCCAGTGGCTAAAGCTCCTTACAGGTTAGCTCCTTCTGAAATCCGTGAGATGATGACACAGATTCAGGATTTGCTAGATAGGGGTTTTATTCGTCCTAGTTCTTCTCCGTGGGGTGCACCGGTTTTGTTTGTGAAAAAGAAAGACGGCACTTTGCGTATGTGTATTGACTACAGGGAACTGAATAAGAGAACGGTTAAAAATAAATACCCTTTACCCAGAATTGATGATTTGTTTGATCAGTTGCAGGGTGCTTCTTATTTTTCTAAAATTGATCTGCGCTCGGGTTATCACCAGGTACGTGTTTCTGAAGCTGATGTTCCTAAAACCGCTTTCCGTACCAGATATGGTCATTATGAGTTTTTAGTTATGCCTTTCGGTTTAACTAACGCCCCTGCTGTATTTATGGATTTAATGAATCGGGTCTGTCGGCCGTTTTTGGATAAATTCGTGATTGTATTTATCGATGACATCTTGGTTTATTCTAAAACTGAGTCCGAGCACGAGCTTCATTTGAGGCAAGTTTTAGAAACTTTAAAACGGGAGCAACTTTTTGCAAAATTTTCTAAATGTGAGTTCTGGATGCGGGAGATTCAATTTTTGGGGCATGTTATCTGTAAAGATGGGGTTAAAGTCGATCCGGCTAAAGTTGAAGCAGTTATGAACTGGAGTGCTCCTAAAACATCATCTGAGATTAAAAGTTTTCTGGGATTGGCGGGTTATTATCGCAGATTTATTAAAGATTTTTCGAAAATTGCGAGTCCTATAACGAAATTAACCCGTAAAGATGTGCCATTTAAGTGGAATAATGAACAGGAGACAGCTTTTCAGACATTGAAACAACTATTATGTCAGGCTCCTATTCTTGCACTACCTGATGGTTCTGATGAATTTGTAGTGTACTGTGACGCTTCCTTTGCAGGTTTGGGTTGTGTTTTAATGCGGTTATTGCTTATGCTTCACGGCAATTGAAACCACACGAGAAGAATTATCCAACCCATGATTTAGAACTTGCAGCTGTAGTCTTTGCGTTGAAACTGTGGAGGCATTACTTATATGGTAAGAAATGTGTTATTTGTACTGATCATAAGAGTCTGCAGTATGTATTTTCCCAGAAAGAACTTAATATGCGGCAGAGACGGTGGTTAGAACTCATTAAGGATTATGATTGTGAGATTCGATATCACCCGGGGAAAGCAAATGTTGTAGCAGATGCTTTGAGCCGCAAGGGAGCTGGTGATAGTATTCGATTTATGCGAGTTGAGATCGTTTCTGACTTAGTGGATAGGCTTAAATCTGTTCAGTTAGAAGCTTTAAAAGATGAAAATCTGAAGTTAGAGATTATGATGAAGAGAAAAGATGATTTGATTAATGATTCGCGCGGATTGAAGACTTATCAGTCTCGTGTGTGGGTGCCATTGCTTGGAGAGCTTCGGGGTTTGATTTTGGCAGAGGCTCACAAGTCAAGATTGTCTGTTCATCCTGGTAGCACAAAAAATGTACAACGATCTTAAAGTGCTGTATTGGTGGCCTACTATGAAGACAGATGTTGCAAAGGTTGTGGGAACGTGTCATATTTGTGCTCAGGTCAAAGCAGAGCACCAGAAACCTTACGGGTCTTTGAAACAGTTGGAGATACCAGAGTGGAAAAGGGAACACATCACGATGGATTTTGTATCCAAACTTCCATGTACCCAGCGGAAACATGATAAAATTTGGGTGATTGTTGACCGTTTGACGAAGAGTGCTCACTTTCTTGCCACCAGTGAGACAGTGTCACTCAGCAGATTAGCTCAGTTGTACATCGATGAGATTGTATCACGGCACGGTATTCCTCTTTCTATTGTTTCTGATCGAGATCCCAGATTTGTTTCTAACTTTTGGAGGAGTTTACATCATGCATTGGGGACGCGTGTTAATTTGAGTACAGCTTATCATCCTCAGACAGACGGTCAGAGTGAGCGTACTATTCAGACACTTGAGGATATGTTACGCGCCTGTGTGTTAGAATATGGTGGGTCTTGGGATTCACACTTGCCTTTGATTGAATTTGCGTATAATAATTCTTATCACTCGAGTATCGGTATGCCACCTTATGAGATGTTATACGGTCGTCGCTGTCGTACTCCTACTTGTTGGTTAGAGGCAGGTGATAAACAGTTTGCAGGTCCCGAAATTGTTCAGATGACGGCTGAGAAAGTTGCTATTGCTCGGGAAAAGTTGAAAGTTGCCAGAGACAGACAAAAGATGTACGCAGATCCACGCCGCAGACCAGTTACGTTTGTTGAAGGTGAGTTAGTTTATCTGAAAGTTTCTCCGTGGAAAGGGGTTATTCGCTTTGGGAAACGTGGGAAACTAGCACCACGATACATTGGTCCGTTTCGCATACGACATATAGTCAACGACCAGACTGTTACTCTTGATCTTCCACCAGAGTTAGCGGGTATTCATGATACTTTTAATGTCTATTACTTACGTAAATGTAATGTTGAGGATGAAAGTCAGATTCTCCCAGTTCATGATCTGAAAGTTGATTCGAAAATGCGATTAATAGAAGAACCAGTTGAGATAGTTGATCGTAAAACAACAAAGCTTCGAAGGAAAGAGATTCCTATGGTTTTGATTAAATGGAAGCATAGTTTGGGTTCAGATTTAACATGGGAGACCGAGGCAGACATGAGGAACCGCTACCCTAGCCTATTTGAGCGCGATGAGATTCCGGGGACGGAATCTTCTTTAGGGGGAGAGATTTGTAACACCCGCGTTTAGGGCCTGGTAGTTTCGTGGCGGTGGTAAGTTATTTAATTGTTTATATTGGTATATTTAATTGTTAATAATTATTTGTTAATTATTGATATATTTATTTGATGCTAACTTGGTATTAAATTGGACCGCGAGGTAAAAGGTAAAAATATTAGTTTAATATTTTTATATGATATTGGTTCCATTAGATTCGTTTTTATACGAGGGTCCCGAATATTACCTCGTTGCATGTTTTTGACTTGAGTAGGACCGCTTTAAGTAGGTTCCTGTATGCTAGATATCAGTATTTGCACTGTGTAGTGTAATATGTTCAGTCTTGACATATATATATAGTATTTGTGGGTGTTGTTCTCATTTTGTTGGCTGCATAAGAGAAGAGAGAGAGAACCATTTTGCTCACAAATACATACTTGAGTCCGTAATATTGTTTTCGTGTTCTTTAGCGAGGGTAACGGTTGGTTTTCGAGCAAGAGGTGTGTTGTGTTGTTTATGTCGGGTTTTGATTAGGAAGTTCTTGAATGTTGTGTTTTGGCCGTGCGAAGTGGAGTCCACTACGTGCGTAGTGACTCCATTACGTGCGAAGTGAATGTTGAAGAAGATGATGTCGATGGGTTTTGGTCGCACGAAGTGAGTTCCACTACGTGCGTACCAGTGCCCATTGCGTGCGAAGTGGGTTAGCCACTTCGTTAATTTGAAGTTCAATACGTGCGAAGTGGAGTCCACTACGTGCGTAGTGACTCCATTACGTGCGTAGTGATGCAGATGTTGATTCTGTAATTTTGATTGCGTGTAGCCATGAGAGTTGACGCTTTTGTAAATTGGAATGTAATCCCAATTACTGACTAAGTTATGATGTGTTTCAGGAAACGAGAAGGCTCAGTGACATTAGAATACTGAGTGTGGTGTTGGAGAACACAGGTGAGTGGACTTTAATACACCAGTGGTTTTGGTTGTAACTGTTATGGTTACTTGAATTTTATATGATTAATCATGCGATAGACTGTTTAGTCTGATATGATTGTTTGATTGGCTATGTGATGATTGTTGAAATTGTGTCCAAGATATGAGTATCAAGGCATGAAATTGTGCTCATGATGTTTGTGGCAGAGGTCAGCTAAGCGTGGTTTTAGGCTGGGTCAGTTGCTTCTGGTTAGGCAGTTTTAGATCCTCTGTCGCATTTGTTGTAGCAGAGGGGGTTTAACTGTGCCAGTTAGCAAATGGCTATCGGTAGATCATTGCTATGGCCAGCATTGATCGTAGGCTCGGCAGAGCCGCCGGTCCTTTGATATTTGAGATAAACTGTTCTTGTGATTGTTGTGGTTCTGCTTTAATTGCTTGTGGCTTGATTTTCATTCACTTAGCTTTGTGCTAATTCCCCACCTTAACTATCTGTTTCAGGTTTTGAGGGCACGGTAGGTTGCAGCTTTTGTGTACAGGGAAAGTTTGACCGTAGCTCTGATATTTTGGGTTTTAGAATGATGAGCCATACTTTATAAATGTTTTGTAATACTAAAGGAAGTACTGTATGTTTGTACAGTGTTGGCTTTAATTTTAATGTTATTTTCGTTTTAGTTTTATAACGTATTACTTCCGCTGTGATTTAAAAAAAAAAAACAACATGGCTTGTATTTTTGCGGTGTTACAGATTGTGAGATGGGGGAGAGTAGGAGAGGGGAGGGGGTAAGTATGAGAGAAGGAGAAGAGATTTTATTTTTATATTTTTGAAAGTTTAAATATTAATTAAATCATTTATAAATGTAAGAAAATGAATAAATAATTGGTCGATGACTATATTTGTCTTTTTAATTTGAGTAGGGATCTAACCATAAGGGGTTTGGTAATTTTGAGATAAAAACAATAAACTTTAGAAATTATAAACCAAAACAGTGAAACGTCTAAACCACTAGGACACAAATGTAGTTAACTCTTACAAAATTATATCACATTATTGACAAAATATCAATGTTAATATCACCTACCGGTTAAGGTTACGTTAACTTACAAACAATTTAAATAAATAAGCAATAAAATAACTAAATTACGGTTTATTTACGTGGTTTTTGAATTATATTCCTGGCATATTATATTGATATATATATACTAGCATAGGTACCGCGAAATGCGGCGACGACAAATAATTCTCACTCGATAACACGTCTATTTTCGATAAAGTAGGGGTATCATATTCAATTCACACACTACGATGATGTTGAATAGTTTTCATCCGCAACATCTATAATTTTTTCTTTCTGCTTTTCATTATCTTTATTGCTTTAACTATTTATTAATTCTTATTTAATTTGTTATAATATCTTATAGGTTACAAATTAATTTGTGTAGACTTAACTTTTTAAAACATTATTTATTATGGAATGTTTTGTTATTATAATGGTAATTAAGAATATAATTAAGTCCATTTAGTTGTTTATTAGTAATTTCATCTTACTTAATTTTTAAGAGTTTAAGCAAAAGTGCTAAATGCTTTATAATGTAGTGTGTGTGTGTATATATATATATATATATATATATATATATATATATATATATACTAGCATCATACCCGCGCAGTGCGGCGGCGGTGATAGTTTCTGTTTAGTAAATGTTATTTTTAAAAATGTAATGGTATATTATTTGTGTGAGTCGATATCACTAATTAGTTTTTATTCAACAACATGTCCGTTTTCTTCTATTTTTTAATTCCATCAACTTTCTATTAATTTTAAATAATATTAATATAAGAAATAATATTATTTATGAAGTAAGGAGAGGAAAAAGTAATAAGATCTTAGGAATTGTGTTAATTTGGTAAATAATTGTGTTGATATGAGAGAAAATGTGCTAGTGGAAGAGTATATTTAATTGAATAAAAAGTTAAAATAAATTGAAATGATTAAATATTGGGTGGATGAGATTAATTTGAATAGAATGAATGGTCAAGATGTTGTATTGATTGAAATTTAAAAGTCTTAAAATGAAGGAGGAGATAGAATGTTAAATGGTTTATATAGTAGTATAGATAGTATAGATATAGATAATAATGAATATATATATATATATATATATATATATATATATATATATATACACACACACACACACATACTAGCATCGTACCCGCGCAATGCTGCGGCAACAAAAATTTTCTGTTTTGCAGCATGTCGTTTTTAAGAATTAATTATATGTTATCTGCACGATTCAATGTCACAAAAAAAATTCAGCAACATGTCCGATTTTTTCAATTATTCTTATATTTCTATCAACTATTTTATTAATTTTAAAAATAAATTCTAAAAAGCATTAAAATAAAAAAAGATTCATATTTATAAGGTACGGGGAAAAATATAATAAGTTTTTAAAAATTATTTTGATGTGGATGGATAATTGTGTTTTTGTGAGAAAGTGTGTTAGTGGGAGAGTATTTTAAATGAATAATAAGTTAAAGTAAATTAGGAGAATGAAATGATTAAAGATTGTGTTGGTTAGATTAATTTAGATAAAAAGAAAGATGGAGATGCATTGTTGATTGAATTTTAATAAAAATTTTAAGAGTAAGAGAAGAGAGTGTATAGATATAGATATATGGTTGCTAGGGTAATAATTAAAAATGAAACATCTATAAATGACCGTTATATTTTACTAAACATTATCTCCAAAGTGGTCTTATGATTGGTTAAATTACAATTAGATGGCATTAATTTCCAAATAGTTATGTAAAAATCATTCTATTTAGCTTTTATTTTTGGGTTTAGTACGCGAAAATGTATCCAAGTTGTCGCATTTTGCTATTGTATGTACTGGACTCTCAAACTTACCATTTAACGTATTGAACACACTACTAGAAAATTTTTAATTACCAACGGGGAAAAGCGTCGGAAAAATGTCGGTAACGGGCATTTCTAACAAATTTCCGACCAAAAAGTTTTGTTTGAAATTTCCCCGTCGCTAATTTTTCCGACAGTTCTTACCGACGATTTTTCACATGTTACCGACGAACTATTTGTCACTATATCGTCGGAAATCAAATATTAGAATATTTACTAATTATAATTAATAATAGTTATTAAAAATATTTAAAATACAAAAAATTGCTACCGACGTAATTGCGACAATGATTACCGACGATATACTAACGAAACTTATTTTTTAATAAAATTACAGATTATATGTATTGATGAATTACCGATGATATATACCGACAAAATTCCGACACAATGTTTCCGACAAACTACCGACGTAACATTACTGACGAGTTACCGACGTAACGTTACCGACGAGTTACCGACAGTATTTATTTTTATAATTTTAATAAAATTAATTTAACGACGACGTTATACCGACGAATTACCAACGAGCAATTTTACCTACGAATTACCTGCGCAATTTTACCGACAAAATACCGACACAATCAATACAATTACCGACAATTTACTAACACTTTGTATTATTATTATTTATTTAAAATAAAATTTACCAACCGTTTATCAACGATTTTTCGACAAAACATAATTATTTTTTTTATTTTAAATTAACTTTATCAACGATTTACCAACCGTTTATCCAATTCAATATATAATTTTTAATATAAAATATATTCCATTCACAAATTAAAGCATGCAATTGTAAAATTTATAAAATATAAAACATCACTACCATAATGTATTTCACTCACAAAGTCCTAAATAAAATGTAATAATATGTCTCAAATAGGAGGTTAATGGTCACGGGAAAGGAAACGGCGTTCGAATGCTGCTAACCTATCTTCCATTTCCTTTGTTGCCGCTTCTTGACTCAATTTGAAAGCTTCTTGGGTTGCTCGTAACTTTGCTTCACGTTCTTCATCCCGTTTACGCATCTCAGCTTCACGTTCTTCATCCCGTTTACGCATCTCAATTTCACGTTCTTCATTTCGTTTACGAAGCTCCTCTATTTCTTTTCGAAGCACGTCTTCTCATGCTTTAGCATCTTGCCGTTCTTCATCAATTTGTTCTTTCAAAAAATGTACCTACATATTATGAAAGCATATCACAACCAAATATGATTTATAAGCAAATACAACTCATTAGAATGACAAATAAGAAAACCAGGAAGACTTAATATATGTTATTAATTTTTAGACTACAGAGTTTATTACAAGTTTCACAAACCATTATTTAAGTACATTTCATTTAATAAAGATATAAAGGATTTCTTGATACCACATAAAGTATTTGACTATGATTTTTATTTTTGACGACATCCTACTCTATATAATGTGTTGTAAACCATATTATCTAATAAAAGTGAAATAAACACATAATGATCTAACACATATTTGCAAATTCTTGGAAATAATTAATTGAAAGTTATATATAGATGTGGCAAGTGATAAACATTAATGTTACACAAATGAATTATAAAAAATATGCACACTAACCTCATTAGCAGATGCTGCACCGGATGGTACAAGAGATGACGCTGGACGAGTACTTGATTGACCCGTCACCACGTAAACAGGATCTGAAACCCCCCCAACACCAATGAATCCCCTTGTGTTTGACTTTTTTGCAACTTGTCCCCAAACATCAAAATCTCCATTTGGATGAGATGTATTATCTGACCCATACTTATCAGCCATACCCTTAAGATATTCATCCTATTAATTAAATATATAACATATATGAGATGATTAATATAATTAACTAACAAGAACTACAATATATAACATAACAAATTTTACTAATACTCGTTTCGACTTAGAGCTAACAAATTGTGGTTCTCCTTTCCCTGCAGCTACCGCTTCGCACGAGCTTTTTGTTATATGAAAATTCATAAAATGGTTACTCCAAGGCAATGCTTGACCTGCTTCTTTTTCCTACCATTAATGTATAAAAATGGTCGTTAAAAATATATAAGTTCCAAGACATTGTAAAAGTGACTCATATTTAAAAATTTAAAGATAGAATAATATATTACCCATCTCAGCTTAGTAACAAGAAAACTCACTGATCCTGTGGTATGCTTACCGATTGACCCATCCACCAATGCCTCTTTGTTTTTTGCGTTAACTTGTGAGAGTTTTTTCCACTTATCAGTGTTCCACTATATTAAAAGTCAAAACAAAAATTTAAAGTACTCCTAATTAGGATAAAATTAATTAAATACATAATAAATTAAGACAAGTTAAATTGACTAACCATTTATAAGCATTACATACCTTCTGAATCATTTGGATCCAATGTTCCTCCTTTATCCATGTTGGACAATAGGGGACGATGACAGACATATCCGCCTCAACATCAAAGCATGCTTCTTTTGCCTTTATAATTGCTTTTTTTCTTTCTCTGTGTATTTGATCCTTTACTCGTGCTTTCATTATTTCTTCCCATGCTTTTAAAACACTAGCATCTGCTTCATTGTCCCATTGAAAATGTTGCTATACATACAAACATTTAACTGTTAGTGCATTGCCAGATAAAATTATGTGTTGGTATGTTAACTTATAATTTAAAACCTTGAAACGATCAAAAAGCTTCTTGCGAGAATCGTGTGGTATGTGTTTCCATGAAGTCCACGGACCCTCAAACATGGTATGCAATATGCGAGTAATTTCTCTAGGAGGGTTGATGCTAACGAACTACATAATTAAACATGGTATGCAATATGCGAGTAATTTCTAAAAAATGCAGCTCTTTCACTTTGAGTTAAAGCCTTTTGTTTTTTATTAAAATCTAAAGTCCAAGTGGGTTGCGGGTTTGCTTTTGCCAAGATATTAATACTATCTTTTTTCATTTGTTATGTGATTCTGTGTATAATTTCTGAACATGTAAAAAGTTTTATATATCACAGAGGTACTGATTTTGACCATAAAAAAGGTTATACTAGTAAACCTTCTTTAGCACTACATACAATAGACATCATTTATTCATCATTTATTTTGAAGAGAACAGTACACATAATCATTTTTGTAGAGTCATATTATAAAATTCAATTGAGTTTAGCTTGATTGATTCATAATCAGGTCAACATAGACTTTATGGTGATAACAGGAAGACTTTAATAGTTTAATTATAGGAGCGTAAGTACTTACAAGGTTACGTAACAATGACAGTTTATTGATACTACCAAGTGATGGGTATATTGATTTTATGCATGATTATTTACTCTCCTCCTATGAATTAAAGAACTAAAGATTATGTGTATAATGAAACTATTTTGTCATAACAAACTAGATCGATAAGGAAGGTAAAATACAATACCTGTGAAGCAAGTAATGAAAGTATACGGAGACGATCAGTGAAACAGGGGGCAACGGTGGTTCTGAACAAGAAGGCTCGAGTGGCGCGGTGCTCTACCAGCCGCTGTATATTACGGCAACCGAAGGCTCCGAGATGGTGAACGGCGGAACATCAGAGCTAGGGCTTTAATCGGTAACTACGGAGCGGTTTCTGGGATTAGTCGATTAGTTAGGGAAACAAAATATGATATAAAAAAAACTGGGATTATGGATAAAACATTGGAGGGAAACCAAATTTTGGGGGGGAATTAAATAGCGTCGGAAACCCGACTAAATGTCCACCGTAATTCTTGTATATTTCATGTAATATATAGTGATTTATTGTTTTTACAATTAAAATATTAAGAAATCTCTAAAATATATTTAAGAATTTAATATCGTATAATAATATTGAAACTTTCATCAAACAATGTTATCTTAAAATATATTTTGCAAGATATTTAGTAATTCATTTTCAATATTTTATACATTAAGTATATATCTTTTTAAGAAAAATACAATTAATTTGAAAAAAGTATATACAGTTTCGGTATCTAGTTTTACTACCCGATATAACACTTACGAAATACTATAAATGAAATTAAGAGTATAGAGGAATGTCACCACTTTTTGATAAGTAAGTAGTAAGAGCTTATTGGAATTATCGATTGCTGATGTGATATTATATTGGTTTGATGAAGGTTTTCAAAGAAAGAGAATAACATCTATTACGGTGAGGCTGAATGAAGAAAACACGGTATGAGATTGAGATTTTCTTAAAATTAGTATTTTTTTCATTACAAAACATTAATTCAAATATATTATTCATAATAAAATAAGTTTATACGGGGTAGGGCGGGTACCTTCGTGTAGTCGCACATGTAGAGAATGTGACTCGACCCGCTACTCAGCTGGTATCCTTACTTTTGGATTTTTTTTGGGTCATGGGTTGCTCGGGTATCTGTTTTCTCGGTTTTAAGTCATCTTCAGTTTTTTGGTTTTTCTTATCACCCTAGTCTTACTTGCCTGGGCATAATGTAAAGGTTATAAGATACATACATACATACACACACACACATACATACATACATACATACATACATACATATATACATACATACACACATACATACAGGCACACATACATACATACATACATATATACATACATACATACATACATGCATACATTCATACATACATAAGCAAGTTAGGTTATAAATGATACATTAAGTCTATGAACTATCTCAGTCACGTTTAACATATTATTTTAAATGATTGAAGTATCTTTATAAGTTGTAATATCTATTTTCCTAAATTGTTTTATAAAAGCGTCCATATTTCATTGTAAATTCTTATGTATTCCGACGAAAATCTTAATAAATTACAAAATAACATTGACAAATTTATATAATTGTTTTACTAAACTATTTTATACAAATCGTCAATATTTTATTAGAAATTCAGATGATTTAAATATTAAATTATTTAAATTAGTATCTTAATTGCCTTTTTATAAAGTATCGTTATACGATCGAAATTTCCTTTTACTTTCTAACATAAATTGTAATACATGATAATAAATAAAGTATTGCATTAATATAATTCTTTTTTAAATTACATTTAGATAAAGTGTCGCTATCTAATGAATTTTCTGACGATTTTCTAACTAAAACTATAATACGTAATAAAATATAAAGTATTTTATTTATTTAATTGCTTTCTAAACTACATTTAGAGAAAACGTCGATATATTGTCGGAATTTCCAACAATTTTACAATGGTAACTATTTAATTGTTTTTTGAGTTAATTGTCCAAATGGTCTTTTAACTTAGGGGTTTTTACCATTTTCGTCCTTTAACTTCAAAAGTGGTACGATTCGTCCTTAAACTACCATTTTCATGCCGTTTTAGTCCTTATTAACGTTAGCCGTTATCTTTTTCCGTTAAATTGAATAAAATGACTATTTTACCCCTGTATTTATATTTTATTATTTTACTTTTTACTTTTACTTATTTTATAAATTAATAAATAATTAAAAGTCAAAGTCAATGTTTCAGGTCAGACAAAGTTGAAATCCATGTGTCCTCTCTCTCTTCTATCCATATGTCTCCTCTCTCTCTCTATCCACGTGTCCCCTCTCTCTTCACATCTCTCCATCTGTCATCTCTCTCTACAAGTCTCTCTCTCACTTCTATCTTTATCTCTCTCATACGACTCACCAGAAACCACCATCACCCCACCACCACCACCACCACCCACCACCACCGCACATCACCTACACCACACAAACTCAGATCTGAAAAAAAAAACCTCCGCCCAGCCTCCACCGCCTCCGCACCTCCGCTCAGCCGTAACCCACAAGAGACTCTGTTTCTCGTATCTCTCTCTCCCTCTGTTTCTCGTATCTCTCTCTATCTCTCTTCCCCTTTTCGCCGGCAACCACAACCCACCGCCACCCCTCTCTCGTATCTCTCTCTCTCTGTTTCTCGTAGTCAGTCTCTGTTTCTCGCCATGGCGGATATAGGGTTTTCAGTAGCGGATCAACACACATGCACACTCCGTTCATTGTAACCACGAGCCATGGCGGATCTAGGGTTTTCCATGGCGGATCTAGGGTTTTCAGTGGCGGTGGCGGTGGATGTCTCGATTAGGGTTTTCAGTGGCGGTGGCGAAAAGAGAGAGGGAGAGCAGAGGAGAGAGAGAGAGCAGATGAGAGAGAGTAGATGAGAGAGAGAGCAGAAAAGAGAGCGGCGGAGGTGGGATGGTGGTGGACGTTGGTAGAGGTGGCGAAAAGAGAGAGGGAGAGGAGAGAGAGAGAGCAGATAGAGTGTGTAGCGTAAGTAGATTGAGAAAACCAACGGTGGTGGCGGCGTTGGGCGGTGGCTGTGTCAAACGGTGGTGGTGGCGGTGTCAAATGGTGGTGGCGGCTGTGCTGGTTAAGCTGAGAGTGAGAGAGGCAGAGAGTGAGTTCAGTTGCTTTGATGCTTAAAGAAGAGAGGGTGGGTGAGACTTGAGAGAGATACTAAGTATAGATAGAGTGTAAAAAGGAAAAGACAAAAAAAAAAGTTATCAAATGGTTTTTTATTATTAAAAAAAGAAAAAATGGTAAAAAGACAAAAATGTCCCTGACTTAACGGACTAAACTAACGGCTAACGTTAATAAGGACCAAAACGGCATGAAAATGACAGTTTAAAGACGAATCGTACCACTTTTGAAGTTAAATGACGAAAATGGCAAAAACCCCTAAGTTAAAGGACCAGTTGGACAATTAACTCTTGTTTTTTTAAACTATTTTATAAAAATCGTCGGTATTTCGTTGAAAATGCTAACAATTTTCCGATGAATTCATATTTGGTTATTAAGTATCAAATATTAAATTTAATAAACTAGTTTATGAGTTACCTTTTTATAAAGCGTCGCTATATGGTCGGAAATTCCGAAGATTTTCTAACGAAAATTGTAAAACATTATAAAATATAAACCATTAAATTCATTTAATTATTTTCTAAATTACATTTAGATAAAACGTCGATATTTCGTTGGAAATTCCGACATTTTTCCAACATAATTCATATATAATTATTATATATCAAATATTAAATTTATTAAATTGGTGTCTCAGTTACGGTTATACAAAGCGTCACTATGTGGTTGGAATTTTCGACGATTTTCTAACGAAAATTATAATACATTATATAATATAAACTGTTGACGTTATTTAATTGTTTTATATATTATATTCTGACATTTTGTCGATATATCGTCGGAATTTTTCACAATTTTTTGACGAAAACTTAAATAAATAATTAAATATTAATTATTTAATTTAATTAATTATTTTCGAAAATATTTTATATAAAACGTCGCTATATTGTAGGAATTTTCGATGATTTTCCGACGAAAATGATAGTAATTATTTAATTTATCACGTTTAATGTTTCAGTCGGTATTGTGTTGGTAAATTGTGAAGAAATAGCTACGATTTTATAACAGATCTAATAGTGTAGCAATAATGTTGCAAAAGAGTTGCTAAAAGGTCAGTAGTGGTATTGCTATTTTTAAGTTATTTCTGTCGGAATAGTGTCGCAAATTAGTCGTAATTTATGACGGTTTTGTGTAGTCGGAAATTTTTGGTCGGAAATAAACAATATTCTAGTAGTGACCTACAAAATTTACTGTTTAACGTACTTGTTTACCTGCTTAGCCATTAACCGATCACCTTGGTAATTAAATTAATTTTCCCTTTCATTTAATGCTTACTTGGAAAAGCCACCTATGCTTTCATTAAATGACATGGCAATGGCACACATACTGTTTGACCCGAGTCTAAATTAATAAGACCCTCGTTCCGTTCCCGACGGTTTGAACTTAAGTTCATTTTTTTTTTTTTGAAATTTAAATAATACTTTATTTATACTTTATCTCATATTAAAATTAAATTTAAATAAATTATTTTTTTTTATTTAAAGTTAAAATTAAGTTATAATTTGACCAAGTAAAGTCAAAACTAAATTTCAATTTGGATCAAAATAAACGATTTTGGCGTCTACAGGTAAGCCGAAGCGTATGATTTGCGTGAGATTGAATGCACACATAGTTCCTATTATGCAACTATATGGGGTACTTAGGTTATAGTCTAGGTCAATCCACCTAATTCTCTATAACCAATGGCTCTGATACCAATCTGTCACACCCCGCCAAGGCGGAAACGCGAAGTGAGACGGTAAGGATCGTCATAATACATTGATACAATAATATAGAAATTACTAATATGCAATTTAAACCAACGTGTCACGACGTTCCCGACACAAGAGGGGACTTATGCCGCGTTAAGTCGGTATTCACGACACCAAAGACCAAAGTATAAAACACATAGAAATAGAACCCATAACCCGGGTCAAGTTTACGGGACAACACGCCCAACAAATAAATTCTAAACTAATACTAAATATTCATCGCAAAACGAGTAATTAAATAATCTTGTAATTGTCAAGTCCGGCTAAAGTTCAACTACAAGACGTCTAGACTCCTTAAGCATTATTATTTGCATTACCTGAAAATAGACACTCGAAAACGTCAACATAATGTTGGTGAGCTCGTAGGTTTATAGAAATAACATAGTTACCGTGTAAAGTGTTTAAGTAGGACAAATGTGCACGTATAGCATGTTAAGCGTGTAGACGTTGTACCAACATCCAAACCACCAGGTTCAATAGGAATCAAATCATAGTCTTCCAAGCAGTTATTATCGCATACCCAGCTGGAGTATAAACCGTTGGCTCATAGGAATATAGGAATCATTAGTCATCAACCAACAACAAGTAGTCTTTGCATATACGTCACATAAGTTGTCCAAAACAAATAAGAAATAGTCATCACGGCATAAAAAGTTTAAAAGAGAGTTGAGTGTCATTTTCCCCCGAGAAAACATAGTAAAAAGGGGCCACGAGTACTTACCTTATTCTCAAACGAAATTAACCTCGCAAGGAATGGGTACGGGATCTACAACAATTATATATTGCACATAAGTATTGTATCTAAATATTTGAACTCCCTAATGTAGCCTAAAGGCTTGTGAAGTGCTTATATGTAACCCTAACGCCACAAAACAGGATTCTAATTTTGTTATACCTACTTTAGTAATTTTAAAACAATTCAAACGTCCAAAATAAAATCCCAAATTAATCATGCTGAAATTTTAATGCTTTGACTAGTTTCTGGAATTTTCCCAAAATTTAATAACTTGATTACCTATTTTTAAAAATTTCAAGAAGTCAACACTGCCAGAAATCTAACTGTACCAGCGCAACAAAAAGTTTGAATTTTATAAAAATATTAAACGATAACCAAAAATTATGAAATTTTCCCAGAAAACTCTAAACTCATCGAACTTGATACAGTAAAAATTTCAATCTAAAATTATAGGTCTTGAACCGATTTAAAAATCGAAACGTTTGACCCTAATCCAACCGAAAGTTTTGACAGTTTACGCACCCTAACGGAAAAATACTTTTGATCGACCAAACGAACTAAAAAAAACAAACCTTGATTGTGGTGAACCTAGACTCGTAGCTCTACAACTCAGACCCAAAAACCGAACTAAAACATCAAAAATCGATTAAGTTATAGCCTTTCAAACGTAACCCTAATCACTGTCCAGAATTCTGTTTTAAAGAAACAATCTTTAATGGATAAAGATCCAAACTTTACAATGTAAAAACCTTCAAACCTTCATAAAAACGTTTTTGAAACTTCATATGATGTTCATAGACATGTTTTATGAGCTCAAGAATGAGATGGACTTAGATTGAGATGACAAACATGGAAGAAACATAAGATGATTGAGAAATAGAGGTTACCTTAAAGCCAAAAACCACAATTCTTTAAAGATTGAAGCTTGATTTCTTGTGTTCTTGATCCTTGATGTGAAAAGTCGATAATGGGGGATTGAGGGAATGAGGTCGATGGCAATGTGTGGTAGGGAGAGAGAGAGCCGATTGATAAATGAGAAGGGTTAGGGTTTGTTTAGGTTTAAATAAGATAAGGATTAAGGGTTTAATTTAAATTTCAAATAATTAAAATACATATCCTACATCCAAACTTATCTAATGTAAAAAAAAATTTATTTTATAGGTATTTATATATATCCAAAAATTATTAAAATAAATATAGATATATATATATATTATTATTATTATTATTAAAACAATATAAGTTGGTAAAAATGTGGTTTTCTAGTGAAGTTATCTAAAAGGATGTCTAACTAAACCCTAGAACAACTTAGGCTAAACCTAATTTTCTATGATTTATAATACTACTAATATACTATAAATGCTATATATAACCTAAAATATAACTGAGCAAAATTTAAGAATTAAAAACGTGCGGTTTAAATGACTAACTGAAATTTCAGTGACGGATGTCACAATTAACGACTTGTACCTTTTGTAATCTTTAAGTATTTCTTGTTTAGTTGGGTATTATCAGTTTGTGTTATTTTCCCATCGCCAAAAATCTTTTGTATTAAAATCTAGGGTTTCATTGTTGTTTTTGCAGTATGGTGAAGACCTATTTGCTTACAGTGCATCATGATGGATGTTTTATGTACAACCCTCTACGGTATGAAAATGGTAGTACATTGGATATCCAAATATCAAATTGTTGTTATGAGGAAATGATTTCTTTTCTTGAGAAAGATACATCATCTATAATTACTGCCCTGTATTGGTGTATTCCTGATAATGAGCTTGAAATGGTCTACTAAGAATAGATAATGACAATGATTTGGAAACCCTATTTGATATTGGTGATGCTTATGGTCATTTGAATCTATATATTGATCACTTTGGTGATGATTTGACATTATACCTTGTCAAAGATGATGCTGGTAATGTAGAGAATGTAGATGTACAAAAGGGGGATGAAGATGTAGAAAAGGTGAATGATGATGTACAAAAGGGGGATGATGATGTAGAGAATAAGGATGAATATGATAGTGATGATGATGTAGAGAATAAGTGTAACACCCGCATTTAGGGTCCAGTCGTTCTTGGCAATTAGGTGAGTAGTTAAGTATTATTTATTTAGTTACTCATTTTATTTAATTGTTAATTGCCTGATGTTATTGATGTTTTCATGATAATTAATTGGTCTGCGAGACAAGAGATAAAATATGAGATTTAATATTTTATTTAGATGTTGAAATCATATGATTTGGTTTTACACGAGGATTCCAAATAATACTTCATTGCCTGTTCTTGGTTTGAGTAGGACTGCTTTAATTAAGTTTCAGTATCTCAGATATCAGTATTTGCACTGTGTAGTGTAATATGCTCATTTTTGGTATATATATAACATGTGTGTGTGTGTGTGGCCGTTTTTCGGCTTTGCTTCGTGTGGAAGAGAACTCACAAAAAAAAAAAAAAAAGACCAAAACCCATTCTTACTCAAGTGATTGCTATTTCGAGTTTTGAATCGAGTGTGAACGTTATATTTCGAAAGCAAGCCCTTAGAATCTGTAGCAAGAGGTGTGATTTGTTGTTTTGTCGAGTTTTGATTTGAAAGTTCTTGGACTTTGAGTGTTGGCCGTGCGAAGTGGAGTCCACTACGTGCGTAGTGACCCCATTACGTGCGTGGTGCTCGTTGGAGAAGACGATGTCGATGAGTGTTGGTCGCACGGAGTGTAGTTCACTACGTGCGTACCAGTGGCCATTATGTGCGAAGTGGGGTTAGTCACTTCGTGAGTTTGAGTGTGTGCACCACGTGCGTAGTGTGTGCACCACGTGCGTAGTGTGTGCATCACGTGCGTAGTGTGTGCACCACGTGCGTAGTGATTCAGCGTTGATTCTGTAATTTTATTGCTTGTAGCCATGAGAGTTGTCGCTTTTGTAATTGGAATGTAATCCTCAATTACTGACTAAGTTCTGATGTATTTCAGGAAACGAGAAGACTCAGTGAAATTAGAATACTGAGTGTGGTGTTGGAAGAACACAGGTGAGTGGACTTTTAAATCGCGAATTGTTTTGGTTGTAACGGTAATGATTACCACATGTTGTAAGGTCTTACTCTCTGTTAGACTAAATGATCTGGTATTTGTTTTGTTGATGCCTTGGGCATACTTGATGATTGGTTAACAGCTGTTTATTGGCACTGGGTGCATATGATGGGGTCAGCCTTGGTGGGCTGGGTTCACTTGTCATCGGCTAATCAGTATTAGATCTGTTGATGCATGCGTTGCAACTTGAGGTGATTACTGTGTGAGAATGACAAGTGGGCTATCGGTAAACCTATGCTAGGCCAGCATTTGGTTGAAGGTTCGGCCGAACCGCCGGTCCTCTGGGATACTTGTTTATTTGCTGATGCTTTTCGTTGATTAAACTTCCATTCACTTAGCTGTGAGCTAATTTCCCACCATAAACTCCGTTGCAGGTTGTTGAGCCCTTTTACTTTTGGGAGTTTTGCTGTTCTTTTGGGGAATGTCTGATACTGTAACTCTGATACAATTTTAATAAGCCTGTATGTATAAATATGTAACACTGGACTTTGGAAATACTGACACGTGTGTCAGACCAGTATGTGTAATTAATCTTTGTACGTATGTTTTAATTTTGGTGGATTATTCGCTTCCGCAGTAATAATCTTTAAAAAAAATATAGCGGTGTTACAATAAGGATGAATATGATAGTGATGATGAAGAGTTAGACAATGAATCTGAGAGTGATGATGAAACTGATGTTCATTCATTAGATCATTTATCTGAAGGAGAAGAGGAGTTAGTAGAAGTTAGAAAAGAGAAAGCTAGTGCTAAAACAGCCCCACCCAAAAGAAAGTTACCAAAGCTAGGAGTTAGGAAAAAGAATGAAAGGGATGATCATGAAGATTTCTTAATGGTAGAGCATGATGAATTTATGGATGATTTGTTAGAGGCTTTAAAGAGTGAAGAAGATGCTGAAATTGAAGATGATGTACAATCTGATGATGAGAATGACAAATATCCAATTCATGACCCATCAACACATTAGAAACTTAAAAAGCCAATGGTAAGTTATATAATCTGTTTTATACCAATTATGTTTATGATGTTTTGTTTTATACCAATCTGTTATGCAATCTGTTATTAATCTGTTTTATACCAATTTGTTTATGTATAACAGGTAGGTGAAAGATTTGAATCCCCTAAGCAATTCAAAGAGTGTATAACATATTATGCGCTTGCAAATGGCTATTCCATTTGGTTTGAAGTAAGTTCAAACAAGAAGATGATATAAACCAAGTCCTTGTAGTACTGATTTGGAAGCTCAAATCTTCCATGATTTTCCTTATATCACTTTGACTGTCTTCCTAAGTCTGAAAATTACTCTCATTGCCAAATCTTGATCCATTAATGTGAAATTGATAAACCAAGTCCTTGTAGTACTGATTTGGAAGCTCATCATTAATAAATTGAAACATCTTACATTTCTGGCTCATACCCTACAATTAACAACGATTAGGGGATATTACATCAAAAAAACAACAAATTAGGGCAAAACATTGAACTTACGTAATTAGGGCAGCTAAGAAACCTTCTTCCAGGATTTGCTTTCGTCCATGAAGTTCTAACATTCATCTTGCACCCACAATAGCACAAGAAATTAGAAGCCCTAAGTGACCCTGCTGAGTTTCGAGTTGATGAAGAAGAAGACGCCATTGATGAAGAACACAAGGGCTGAAATACGATAGACGATGCCCTAATTCAATCATTCCAACATTGAAGATACCCTAATTCAATCGGTTGACCTTTATAATGGACATTTGATATAAAACAAAACTTAAATGCCACATCACATTATAATACACATATATTTAACAAAAAAAAGAAAAAAGAAATGCCACATCACAATTAACTTGTTACACATCATCAACTTGTAGGTAACAAGTAAACAAGTACGTTAAACAGTAACTTTTGTAGGTTCAATACGTTAAATGGTAAGTTTGAGAGTTCAGTACATACGATAGCAAAATGCGATAACTTGGATACATTTTCGCGTACTAAACCCTTTATTTTTCAAATAAAATTTTTATTTGACTTCCCTTGTAAACATGTACATTGCCAGCCAATTAAATTCTCTAATTTAGTATATATTTTTATTTAATTTCTTGTTGGACTTTCCTTCTGAAACTCTAATTCTAAATGAAGCATTTTTAGTATTTAAATGAGGGATAGTTTGGTAATTTTAAATTACTTAAATTTTAAGTGTTTAAGCAAAAGTTATAAATGTTTTATATAGTAGTAATATATATATATATATATATATATATATATATATATATATATATGGTTACCTTAATTGAAATAAACCAAACTCTAATTTTTTCAACCTTTATGTGGAGTAAATTTATTTATAAAATACAACATATATAGTTTCCTTAATTCTAATTAATTTAAGTCCAATCATTATCTAGTAATATGAAAAGGTTAAGAGGGATACTAAGGTTATTTCAACTTACTTAAAAATTAAGAGTTTTTAGGGTGTAAATGTTTTATAATACTAGCATTGCACCCGCGCAATGCGGCGGCGATGATAATAGTTTGTGCTCGATAACATGTTTGATTTAAAAAGTAAGGTATGGTATGTGTGTAATATGGTGTTATTCAACCTATTCATGTTTTTTTCTCCTTTTTTCTTGATTTCTTTACTTTTCTTACAATCAAGCATTTTATTATTTGTTAAAATAACTTTTTAAAAAAATTATTATTAAATAATTTTAGAAAAAATACTACAGTCTACAGCCTTGAAATTGCATTGATGTAAGTAATTTAATTAAAATTAGATAAATTAAATAGTTGTTGTGATGTTTAATGATTTATTAAAGTAATAGTTGCTTTAAATTAGATGAGACAATTAAGGGGATGATTGGTTAGGCTAATGCTTTAATGTTTTGTATCTTAAACATAAAAAATTGTACTACTTAAAATTAAGTAGTCTTAAAAATTTTAAGAGAGAGAAAGTTAAATGTTTTATATATTAGTATAGATAGTATATATATAGTAGCATAGTACCCGCGCAATGCGGCGGCGACAAATAATATTCACTCGATAACATGCCTATTTTCAATAAAGTAAGGGTATCATATTTACGCACTATGATGATGTTGAATAGTTTTCATTCGCAACATCTATATTTTTTTCTGCTTTTCAATTTCTTTGTTGCTTTAACTATTTATTAATTTCTATTTAATTTGTTATAATATCTTATAGGTTACAAATTAATTTGTGTTGAGTTGACTTTTTAAAATATTATTTATTATGGAATGTATAGTTATTATAATGGTAATTAAGAATATAATTAAGTTCATTTAATTGTTTCCTTTTAGGTTTAAATGAGGGTATATTAGTAATTTCATCTTACTTAATTTTTAAGAGTTTAAGCAAAAGTGCTAAATGCTTTATAATGTAGTGTGTGTGTGTGTGTGTGTGTGTATATATATATGTGTGTGTGTGTGTGTGTGTGTGTGTGTGTGCAAAAGTTCAAACGAGAACTGTTTTTCGTACGAGAACTGCGAGAACCAATCTGAGCCGTCCAATTCCCCCTCATTTAATGTCATTGTCCATCCATGAATTCCTCACATGCACACTGCCACACTTGATCCTCTCCACGCCTCCATCCATGAACTTCCCATATCCAAGGAACGGCTGAGATTGGTTCTCGCAGTTCTCGTACGAAAAACAGTTCTTGTTTGAACTCTCCCCTATAAATATATATATATATATATATATATATATATATATATATATATATATATTGGAGGGATAAACTAAAAAGAATATTAAGATAAAAAGAGTAAGGAGAAATCCTAGCCACGGGATTAACATTAAAAGTCAACAAAAAACTTTCAAATCTTACTTTTTGTAACTGGGGCAGTTATGGGCAAATAAGTAAATGCAAAAAAGAAATCCAACAGCGAAAATTTTGGTTTCTCTTATTCTACAGCATGTTTGCCAGATATCTATATCCAGATTCAATAACAATAACAGATGCACAATCTATCTTCTATATATAAAAGACATGCAAATTTTCTAAAAATAACCATAAATTGAGTCTTAATTAACCAATCACAACTTTAAATTTCAAAATTAATCAATTCTCAAAACAATTTTAGAAAGAAATATCTCGATTGTAATTCAATTTTGAAATCAATTGGGAGGGGGCTGGATAAAAATTATGAGGAACTTTTATAAAACATGTGAAGGGTTTTTAAGAAAATATGAGGGGGTTATATAAAAATTGTATATTAATATAATTAATTATAAGCTTTTTATAAATTATTGTTAGTAACTTTTCATATATTTTGTTTAGAGAAAAAATAATTATATATTTACGACCGTCTTATTTTTATCTACGTTTTGGTATAAATTTTATTGTAATATGACACTTTTTTTAAATTAGTATATTCTTAATTTTTTGTTATCCATTAATAGTAGTGAGTTGAGTGGATTTGTTGGGATTATAGTGAAGTTGAGTGGTCAACTTAAATATACTATTCAAAGTGTTTAGTTATTGATTTTAACGCATTTTCAATCTTATTAGAAAGATGTATGAAATTTTTTATAAATATGATTCAAAATAAGATGTATCATTAAAAGATTATATATTATATATTTAAATATTTAAATCCAGAGATGTAAAGATATATGTTTTTGATGGTCATGAAACTATATTATTAGTGTAGGTAGTTAGGTAAAGAAGACAATTTCCTCTGATGATGTATTTTGCTATGACGATTAACAAAAGTCAAGGATTGTCACTTTCAAAAGTTGGTTTATTCCTCAGCAAACTTATGTTTATACATGGTCAATTGTATGTTGCCGTTTCACGTGTTAAAAGTGAAAACAGATTAACAGTTTTAATTTATGATAAAAGTGGTAATGTTACAAAGAAAACAACAAATGTAGTTTACAAAGAAGTGCTTCAAAAATTTTAGTTATTATTTTGTTAAGCATTATGACATATGTAAGTTTACGGTGTTATTTCATTTATTGCATTATTTTTATTTGAAAATTTTAATATCTCAAATACACTTTCGAAATACCCGTGCGTGCACGGGACAATAAACTAGTATTAACAGAAAATAGAAATTACCAGATCCATCATGAAAAATTGATGACAACACCAGATGCACCAAAAACTGAACAATAATTTCAGAAAAAAGATGAATGAATCTGAATCATGGACATCACCAGATTCATCATGTACTAAAATCGATTACAACAAATATATGCACCAAAAGACTGCACAAATAATTTCAGAAAAAAAAGATGAATAAATAAGAATCATGTACATCACAAAGAAAAGTAGCTCGATAGCAGGTGCACAGCAACCATCCAGATCTGGGACCATTTCCTTCGAGTGAAGATGTAGATGCACCAGTGGCTTCGTTAAAAATCATAATAAATCTCGATGGTGGGCTTCGATAGAAGATGGAGATGCACAGATGGTTTTGAAAAAAATCAAAAGCAGTCTCGATGGTGGCCTTCAGTTGAAGATGGTGATGCACAGATGGCCGTCGACGCTTCACACAAGAAACCGACGACTAGGTACCGCGTTTGTCGGTGGGCAGATGATGTAACCGACAAGGGAACGAGGTCGACGAGGGGCGCCGCATTACCGATCAGTGGAGGGTAGCGCTGGCCGGAGAAAGAAGCGTCGCATATATGGTAGGCGGCAGAAAAGAAATCGTCGACTAGGTTTTCGAGAGAGGGGGGGCGGCGGTATATGAAGCGGACGTAATAGGGGACGTGGCCACGTGGGGTAGTGATATTAGGGGAGAGACAAAGTTTGTATTTTTTAAAACTTCCTAATTTACTCTTTTGTTTAATTTTTTTTTGTTATGCCACATATTAAGCCCATGTTTTTCCTTACTCTTTTTATCTTAAAACTCTTTTTATTTAATCCTGATTATATATATAGGGTAGGGATATTGTAAAAAGGGAATTAAGATATAAAGAGTAAGGATAAATCTCAGCCCTCCATCTGTCCCTAAAAAAATGGTTTTTTCATTTTTCTATTAATTTTAAAATAATTCACTAAAGGGCATAACTGACATTTTAAAATTTTAGGTCCCTTGTATTTAGGCAGATATTTGGGCACAGATTTAAAAATGGTTACTCCAGAATTATTTTGATGCACAACACAAACTCATAAACAATATAAATTTATAAGCAGGTACGATGAACACTATACAAACACTCGAACAATCAAAGATTGATGAACAAAATTAAATGATGCACATCAAGAAATCATCGAGACACAATGATTATTAATAATCGATTCATCAATCATGCAGTTAATAGACAGATGCACAAATAATATCATATGTTTTATTATGAATTGTGCACCAAAACACATAGCAATCGGAAAATCAGTACACAAAACAGTCGAACCCTCCTTTACCCACCGAACAAAAATGGTGACACTTTTACGGCGGTATACGGAGATGTGGAAACAGAGACCCGATTAGATAGCGACGTAGGAAAAATCGAAGGCTACTTCACATTTCTGTTTCCTTCGTGGAAATCACCAGATAATGAATCAGTCTTGCGACTTCACCGGACCCTGTATACGAGGAACAAACAGGGGAAACGGTAGCAGAATACTTGAGCAAATCAGCGGCTCTGAGAGGCGGCGGTTGTGATTCCGAGTCTTGCCTTTTCTCTGTTATCGATTAACAACCGTTGCACCAGCGCAAACTGAAAATTACCATCGCCGGAAAAACAAAGCAGCGGCTCTGAGAGGCGACGGTTGCGGCAGATGATGCACAGGCGGTGGCCACCGAGTCTTCCCTTTTCTCTGTTATCGATCAACAACCGTTGCACCGGCGCAAACTGAAAATTACCATCGCCGGAAAAGCAAAGCAGCGGCTCTGAGAGGCCGCGGTTGCGGCAGATGATGCACAGGCGGTGGCCACCAAGTCTTCCCTTTTCTCTGTTATCGATCAACAACCATTGCACCAGCGCAAACTGAAAATTACCATCGCCCGAAAAGCTAAGCAGCGGCTCTGAGAGGCGGCGGTTGCGATTCCGATTTCTGCAGCAGGATGTGTATGAGATTTCTCTTTAGGGTTAAGAACGTGGGGAGGCTATGTGGAGAGAGAAAAGGTATTTAAGCTTATTATTAGGGATGGCAAAAAAAACCAAAACCGAAACCGACGGGGGAAACCGAAAACCGACATAAACGGGCGAGGATGGGGAAAACCGATTTATTTAAACGGGGATGGGGACGGGGACGGGTTTGATACTCCCCGCCCCGATTACCCGATTACAGCCCCAATTATAATTTTATATTAATTATATATATATATATATATATATATATATATATATATATATATTAATATGCATAAATTTATTTGTAAATATAAAATATACAAATCTTTTTACACTTTCATACAACCCAATTTTAATCGTTGTCGTTATTTGAATTGTTTGGTTTTGATATTTTAGATGCATTTATATTCTTTAAAATGTTGTATTATTTAGTATAATTGTTTTCTAAAACTAGTAGTAACATGTTAACGGGGACGATCCCCGTAGTGAAAAATCACAGTTTTACTTTAACGGGTATCTCTGCGGTGAAAATAACCAATTTAATTACATGTTATATATTAAACGGAGATACCCGTTTTCCCGCGGTTTTCCCCGGTTACCGACGGGGATCCCCGTTTAAATCCCCGCGGTTTTTTAAGCGGGGACGGGGGGACCAATCCCCGCCTCGAATCCGCCCCGTTGCCATTCCTACTTATTATGGGGAGGATGGAGAAATAATTAGAGAAAGCCCTTTTTACCCTTTTGTTGATTTTTGGTTGTTATGCCACCTGTCACGCTCATATTTCTTCTTACCCTTTTTACCTTAATATTCTTTTTATTTGATCCTGATTCATATAATATATATATAGGATAGGGATATTGTAAAAAGAATTTTAGAGTAAAAAGAGTAAGAAGCAATAATAACCCTAGGATCAATCAAAAGTCAAGATTTAAAAGTAAAAAAAAAAACAAAAATATTGGAATTAAATAAAACAAAAAAGAGTATATTAGTAAAAGTAGCAAAAAGCAACGTGGCAGTTACATAACCAGTTCCGTAAACCACCACCCCCACCGCCTCTTCTTCTCCGATCTCGTTCTCCGGTCAGATAAAAACCAAAAAAAAAATCCACCTGATGCACAATTAACCAAAATAAAACCCTAAAATCTTGATGTACACCAAAAAAACCCTGATGCACGAAACTGAGATCCTTGATGCACTATTAAAACCTACCAAAAAAAACCCCAAAATACCGATGCACCATAAATTATGATGCACGGTAAATTTTGATGCACGATAAATCTGATGCAGAGATTGAATTTGAATCGGCGATGCACTAATCGGTGTGTAGAATTCGAAGCACAGTCGGACAGGAGAGACAACATATATAAATAGCGGCGAAGATGATGAACGGTGGTGGCGGCAGTGGTGTTACAGCGGCGGTGGTCCTCCAGCGGGGGGGATGGAGCAACGGCGGTGGTTTTCTTTTTAACTTCGGCCATGAGAACGACAACAGGGAGGCGATGGGTTTCGAGTAGGTCGGCATCTTCACAGATCGGTGCTTCACGGAGGGCGTTCGATGAGGTTGGCGACGGAAGATTTTCAGATCTAGAATAGGGGTCAACAAAAACTTCAGACAGCGGCGACCATGTGGACCAGCGGCGACCGGCGGTGGAGGTGCAGCGACTTCACGAGACGGAGGTTGCAGGGAGGGCAGGCGGCGATGAGGAGAAATTAAGGTATTATTGAGTGAAGGACACGGGAATGGATTGAAATAGATCGTGGGTAGTGAGGGTCTTAGGAGAGAGAGATAAATTTAAAGTTCCTATTCTACCCTTTTAACCATTGTGCCACATGTCAAGCCCAGAATTCTTCTTACCCTTTTTACCATAATTTTCTTTTTATTTGATCCTGATTCTATATATATATATATATATATATATATATATATATATATATATATATAGGAGGGTTCATGCGAAAAAGACCTTATTTGCGAAAAGTGCGAGAAGCGTTCTGGGCCACTGGTTTTTTGTTATTTATTTTTTAATTTAAAAAGGTAATAAGGTCTTTTATCAATTTATTTAATTTTTTAATTTAATTTTAATTAACCAACTCCTAGTTTTTCTCCTCTTTATTTTCTCCAGAATTTTTTTTAAATACTCATCCTTATCTCTCTTTATTAATTTTTTCTTTTTCTAATTAATTTTTTTCCAAATTTATAATTTACTTCTATTTTATTATTGAATACATTGTTGAACAAGGTGTACAAATTTTCGTTAGGTGTATTTTTTTTATTAATGAATACAACGATTTACAAAATTTTCGATATTGCAAATTTTTACTGCTTCTTGTTTTAATTATGTGATCAATAATGAACACAGTCAAAATTATACCGGTTTTAAAATAAATTTACAACATTCAATATTGAATAGATCAAATAATATACTAGTCTGATGATGAACAATATTCAATACTGCACGCGACCAATTTCCTCCGATTATTCACCGGACTTAGATTCAAAAACTCATTAGTCTAACAAAACCAAATGGTGTTCAACAATATATACCAAAACTCCAACTTATATTAACCCGATTAACATATATTAAAAACCCACAAAATGAAAATAAAAATAAAAAATGGTGATCAGGGAAGAAAGAAATGGTGTTCAACGATGGTGATTGAGGAGGCTTTGGTGACGAAGGTCGACCAACTTAACCTACATCAAATACCCACTGTTGCATAGAGGATCGAGCATTTACAGTAACAGAAAATGGAAACAAAACTTGATTTTATTCACTACCAATAAAGAGGAAAATAAGAAAACTTTAACTTTTGTTCATCAACAGTATTGAACAAATACATAAACAACATATATACGAATAAACAGTATTGAACAAATCCATCACCACTATTGAATGAAAACAACATACGTAAATACTACCATTCTATTAGTTAACAAACTAAACTTATCAGTATCAATGACAGCAAATCTGAAATAAATTATAAAGAAAAGTTTAAATACTACAGAAAAAGAAAATCTAAAACAAGAAAATTTAAAACAGAGAAATAAATAAATATTTTAAAAAACAGAAATAGAGAAAAGGGAAAGTGAAAAAACCAATTGATGTAGCTGAATAGGCGGTAGCAAAGGTGGTGGTTCGGCGGTGTCTCTGTTGAAGGAAGTGGTGCGGCGGCGGAGCTGTTAAGGGTGGTGGTGTGGCGGTGATGTTTACGCAGATAGCGGTGACCAAGAGAGAGGAGCCGGCGGCTGCATAAGGGAAAGAGGGGTGAGAAGGGGCGGTCTATAGTGGCCAGCGATGGGTAAGAAGGGACGAAGGCCCGTGGTGTTTGACGTCGAGAGTGGAAAGGACGGTGGCCAGCGAGTGTGTACTCACGGAGAGGATGTAGGGGCGGCAAGGGTATTGGGCGGCGATGAAACCCTAAATCGATGGTGGTTTCGTGTTGGAGGATGGCGGCGGCGTTATACGGCGGCGGGTAGATGCTCGAGTGTGGCAGTGACGAAACCCTAAAGCGGCGGCGGCGGCGACCTCGGCGGTGGTGGATCTCGGAGAGGAGCAGGCCGGCAGTAATGTTTGAGAATTGTAGGGCTTTTTGGATTTAAAAAGAAGAAAAAGACGTATGGAGAGAAGAGGAGAGAGAGCGACGAATTAGGGAGGAGAGAGAGGGGGAGGGTTGTTAAATTCCTATAGTACCCTTTTCTAGATTAATAAAATACCACTTATTTATTTATAATTACAATCTTGCCACATATTTTAATAGCCATTGATTAAATAATTGTATGGTCCAGATCGTTTCTCGCATTTTTCGCAAATAGGATGGTTTTCGCATGAACCCTTGTCTATATATATATATATAGATATAGAATTAGGTTCAAGTAAAAAAATCTTAAGGTACTAAATGTAAGATGGAATGTGAGGATGACACTTGGCATTTTTAATTAGGGGGTATAATAGGTAACTAATAAAAATAATCTCTCTCCATTTATTCAATATAATTAAACCCTACCCACGTCTCACCATTTACGTCTGAAAACCCTAGGACAACTGCACGTCTCCAAACCTGCATCCGCTGATCGTGTGTTCACCACCGTCGCCGTCAACCTCCTTCGTTTCTGTGTTGCGCCTTGTGAGTCGTGTCCCTCCCACCCTGTAAATATCATATACCACTGCGACCGATCGATGCTCTGAAATACGGTTTCACCTCGTAACCGCCGCTGATGGCTTCGATCGATGCTCTGTCCACTGGATGCAAGTCAGAGATGGATGTACGTTGGCGGAAAAGATGCACGTCGGCCGTTAAGATGCACATCGGCAGAGAAGATGCACGCCGGCGATGGATGAACGTCGGCGATGGATGACCGTCGATGCACACGCCGCTTCATCTGATTTGCCATCTTCTTCAGCAAAGGGATCTTCATCTAATTTCCATTAGGGTTAAATCTGTGCATTTGTTTTATTTTTGTCAATTCGATGAAAAATCCATGGATGTCGTTGGTGCACAATCCATGGATGGTGTTCTGTTTCAGTGAATCGAAGGTTGTGTTATATACATCTGTTTCTTCGCCACCGTCTGTGCATCTGGCCGACGGGAACCGAGTTTGGCCGCCCGCGACTCTGATTTAGGCGGACGATGGTTCTAGGAGTTTCACGTGACAGTTTCTTTGATTTTTGATTTTACGGTTTTACCCTTTTATTCTTTTTAAATTCCGAAATTAAAAGGCTTTATTGATGTAACATCCTGAAATTGGGCCTAGTTGCATAGGCTTGTACCTTTTGTTTAAATAGTTGTAAGTGACTTAAATTAGTGTGTTTTAAGTTACTAACGCGTGTTATGCGTTAATTAGAGTGTTTATGTGATAGAGTGTTAAACGGTTTCGCGTTATGATTCCGTAGATATCCCCGATAGTTAAAACGGGATAGCGTTTGTCAAGTTGTAAGTTGGAAAGGGGAACAAAATACCCGGGTTTAATTTATTAAACCCAAAGTCGGTTCATAACATATCCCTTATCCCTTCATTTGCTACAAACACAGTAACATACACACACATACGTGAGCATAAACCCACACACACACTTTAAAGATTTGGAAGTAGAAATCAAGGAAGGAAGTAATTTGCAACTGAATTCAGAGATTCATCCAAGCCTCGAGCCTCTTTTGTGTTGTCTTCTAGCTTGCAAGTAAGTAGTTCTTGTGATAAACCTAGTTCATGAGTTTTGAGTGGAGATAATCCATTTGAGGATGTAAATTATGTTCTTGTGATGGATTTTTATGTCTAAAGTGTTTATAAGTTTCCTTTGATGTCTGGTAAAGTGTTTGGACAATTGAAACCAAGTTTTGGTCGAATTAAAGGTCAAAAACTCGAGTTTCCAGGCCTGTTTCGCGAACAGAGACGAAGGTCTGCTGTGCAGGAACTTCCTACGGCCGTAGGGATATATTTCTGCGGCCGTAGGGGCCATTTTGTCCTGCGGCCGTAGGAAAATGTTTCTGCAGCCGTAGGGAGGTATTTTTCAGCTTTGTTGAAATTAAGCCTTCTATGGCCGTAGTAAGTGGTTCCTGCGGCCGTAAGAGGATGTTTTATGTGGTTTACCACCTACGGGTGAAGGAACGAAGCCTACGGGCGTGGGTACATAACCTACGGCCGTAGGAACCCAAAGAACAGCTTTTGCGGGCGTAGGTAGAAGTCTCTGCGGCCGTAGGACCTTGTTCATTAGAAAAAGGACTCTGCGGCCGTAGGCCATATCCTCTACGGCCGTAGGACCCTGTCCTGTGTTGAAAGATTTGTAACGCGTGTTTTAAACGAAGAATGTTAAGTGTTAAGTGATAACCCCGTGTATATGCGTCGTGTTAGGTACTCCTGAGGAACCGGAAGCCGTTGATCGTTGTGTTAGCTTATTGTGAGCTTAAGGTGAGTACCAGTTTTCCCATGAGACTCAGTAAGCAGGGCTAACTGTTGTGTATTGAAACGTGCTATTGTGATATTAACGTATGCACGTGCGTGGTAAGTGGTGAAGTGACGTGTTGTGTTATAACATGTGTAATGTGATTATGGTAGTGACGATAGGTAAGTGAAGTGATACGAGATAGAACCGTGTAGGGTTATGACTTAGGTGACAACTGTATGTTAGGCTGCTAGTTATGGGTAACTCGAACCCATCGAGTTCGATCGGGTGAGCTCGGGAACACCAAAACTCGAAATCGAGTTGGGCCATCGAGTAAGCTGGTCGAGTATGTGGACTCGATGCGGAAGCCGAAGGAAACACCCCCCCTCCCCCCCCCCCCCCCCCCCCCCCCCTCCAACGGCTATATTACCGTTTTTTTTTTTTTAATTTAATTATTTACTCTATAAATAACCTTCCTTTCACCATTTTCAAATCACACAAATTCTCTTCTATACTTCTACTTTTTCTTTCATATACATCACTTTTTTTATATTTTTCATCCACAAAAAATATGGATCTACCAAATGAGGAAATAAGCAACAGTTTTCAATTTTACGCGAGGAATAATATGATGCTGTAACAGGTTTTTAAAACCGTTTCGGATCTCATTTTTGAAGATGACGAGGAAATATCGAGTGTACAAACTAGAAGACCGCAGAAAGATAGAAATCGTCTAGCCGGTCACGAGATGCTCATCCGCGACAATTTCGGGGAGACCCCGGTATACGATGATGATATGTTTAGACGACGTTTCCGGATGAGCAAAGGTTTATTCGAGCGTTTAGTTCACGATCTCCAACAAAAGTATGAATTTTTCACGTGGACATGGGATGCTAGAGGCCGGAAAGGGTTTTCACCGCAACAAAGTGCACTTCTGCTATTCGACAATTGGCATATGGAACGGCTCCAGATTCCTTTGACGAGTACTTGCGGATGTGGGATAAGACCTCACGGGATTGCATAGACAATTTCTGCAAAGGTATTATTCATCTCTATAAAAGAAAATATTTACGCAAGCCTACTTATGATGATGTTCAGAGTTTGTACGCCGCACATGAAGTGAAACACGGCTTTCCGGGCATGCTAGGTAGCATAGATTGTACTCATTGGGCTTGGGCTAATTGCCCTGTAGCATGGAGAGACCAATTTATGAGAGGTGATCATGAGCATCCGACAGTTATGTTAGAAGCGGTGGCATCTCATGATTTATGGATTTGACATGCATTTTTCGGAGCTTCCGGTTCTAATAATGACATCAATGTTCTCAATCAATCGCCTATATTCAACGACGTGTATGACGACAAAGCACCGGATTGTACATTTGAAGTGAATGGAGTGAATTACAAGCACGGATATTATCTTGCCGATGGTATATATCCGGAGTGGGCAACTTTCGTCAAATCATTTACGTGCCCACACGACAACAAAAGGAAAAAGTTCAAGTCTGCACAAGAATCGGCGAGGAAAGACGTTGAGCGTGCTTTTGGTGTGCTTAAACATCGTTGGTGTGCTTAAACATCGTTGGCACATACTATTTAATTCATTCTTCTACCGTCTGTAAATTCCCCAAGCCACAAACCCAACTGATAAAGCTTCAAGATGACGAAAAACACATCACATTCTTTACAACTCTTACTTTAAACACATTTCGGTTGTTTGTAAACAGGGGAGACTGCAAGATGCTGTCAACATTCTTCTTGAGTTAGACTCTCAAAACTTTACAATTGGACCTGAAGTTTATGGTGACTTACTTCAAGGGTGTGTTTATGAGAGAAATCTCTCTCTGGGTAAGCAAATTCACTCACGGATCATTAAAACGGGTGAATCTTTGGTTAAAAATGGATATATTGAAACGAAATTGGTTGTTTTCTATGCCAAATGTGATCAATTAGATGTTGCTTCAAGTTTATTTGGTAGAGTTGATGATAAAAATGTCTTCTCTTGGGCTGCCATTATCGGACTTTATTGCAGAATGGGGTTTTCTTGAAAATGCGTTATTGGGATTTTGTGAAATGGTTGTAAACGGGTTTGAGGCTGACAATTTTTTTTTTCGAAATGTGTTGAAAGCTTGTGGTGGTCTTTTGATGATAGAGTTTGGGAAAGGGGTTCATGGGTATGTGGTGAAAATGGGGTATGAAGAGTGTGTTTTTGTGGCAAGTAGTCTTGTAGATATGTATGGAAAATGTGGGGATGTAGAATATGCACGAAAGGTGTTTGATAGCATGCCTGAGAGAAATGTAATTACTTGGAATTCTTTGATGGTGAGCTATGCTCAAAATGGGATGTACGAGGAAGCAATTCGTGTATTTTGTGATATGAGAACAAAAGGGATTCAACCCAACAGTTGTTACTATGGTAAGCTTTTTATCAGCTACTGCTAATCTTTGTGCCATTGAAGAAGGTAAACAAGGCCATTCGCAGTTTTAAATGGGTTGGGCATGGGTAACATCGTGGGTACTTCTTTGATTAATCTGTATTCAAAGACCGGATCAATCAAGGAAGCCGAGAAAGTCTTTAGTAAGATGCTTAAGAAAGATATTGTGGCATGGAATTTGATTGACCCTGAGCCTTTGAAAAATGCTTTCCACCAATAATATAATATACTTTTAAGGAAATTAACATAAAAAGACATAAAAAAAACTCCAAGGCCAAGAAACATGAAACACGACTGATAATTAAAAATTTAATTTTGTTATGTGTTTAATGACAAGAAATGAATGAAATATTATTTCAGATCGTCTATGTATCAAGTTTGGTTTATAAAGTTATGTAAATTTAAAACATAAATAATAATAAATAAAAGAATTTGTTTTCTTGATTATTTTTCTTTTGCTAAACAACAATAATATGACAGCTTTAAATTAAATCTTATCCTGTACTCTTTTAATACAGACACCAAGTGATGTATGCAGAAGCAGCAGAAGAACACCAAGTATGTAATCAGATTATATGATTAGTACCTTTCATCTCATGTATGAGTAATGAGTTCTTTTGTAAAAGGAGTTTTTCCTTGTTCTCTAGAGGTTGAATATGCATCTACTGACATGTACTTAATCTAATCATTGTGACCGTTTCCTTACCTTTCCTATGAGTCAAATATTTACTCAGATGTACACAACCCAACTTTGCCGTTATCATGACCGTTTTCCTACTTCGATCACAGGACTGTTTCATGCATCATTAATGTATCATATGATCTCATATATGAGTACTGTATCCAACATATCCACTTGAGTTGTATTCCCTACCATCTTGTACAATGATTTCAATTAGAGAAACATTACTTGATTGAATTTAATTTACAACTATAAGGTTTATGATGTCATATTAACTTATGTCATTGCTGGCTTCATGGATGTTTGATTGAACATGAGCCTTTTAAAATTGCTTTCCACCAATAATATAATATATTTATACTGAAATTAACATTATTGTCTCATAAAAAAACTCTAAAGGCCAAGAAACATAAAACACGACTGATAATTAAATAATTAATTTGGTCTTTTCTAAGCTGCCACTAATTAAAGTTCTATTCCTAAATAAACATCTGTTATTAAAGAATTTCATAGACGAAATAAACGAACACATCACAACTCAAAACTTTCCCAACATCAACAGATCTTCATTCAATCTGAAGGTTTTACACAACTTACAAGTAACAAATCTCACTACAATCACACTCACTCTCAAGATATGAACATGAATCGTATTATTGATTGAAAACTAAGAACCCTAATATGTTTACAGAGAGAACTAATGAACTACTGGAGAAAAGTAATTTTTCTTTCTTTGGTTATGAACAAAATGAACCTGTAGATCCACTTTTAGCTACAACCGTGACCTCCAAATGACTTTTCACAACCAATCCTCAAACTATAATGAAAAGCCACAAATAACCCCTGTAAAATAAAAAACATAACAAGAAGAGACCAAATATAGTAACAACTAACAGGTTAAGCTGCACATGACAACAGAACATTTCAACACCCTCCCTCAGCTTAAACCTGAAAAACATTTAACAAACCTAACTTTCCAACTAAAACATTATGCTGAGCAATAGAAAGAGGTTTAGTAAAAATATCAGCAACTTGAAGAGTTGTGTGAACTTTAACAACCTTTATAATACCCTCAGAAACTTTGTCACTTACAATATGAAAATCTATTTCAACATGTTTGGTTCTTTCATGAAGAACAGGATTAAGAGACAATAGAATCGCAGACCTATTATCACAAAATATGTTCACAGGAAGATCACATTTCAAATCCAAATCTTTCATGAGTTTAAGAACCCAAACAACTTCACAAGTAACCGTAGCTAAGGCACGATATTCAGATTCTGTAGAAGACCTAGACACAGTACTTTGTTTCTTACTTCTCCAAGTAATGAGAGAATCTCCCAAATAAAGAAAATATCCAGTAACAGACCTCCTTGAATTTATGCACTTGGCCCAATCTGCATCAGCCCAAGCAGACAAACTCAAAGAAGCACTTTTGGTAATTTTAATACCAAGACCAGGACACGACTTAAGATATCTCAGAACCCTAATGGCAACTTTAAGATGAGAAACACGAGGAGAATGCATAAATTGACTAAGACACTGAACAGTAAAAGAAATATCAGGCCTTGTGTTAGTGAGATAAATCAATTTTCCAACCAGTTTCTGAAATTCAGAGACATTACTCAACAGTTCATCATCAGCATTAACACCTTCATTGTTCAACACAACATTCACTTCAAGCGGAGTACCAACAGGTTTGGAACTTAATAAACCAAATTCATAAAGCAATTCAAGACATTATTCTCTTTGAGATAAACAGAGCCCAGTATCAGTTTTAACAACTTCAAAGCCCAAAAAATATTTTAAAACCCCCAAATCTTTAATGAGAAATTTTGACTTAAGAAACCCCTTGACTTTCTCAATCTCAAGCTTACTACTACCGGTTACAATCATGTCATCAACATATACTAACATAACAACAATGTCAGAATTGGTTTTCTTAATATACAAAGAATAATCATTTTTGCTTTGAACAAAACCAAATTCAAGAAGAGAAAGAGTAAGCTTCTCATTCCATTTTCTGGGGGCTTGTTTCAAGCCATACAGGGACTTAACCAACTTGCACACTTGAGTATCATTTTTTGAAAAATACCCAGGAGGTAAAGACATATACACATCTTCATCAAGATCACCATATAAGAAGGCATTATTTACATCTAACTGATAAAGATCCCAATTAAACTGAACAGCCATAGTTAAGACACTTCTAACAGTAATTAATTTTGCAACAGGTGAGAAGGTCTCATCAAAATCTAAACCTACTCTTTGACTATAGCCTTTAGCAACAAGCCTTGCTTTAAACCTTTCAATTTCCCCATACTTGTATTTAATTTTGAAAATCCATTTACACCCAACAGGTTTTCTTCCCTTAGGAAGATCAGTTAAAACCCATGTTTGATTTCTGTTAAGGGCCTCCATTTCCTCATTCATGGCTCTAACCCAGTTAGGATCCTTAACAGCTTCTTCAAATGAAGTGGGTTCAATGGACTTGTTAAGACTAGTAGCAAAACAAGCAGCTTCTTTATCAAGTTTAGAATAGCAAACCGTTCTCTCAATTCCATACTTATACTTTCCTTCCACAACAAAGTCGTCAAACCTAGAGGGTAATCTTTTATCCCTGCTAGACCTCCTAAATCCAAGAGAAGGAACTTCTAGGACAGTCTCAAAGGTATCATTAAGACTATTGATAGATGACTCACCCTTAGTATTATAATGATTTTGATCATGATGATCACTGACACAGGTATCATCCAGCTCCTCTGAAACGGTTGCAGGGGCCCTACTACCTTCCTGAGACAGAGGAGGGTTGAGACCTTGAGCTAATTCAGAATTATTTTCATCATAGGGTATAGGGCTGTTTGTAACCACTTGATATAAAGAGTCAAAGAAATTTGATTGATCCAAACTAGACGGAACATATTGTGAAATAGAACCATTATCAGTATTAGACATTTTAAAAGGAAAAACAGACTCGTAAAAAGTAACATCCCTAGAAAAGAACACTTGTTTAGTTTCAAGACTATAAAGTTTGTATCCTTTTTTTACATTTGAATATCCAATGAACACACACTTTTGAGATCTAGAAGAAAATTTATCAGAAGTGTTCAGATTCGTGGAAAAACATAAACACCCAAAAACTTTTAACAGATGATAATCAGGTTTTGACTTGTAAAGAACCTCATAAGGAGATTTCCCACCTAAAACAGAACTGGGTGTTCTATTTATTAAGAAAACAGCAGTTAGAATAGTTTCACTCCACAATTTTAAAGGTAAACCAGATTGAAAGAGAAGACTTCTTGTAACATCCTCCTTACCGGCCTAGAATTATGAGGTAATTAATTAAGTTGACTTGTGATTTTATCTATTATTAGATTTAATTGCAATATGTGTATTTGTGGTAATTGTTTTATTTGTGGTAAATATTTATTATCTTATATATATTATTAGATTTAATATATATATGTGTCTGATGATGATGAGGGTACGATGGGGTGGTGGTTGGTCAAAGCACCCCATACTTTTGGTTACTTGTTAAAATATACAAAGAAGTGAGTGTGTGTTGTGTGTGTGTTTTGTGTGCTACGGCCGAGAGCAACAAAAGAAAAGAAGAAGAAGAAAGAAAATTATTTCATTGTTCATCCTTTGATTTGAAGTGTTATTCTTCTTTAAGGTTAGAAATTCTATGCTATTATGTTGATTGTAGTTTAATCTCGGTTTTATAGATTTGTGTATTTATATCTTATGAATTCCGATTGAAGCATATATGATGATTTGTTGATCATAGGACGTATGCATGTTAGATTTTATGATCAATATGTGTTATTTATATGTTTAGAATGATTTATGGAAACTTGTATAACTTGAATGCATGAAATCAGTTTAGAAAATGAAGATTAAAATTGAAAATGTGTTGAGTTATGAAGGACTCGGAATTCATAAGTATGAATGAGTCGGATTCCGTCTCTTGCTCGGATTCCGACTAGAATTGCTCAGATATGATATTAATTCATGTAAAGTACTCGGATTCCGACTCTGTTGATGTGCCTTGACCATTTAAACGGATTGTGAAGTTTACCCGGATTCCGCCTGTTTACTCGGATTCCGCCTTGTACTCGGATTGTGACCATTTATCCGGATTGTGACTGTTTACTCGGATTCCGCCTATTCACTAGGATTTGACTTTACTCGGAATTCAATTGGTTGTGTTGAACTTGACCATTGATCGGATTTGATGGTTTAAATATGAGCATGAGTTTATACCTCAAGCGTGGCCTTAACATATGAAAGGAATATATGTATTGCCTGAGCTAAAGAGTTGGATGAAATTCACAGAATTGCATATTGTAAAGGGTAATAGTGAATGGTGGTATATTATATTGAATATACATGAACTTGATATGTACTTGTAGATTATTGGTACATGTGATATATAGATGTATGTACTTGTTGATTTATGTACATATTAAGTATTGTGCTTATGGATAGATTGTTAAGCAAATACTGATTGTTAGTTGTTTGTTCAGGTGGAGACAAGACTCAGTAGTTGAGAATAGACTGAGTTACTTGAACTTTTGAAGATATCGGTGAGTGGATATATATCTTGGATGTATAAGATATATCACCTGATTGTTTGCTCTTTTCTGTATATATACATGACGTTGTAGTGAGATCAGCTTGGCGGTTGTTATTCAGCTGGGCCTTGGTTTAGGGATATACAGTACTAACATTCGTCTTGATAGCATTTGTTGTAATCAAGAGTTGCTAGTATTGTTGTCTGTTATAACTAGGCTATCGGTAAACCTATGCTTTGGCCGGCATTTGGTTGAAGGTCCTGCAAGACCGCCGGTTCTCTTATTTGTTTGAGCATTGTTGTTTGGGCTTTATACCTTGTATATTTGTGGTATCTATTCTCTCACTTAGCTTTGTGCTAATTCCCCACTGTTGATTTCTTTTTCAGGATAATCCTGGTAGGTGGATTTAAGAGATGACTGGAATTTTGGGACTGATCATACTCTGATATCTGTTTTTGTTGAGAGCCTGATTTTGTAGTAACACTGTTGTAGTTTTGTAAAGTTAACCAGAAAAATTGTATTTACCATATTATATATATGTAACTATGTTATTAGCTTCCGCGCGTATTATAAGAGTTGTGTTTTAGAAAATACGGTGTTACAAGTTGGTATCAGAGCCCTGGTTTGAGGATTTGCATTGTAGTTGTGCAATACTTGAACTGAGGCTCTGATCAGTCCAATATTTCCAGGGTGGGTAATTAGTAAGGTAGCTGTAGAGAATATGATGTGGTACTAACGAATTATAATCTGACAACTGGTGAGATGTTGTGTAGTACAGATTATGGCTGATAACAACGAAATCCCGGTATTTACCCCACAGTCCCCAAGAAGACAGCACAACAATGTGTCCTCTACTGCTGCCAATGAACAACACAGAGCTGGTACCTCGCACAACGGGGAGTCTGATAACCAAGATTATGTGTTACAACTAGAAGATACTTTGCAGACTCAAAGAGATAGAATTCAAGAGCTTGAGCAGCAGTTGAACCAAACCCAATCTTCTCAACCAACCCCTACAGTTCAAATGCCTCATGTAACAGCCCCTGTTACTCAACCCATACCACCACCTGTTTATACCACAACACCTGCAAGCACGGTGTCAACACCTTATGGATCCTTTCCATTCATCCAAATGCCACAAGGAGTGTCTAACCAGCATCAAACCCCACAACAAAACTTATTTATTCCGTGGTTTCCGCAGCAAGAAACTAGGAGCAAATGCCAATTCAAAGATTTTGTGGCGTGTGGAGCACCTGAGTATTCGGGAAGCTCAGACCCGAATGTTACTCTAAACTGGTTGAAAGAAACTGTGAAGGCTTTGGAAGCCTGCAACTGTGAGAAAGCTGAATGGGTCAAGTTTGCAACGAGACGTCTGAATGATCAAGCTTTGGCGTGGTGGGATTCACTGACCACACACCTGCCGCGGGAGATTGTTAATGCCGTCACCTGGGAGCAATTCCAGGATAAATTCTGTGAACAGTTCTGCAATGCTTTTGATATGGCGAAGATTCAGCGAGAGTTCCTAGATTTGACACAGACAAGTAATATGTCTGTGGACGAGTTGATCAACAAATTTCAAGTGACTCTTAGATTTGCAAAGCAATGGGTGCCCGAGGAACATTCTCAGGTTCAACACTTTGTGAAAGCTTTGTTACCAGAATATCGGGGTAACACTCGTCTGGCAACATCGCTTGTCCAGGCATTCACACTAGCAAGATATGCCGAGTCTGATGCTAAAGACTGGGAGAAGATGAACAAAGGGTCATTCAGCAAGTTAGGTGGAGGTTCCAGTGGGAATCAAAGCAAGAGTAAGGGACAGAGCTATCAGGGTAAGTCAGATCAGAGGTTCAAGGGATCAGGGTTTCCTCAGAATAAGCCGTGGTGCCATAGTTGCAAGTCTCGTCACACCGGGCAGTGTACACCGCAAACACGTAGATGTTTGAGGTGTGGCGAGACGGGTTATGATATTGGTGCATGTAAGTTCAACACTTTTGTTTGCTGGAACTGCAAAGAGGAGGGACATCGAGCTGGAAGTTGTCCAAAGTTGAAGACGCGGGGACTTAGGCAGGGGTAAGAAATACCGGGGGATCGTCTTCTGCAGGTCAGAAGAGAAAGACTGTACCTTCTGCTGTGGGTAGAGCTTTCAAGATGACTGCCAAGGAAGCTACTGGCAGTGATGATGTGATAACCGGTATGTTCATAGTTAACTCTATGCCTGCACGTGTTTTGTTTGACTCTGGTGCAAATAGATCGTTTATATCTATGACTATGTGCGATAAATTGAAATTACCTGCTTCTGTGAATACTATTCCTTTAGAAGTAGAAGTAGCTGACGGTAATGTTGTACCTGTGACCACTTCTGTAACTGGAGTTCAGGTTAGTATTGATGGTACTAGTTTCCCTGTAGACTGTTTGGTGATGCCTATACCTGGATTTGATTTAGTATTAGGCATGGATTGGTTGAGTCTCCATAGGGCTAGTATCCAATGTCATAAGAAATTGATAACTATTCCTCTGGTTGACGGGTCGCATGTCGTGGCTCGTGGGGATAGATCTCCATCTTCTCTTCCGTTCATTTCATACATGAAGGCTAGAAAATCTTTAGCCAAAGGGTGTGCGTCCTTTCTAGCTTATGTTATTGATGTGAAGAAGGAGAAGCGGCATGTTCTTGATGTTCGTGTTGTTTCGGAGTATCCGGAGGTATTTCCAGATGATTTGCCAGGGTTGCCGCCAGTACGTGATGTCGAGTATAAGATTGATTTGATACCTGGTGGTACGCCTATTGCGAAAGCTCCGTACCGTTTAGCTCCTTCGGAAATCAGAGAGATGATGACTCAGATACAGGAACTGTTAGACAAGGGGTTTATTCGTCCAAGCTCTTCGCCTTGGGGTGCACCGGTGTTGTTTGTTAAGAAGAAAGACGGGACTCTGCGTATGTGTATAGATTACAGGGATTTGAATAAGAGGACCGTCAAGAATAAGTATCCGTTGCCGAGGATAGATGATTTGTTCGATCAACTTCAGGGAGCTTCATATTTCTCGAAGATTGATTTGAGGTCGGGCTATCATCAGGTTAGGGTGGCCGAAGAGGATATACCTAAGACAGCTTTTCGTACACGGTATGGTCACTATGAGTTTCTGGTGATGCCGTTCGGTCTGACTAACGCTCCTGCAGTGTTTATGGATTTAATGAATCGGGTGTGTCGACCATTGTTGGATAAGTTCGTCATAGTGTTTATTGATGATATTCTGGTATATTAAAAAACGGACAATGAGCATGATCGACATCTGCGACAAGTTTTGGAGACTTTAAAGCAAAACAAGTTATATGCCAAATTGTCCAAGTGTGAGTTCTGGTTGCGTGAAGTCAAGTTTCTAGGTCATGTGATTTGTGAAAATGGTGTTAAGGTTGATTCGGCAAAGATAGAGGCTGTGATGAATTGGAATGCTCCTAAGACACCGAGAGAGATTAAAAGCTTTCTCGGATTAGCAGATTATTACAGACGTTTTATTAAAGACTTTTCGAAGCTTGCGGGTCCGTTAACCAAGTTGACTAGAAAGGATGTTCTGTTCCAATGGGGTGAGGCTCAGGAGAATGCTTTTCAGACTTTGAAGCAACTTCTGTGTCAAGCTCCTGTTCTTGCGTTGCCAGAAGGGTCTGAAGATTTTGTGGTATACTGTGATGCTTCACATGCTGGGTTAGGATGTGTATTGATGCAAATGGGTAAAGTTATAGCTTATGCTTCCAGACAGTTGAAACCCAACGAGAAGAACTATCCGACTCATGATTTGGAGTTAGCAGCAGTGGTGTTTGCTTTAAAACTGTGGAGACATTATCTGTATGGTACAAAGTGCACGATTTGCACCGATCACAAGAGTCTACAGTATGTGTTTACACAGAAGGAATTGAATATGAGACAGCGCCGTTGGTTAGAGCTGATTAAAGATTATGACTGCGATATTCAGTATCACCCCGGGAAAGCTAATGTGGTTGCTGATGCACTTAGTAGGAAGGGTTCTGCAGATACAGTAAAGTTCATGCGGTTAGAGATCAAATCTGATTTGATAGATCAGTAGATGGCTGCTCAATTGGAAGCACCGAAAGAAGAAAATTTGAAAGATGAGATAATGGTGAAAAGACATCATGAACTGACAACTGATTCTCGTGGTTTAAAGATGTATCAGAATCGTGTTTGGGTGCCGAAGTTTGGTAACTTACGGGATTTGATTTTGACTGAAACACACAAATCCAGAATGTCTGTTCATCCTGGTAGCACTAAGATGTATCAAAGTATGAAGACTTTTTATTGGTGGCCTACTATGAAGTTAGATGTTGCACGATTTGTGGAGTCATGTCATATATGTGCTCAAGTGAAAGCTGAACACCAAAAGCCGTATGGATCTCTAAGACAGTTATCAATACCTGAGTGGAAGTGGGATCACATCACGATGGATTTTGTAACAAAACTTCCGAGGACTCAGAAAGGAAATGATATGATTTGGGTTATTGTCGACAGATTAACCAAGAGTGCACACTTTCTTGCTACTACTGAGACTGCACCCTTGAGTAAGTTAGCCAAGATGTATATCGATGAGATAGTATCAAGACATGGAGTTCCTTTGTCTATCGTGTCAGATCGGGATTCGAGGTTTGTGTCAAACTTCTGGAACAGACTACAGCAAGAATTGGGGTCTAGGGTTAATTTGAGTACAGCTTATCATCCGCAGACAGATGGGCAATCAGAAAGAACAATACAGACTTTGGAAGATATGCTTCGGGCATGTGTGTTAGAGTTTGGAGGTTCTTGGGATTCGCATTTACCGCTGGTTGAGTTTGCTTACAATAATTCTTACCACTCCAGTATCGGAATGCCGCCGTATGAGATGTTATATGGGCGACCGTGCAGAACTCCTACTTGTTGGTTAGAGGCAGGAGAGAAACAGTTTGCTGGGCCAAATATTGTTCAGATCACAGCAGATAAAGTTGCAGTGGCTAGGGAAAAGTTGAAAGCTGCAAGAGATCGACAAAGGATGTATACAGATCCACGTCGTCGACCAGTGAATTTTGTGGAGGGAGAACGAGTCTACTTAAAGGTTTCACCATGGAAGGGTGTGATACGTTTTGGGAAACGTGGAAAGTTAGCTCCTCGATATATTGGTCCGTTCAGAATCCGAAAGGTTTTGAATGATCAGACGGCTGTATTGGATCTTCCCGATGAATTAGCTGGTATTCACGATACGTTCAATGTTTGCTATCTAAGAAAGTGTAATGTAGAAGATCAGACTCAGGTGTTACCGATAAAAGATCTGCGTGTGGATTTCAAAAAGAGGTTGATTGAAGAACATGTTGAGTTGATGGATCGTAAAGTAACAAAACTGAGAAACAAACAGATACCAATGGTATTGGTGAAGTGAAAGCACAGTTTGGGTTCAGAATTGACTTGGGAGACCGAAACGGATATGAGAGATCGTTATCCTTCGCTGTTTGTGCGCGATGAGATTCCGAGGAGGGAATCTTCTTAAGGGGGGAAGATTTGTAACATCCTCCTTACCGGCCTAGAATTATGAGGTAATTAATTAAGTTGACTTGTGATTTTATCTATTATTAGATTTAATTGCAATATGTGTATTTGTGGTAATTGTTTTATTTGTGGTAAATATTTATTATCTTATATATATTATTAGATTTAATATATATATATATATATATATATATATATATATATATATATATGTGTGTGATGATGATGAGGGTACGATGGGGTGGTGGTTGGTCAAACCACCCCATGCTTTTGGTTACTTGTTAAAATATACAAAGAAGTGAGTGTGTGTTGTGTGTGTGTTTTGTGTGCTACGGCCGAGAGCAACAAAAGAAAAGAAGAAGAAGAAAGAAAATTATTTCATTGTTCATCCTTTGATTTGAAGTGTTATTCTTCTTTAAGGTTAGAAATTCTATGCTATTATGTTGATTGTAGTTTAATCTCGGTTTTATAGATTTGTGTATTTATATCTTATGAATTCCGATTGAAGCATATATGATGATTTGTTGATCATAGGACGTATGCATGTTAGATTTTATGATCAATATGTGTTATTTATATGTTTAGAATGATTTATGGAAACTTGTATAACTTGAATGCATGAAATCAGTTTAGAAAATGAAGATTAAAATTGAAAATGTGTTGAGTTATGAAGGACTCGGAATTCATAAGTATGAATGAGTCGGATTCCGTCTCTTGCTCGGATTCCGACTAGAATTGCTCAGATATGATATTAATTCATGTAAAGTACTCGGATTCCGACTCTGTTGATGTGCCTTGACCATTTAAACGGATTGTGAAGTTTACCCGGATTCCGCCTGTTTACTCGGATTCCGCCTTGTACTCGGATTGTGACCATTTATCCGGATTGTGACTGTTTACTCGGATTCCGCCTATTCACTAGGATTTGACTTTACTCGGAATTCAATTGGTTGTGTTGAACTTGACCATTGATCGGATTTGATGGTTTAAATATGAGCATGAGTTTATACCTCAAGCGTGGCCTTAACATATGAAAGGAATATATGTATTGCCTGAGCTAAAGAGTTGGATGAAATTCACAGAATTGCATATTGTAAAGGGTAATAGTGAATGGTGGTATATTATATTGAATATACATGAACTTGATATGTACTTGTAGATTATTGGTACATGTGATATATAGATGTATGTACTTGTTGATTTATGTACATATTAAGTATTGTGCTTATGGATAGATTGTTAAGCAAATACTGATTGTTAGTTGTTTGTTCAGGTGGAGACAAGACTCAGTAGTTGAGAATAGACTGAGTTACTTGAACTTTTGAAGATATCGGTGAGTGGATATATATCTTGGATGTATAAGATATATCACCTGATTGTTTGCTCTTTTCTGTATATATACATGACGTTGTAGTGAGATCAGCTTGGCGGTTGTTATTCAGCTGGGCCTTGGTTTAGGGATATACAGTACTAACATTCGTCTTGATAGCATTTGTTGTAATCAAGAGTTGCTAGTATTGTTGTCTGTTATAACTAGGCTATCGGTAAACCTATGCTTTGGCCGGCATTTGGTTGAAGGTCCTGCAAGACCGCCGGTTCTCTTGTTTGTTTGAGCATTGTTGTTTGGGCTTTATACCTTGTATATTTGTGGTATCTATTCTCTCACTTAGCTTTGTGCTAATTCCCCACTGTTGATTTCTTTTTCAGGATAATCCTGGTAGGTGGATTTAAGAGATGACTGGAATTTTGGGACTGATCATACTCTGATATCTGTTTTTGTTGAGAGCCTGATTTTGTAGTAACACTGTTGTAGTTTTGTAAAGTTAACCAGAAAAATTGTATTTACCATATTATATATATGTAACTATGTTATTAGCTTCCGCGCGTATTATAAGAGTTGTGTTTTAGAAAATACGGTGTTACACTTCTAGCTACATTCATTAAATGTCTGTGTTTTCGTTCACAAATCCCATTTTGTTGAGGAGTGTACACACAGGTAGTCTGATGCACGACACCTTCTTTTTCAAAAAAAGAACTAACTCTGTGATTAACAAATTTTGTTCCATTGTCAGATCTGACAATCTTAACATGTATTGAAAACTGAGATTTTAACATGTTTACAAAAATAGACAAGTATTCAAAAACTTCGTCCTTAGACTTCAAGAGGTAAACCCAAACAGCTCTACTAAAGTCATCGACAATAGTCAAGAAAAACCTAAATCCATCCCTAGTAGTGACATGATAAGGTCCCCACACATCTACATGTATAAGATCTCCTAAACTTGAGGTTTTATGGTTGCTAAGAGGAAAGGGGTCCCTAGTTTGTTTAGCTTTGTGACAAACATCACAAGGGGGAGAGATCGAGTCTTTTCCTCCAACAATATCTTTCAAAACATTAAGAACCTGATCAGAAGGATGACCAAGTCTGTGATGCCAGACAGACCTAGAAACACGTTTACTGGGAACAAAGGAACTAGAAAGACAATTCACATTAGACTCAGAAAAATGATAGAGACCTCCCTGTTCACTACCAATCTCCACCTTCGGTACAGTTTGTAAATCCTGAGAGTTACAAAGATAACATTTATTTTCATCAAAGAAAACACCACAGCCACTATCTTTAGTAAGCTTATGAACAGATAACAGGTTAATATTGAACCCTGGTATGACAAGTACATCATTGAGGAGTACATTTGATAAAATTTGTAAATTTCCAATTTGTGAGATATTGGCATGAGTACCATTAGGATGATCAACATGAAGTTTAAGATCAGAAACATCCACACAATTTTGAAGATCATTTGAGGTACTTGTCATATGCTGGGAAGCTCCAGAGTCCACAATCCATTTTCTTTTCATAAGCTTAGAATTATTCAATTTAGACATATTTGAAGTAGCATACATACCCGACATATTGGATGAGACATCTCCTAAGTGACCTTTCTCATTGATTAAGCTTAGAATTTTAGATATTTGATCACTGCTTAATTGAGGAGGAGGTTGGGAGTTTGAAGAGACCGTATTTTCAGTAACCGAGTTGGACTTGGATGCTTGAAAACTTGAAGAATTTTGGAAATTTGATGGTTTCTTAGACTTAAAGTCCTTTGGATATCCCACAAGTTTGTAGCATCTATCTATAGTATGACCTTTACAATTACAGTGCTTACAGATCAAATTTGGATTAGGTCCTCTATTGTTACTGCTATTCTTTTCTTAGTTATCAGGACCTTTAGAGGCAAACACAGAAGCTTGAGACTTATTATTTGCAGAGGAGGTGGAATTAGCAGAGTTCTTAAGGGATTCCTCTCTTGAAATGGTAGAAAAAGCAGACTGAACAGTTGGAAGAGTTTCAAGCATTAAGATGTTACTCCTTATTTGACTATAGGAGTCATTTAATCCCATAAGAAACTGCATCAATTTCATTTGATTTTGGAAAGAAAGTCTTTTTTGATTTGCAGAACAGGTACACTCAGTGACCCCTGTCAGTGAATCAAACTCCTTCCACAACCCATTAAGGGTGTTGAAGTAGTCAGAGACACTGTCATTGCCTTGAGTGAGAAGATTGATTTTTTGGAAAACATTATATATAACGGATCCATTTATTTTCTCAAAAGTTTCTTTCAACTCCAACCAAAGACTCCTAGCATTATCAGATAGCACATAAGCAGCAGCTATAGAATCAGACATAGATGAGAGAAGCCAAGACACAACCACAGCATTAACCCTGTCCCATTTAAAACCTTTGGAAGAGGAAGCAGATTCCTCAGAATCAGAAGGTCTGGGACAAATGCCATTAATAAAACCAAGTTTGTTTCTGATAGTAAGAGCACGAACAGTGGCTGTAGCCCAAGCTTGGTAATTAATAGTACCATTCAGTTTAAAGTTGACTATAGTAACACAGCTAATATCATTTGCATGAAGAGACAAGGGGTCATCAAGATTTATAACCCCAGAATCAGCACCTTCCTTAGGAGGAGGAGACTCAACAACCATAATGAAGCAGGCAGGAAGAACAATCAAACAGAACACAAACCAACTAAAACAAAACAGATATAGACAACCAAAGATACGAACTACCAGAGTCACACACGGTCTGTTTAATTACCCTTCCGAACTCACCAGGATTCACACCTCTTGAGGAGGTAGTCAAGGCACAGTCACGAAAAAAGGGAATAGCAGACACAAGGTAACAAGATGGCAGAAACAACAAGAGAAGAGACAGGAACAAACACAAGAAGTCGATTGTAGACCACTTATGTTGGATCAAGAAAAAACTTACAGTGGTTTGCGATAAAATTCACTCGACAGAGCGAACAAACAACAGAGAGTTTCAAGGAAGCCCTACCATTAGATTTAAATGGAGAATCAGTAATTCACCTTTCCAGCAGCAGAAATTTACCCGAACCTGCACAGAAAAGCACGAAAACCAGAAATTAGGTTTAAAGAACAAGGATCGTGAAGATATTCGATCCCTGGAATTTGAGAAGTACACTATAACATCGAAGATTAGTAGATACACACACAATCTCAGGAGATTTACAGATAGTGATTACCGATCGACAAGAATATAAGAACTTAACAACAAGAAATTAGGGCTAATAAGTCGGAGAGATACAACCTGACGAGGACAGCGGAAGCTACGATGCAGATCGCCAAGAATCTCGAGCCAATGGCTCTGATACCATGAAGAATTTCATAGACGAAATAAACGAACACACCACAACTCAAAACTTTCCCAACATCAACAGATCTTCATTCAATCCTAAGGTTTTACACAACTTACAATTAACAAATCTCACTACAATCACACTCACTCTCAAGATATGAACATGAATCGTATTATTGATTGAAAACTAAGAACCCTAATATGTTTACAGAGAGAACTAATGAACTACTGGAGAAAAGTAATTTTTCTTTCTTTGGTTATGAACAAAATGAACCTGTAGATCCACTTTTAGCTACAACCGTGACCTCCAAATGACTTTTCACAACCAATCCTCAAACTATAATGAAAAGCCACAAATAACCCCTGTAAAATAAAAAACATAACAAGAAGAGACCAAATATAGTAACAACTAACAGGTTAAGCTGCACATGACAACAGAACATTTCAACAGTTATTTTAGAAAAAAGAACAAAATGGAGATCAAAGTCATGATTCTCAAGTCCCTACAATCGAATTACAGCAAACATTATTGATGATATGGAATATTTGAATACTATAATATTATTAGTGTTGATTATCATCATATCATGTATTTTTTTTCTCTTGGAAAGTATGAACTAGTGGCTTCTACTTTCATGTTGTTTATTCATCCAGCTTTAATAAGAGCATGCATGACTTCCTTTTCCTCTGATTATTTCAGTATTTCTTAATTAAGACAAACTAATTAACTACTAGTGTGTTTATTCATATAGACACAGCTTTGATCAAGTCATCAGTTTATTGAGTTTCCAAACACAGTTATGGGTTATAACTCTACAGAAGATTATCTCAAACTTCTGGATGATCTTGCAGCTGATCAAAATATTCCTGATAATACTGTACCTGCATTGATGGGTTATATTAAGTCTATATACAGATCAGAGTTGCAAAACAGATACAGCGAACCCATGTTATGGATTGGGATGTATATTGCGTTAGCATCTCTTCTGTGCATCCTTGCAATGGCTGCTGATTTATTACATGGTTTACGAAACAGACAGTTCTGGATTCCGGGTAAATACTTCAGCGTTAATGCTACCTCTCTCTTACTGATATCTGTTGCCATGAAACTACCCATGGATCTAAGTGGTTCCATGCCTGGTGATGTAGACCAAGCCGCAAAGCTCGGAAGTATGGCTTTTATGTGCACCATGATGGCTAATTTACTTCCTTGTCTACCATCCACAGACAGCAAGGAACTTCTCTCAAACATCACAGCCTTGGGTATTCTGGTAATCACTCTGGTTGTGAATATTTGCATTCAAATAAAAACGGGTGTCGTATCATATAAAGAAGAGGCTCCGCTTGCTCAGGCTGTTGCAAACAACGTTGACCTTAGATCACCGGGCATTACTAATAATGGTATATTTGCAATCATATATGTGACTATTTTAATTGTGTTGCTGATAATACATGTATGTTCATTTTTAGCAATCCTAATATCCAAAAGGATTATAGAATCGAAAGACCAAGAAGGTCATGAGATAGCTTCAAAAGATATGCAACAATCAACGGGAGAAGTATTAACTGTTGAGAAGCTACAACAACATCTGTGCAAGTACTGGATCATGGCCGGAAGTGGAAGCCCCCAATTCATCACAGCTTGCTATGTGACAACCACTGCTTCCGGGGTAATATGTGTCGTACCCACCGTCTTACACACTCTTACAATGTCTTGGAATATTAAAGCTATGTTGGAAAAGGACTTTGATTCTGACTACAAGTGGTCGATGTTAGTGATTCTCATAGTACAATTTATCGGAGTCGTAGTTAGTACGATTGCCCCGTTTTGTAGATGTTTTGCAACCTTAAGCTTTGAGATGTCCATCAAAAGCATTTCCAACCATATCAAGGTGTTTGAAGTAGAGAGCTACTGGAGTTCACAGTTATCCAAGTGGAAACTGGGTAGCATGCCATTCCCGTTTCGTGAGCACAAACTAGAGGCGGTCATCCACTATTCAATAAACATAATTATCAGCTTTTGTATAAAACTCCAGGAGGGGGTTGTGGTGATGTGCAAGACAATAGCGTTGATCCCGTTTTTCATCATGATCTGTGTCTTGTATTGTTTCCGTTGTTTGAAGAAGATATTGAAACCTATGTTTCAATTATGTGTAAAAAGGACCGAGAAATCAGAACAAAACAAACACCTTGGCCAATATCTTTTGCAACTTGAAGATGAGAATGAACTTGCTGAGAGAACACTAGAAGGCCTTGTAAAATCTATGAAGCGCTTGATACAAAAGGGTGAAAAGAGACACCCCAAGAATCTCGTGAAGCTAATTTTAGAGAAATCTAAACGTCACTTTCCGGGAGTTGAAGACTTTGAAGATCGATCATTAGTATCAAAGAAATATCAAGATTGTTGGAGCTTATCTGTGGTAACCCTGATAACCATCGCAGTTTCTCTTCCTGACATAGAAAAAGAGCAAGTTGATTGCTTGTTGAGGAGTGTGAGAGAAGGCCTGAAATATGTTATACTTGTGGAAGAAACACTCAATGCTACCGACGATTACACAAGTGTCCAAAACGCGGCAGAAACATTGTGGTCACAAGTCAATTTCCTCCGCAAATGGTTAGGAAAAGAGTTGCAAAATCCTGCTTCTTCTACTTCCGATCAAGTGGATAAAACAAGAGAGATCATAGAATGGTTCAAGAAAACAGCTAAAGAAATGGAAACTTCAAGTGATCGAATTGAAGTAAAGCTATTTGGGCCAACTTAATGCGTCGTATCACCAAAACAATATTGCTTTCGTACCACATGGTGAGCCAGGAGAAGGTGATTAGCACAAGTCATAACAATGAAATGCCACACAAGTGAAATTGATAAAAGGGAGGCTAGCGTCCGGGCTGCAGCAAAACTTCTCGGTAAGACTAAACAGATTATCAACATGGTTCAAGATCGTCAACCTTTACCAAGAATGAATCAAAATGACTTGCCATTTCTTGACAAGTGGCGTGATTATTTGGCTGATTTAAGGAATCCTTGAGTATGATCGAACCATGTGCAATGTCAAGTGATACAGGATGAGTTCAACATCGTATATATCTATATATGCTCCTTCAAGAAGTTGGGTTACACTTTGCACCTTAAGTTCACTATTTGTACCCATGCTTAGTTAACTTATAAACTGTTGCTCCTCATATCTGGTCTATCCAATTTGTGGTGTTTGAGGAATGTTTCGATGAGAAGTGTCACATAATGTTATGTCTGTGTTTGTTCGACTGTAGGGTATTATGAAAATCACCCTTAATGGTGGAGATGTATTCCTCTCTATAAACAATATTAAAGAGGCTATACCTTCTAACATGATTGTGTCTTCAATACTCTACGTGTCATAGCCGGTGTAACGACAAAATGAAGGTTTAAGTTAACACAGATTTCCAACTGCAGATGACTTTTTAATGAATGAATCAAGGACTCTTACTAACATAGAATTGAGACCCGTTGTTTAACTTGAACATTGCTTTTTGATGATCCGTTTTGACCGGACCCGTCATGACTCAAACCCATTATGACACTTTGAACAGATCAAGCTTCAATTTCATGTTCCATCTTGAAGCTACTCTAAATGTTATTCTTATTCCCCTGTTCCAAATCCCCAAGTCAAACCACACTGACAGAATGCATTAAACATCAGTGACAATAACATATATATTAACTACTTCAAATACGAGAACAAATATAAGGAATTAATATAAATGAATTATTTATAAGGGGAAGAACATATATAATGAATAGCATGTGTTTGGTTTTTCAACGGTAGTGTTTTCTTTTTGTCAAAATAAAGGTGAAAAAAGGTCAAACCTTTGTGACTCCATTGGGCAACTTCTAGTGAAGCGTTTGCTATGTGCCCGGTCCACAGATGCTGCAACATGTCCTTTACCCTATCCCTTTTCCCATTGCCATTGCTGCATGCTATCATAAGTTTCAACTCTGCCCTCCTTCTCCTTCAGTTTACATACAGACTTACTTCATCATCTCTCGATTCAAAAGCTTCCCTTCTCTCACTCATCGATTCAGCATTTAAGCCACTCCCAGTCACCTCGTCTGTTGATATTCAAGTTCACTACTACTGCCGACTGAAGTTATTGAGCTACAAAACAAGACACCGTAACTCGTAAGCCTCGATTTCCCTTCTCTCTCTCTTTTTTAACTACAAATTAGTAGGTCGGGTCCGCAGCGACATCCAATATGCGAATCCCGAGTCACTCACTACGAGGGATTCAATTTTTTTAAGAACACTACCATCACCATAAGGAATTAAACCCTTCTCTCTTTTAACTATAGCCGCACGCACAGTCTCACACTCTCACTCAACTTTTTAGAAATTTGATGTTTGAATTTTATGGTATTTGGTCATTTCTGAATTCATTTGTCAATTCTACATGGGGTTAATTGTTAATTTGTGATAGTTAGTGTAATTAGTTGCCCATTTGTACCACTTTTGTTCTGGAAAAAATGACTAATTGCGAGATGAAAATTGTATTTTCTTATTGCTTGCAAAATCTGGAAATTTGAACCTAGTTACGATTTTGAGTTTCTGATTTAACCATATAAGGTTAGTATACTGTACACGAACGAATCTGATTTAGTATAAATGGTGATCTTCACTGAAATCATATTTAGGATTATCAGTTAGTTCTGTAATTTTATCTATCCGGAAATGAAGCCATTTGTTTCCTTGTTGATAGTTGCCGGACTCGACCTGACCCTTTGATATAAGTTATGAGGATTCATTTTTTTACTGTAGTTTGTGCTTCCAATGACCCAAAATCCCGGATCCGTCACTAATCGGATCTATGCTTTTCTAAACAATCGTAAGAAACCTCAATCAGATAAATAGAAAACCTAAAGTCAATTTTGAGACTAAAATTTATGTCAAAAAAAAAAACAAATTTTTGAGACTAAAACCATAAAGTTTAAAAATTATAAACCAAAATAGTGAAACCACGACACAAATGTAGTTAACTCTAAGATAGTACTCAGCCGCCTAATGTATATCATATTATTGGAGAAAATGATCAATGATGTTAATATTACCTACTTACTTTTAGGTGATGTTACTCTTACAAACAATTTAAATAAATAAGCAATAAAATGACTAAATTACTGTTTATATAAGTGGTTTGTGAATTATATTCCTGAAATATTATATTGAGCTTTTTATATATTTCAATATTTGTTTTGAGCTGTATGTAGTTTGATGATTTGCAATCTGGAAGGAAGCACTGAAGCAGAAGGAAAACCAAAGCCACACAGACACTTGCTCTGTCTAATCTCTCTCTAGTCTCTACCCTACAGTCTACACTTTCATGCAAAATGAAAACCCTAGACAACAGTCTGCAAATTCCTCTATCGATCTCTCCTCGCCGGGTCGAAACCCTGTCAATAAAATGAAAACCGATATCTATAAACTAGAAATCGAAACCGATTTTTGAAGTAACAAGTTCTTACTTCGTATAAGTGTAAAACCATGGCTTCTCTTGGATTTCCATTGACCCCTTTAATTCATTCTTCTACCGTCTGTAAATTCCCCAAGCCACAAACCCAACTGATAAAGCTTCAAGATGACGAAAAACATCATCACATTCTTTACAACTCTTACTTTAAACACATTTCGGTTGTTTGTAAACAGGGGAGACTGCAAGATGCTGTCAACATTCTTCTTGAGTTAGACTCTCAAAACTTTACAATTGGACCTGAAGTTTATGGTGACTTACTTCAAGGGTGTGTTTATGAGAGAAATCTCTCTCTGGGTAAGCAAATTCACTCACGGATCATTAAAACGGGTGAATCTTTGGTTAAAAATGGATATATTGAAACGAAATTGGTTGTTTTCTATGCCAAATGTGATCAATTAGATGCTGCTTCAAGTTTATTTGGTAGAGTTGATGATAAAAATGTCTTCTCTTGGGCTGCCATTATCGGACTTTATTGCAGAATGGGTTTTCTTGAAAATGCGTTATTGGGATTTTGTGAAATGGTTGTAAACGGGTTTGAGGCTGACAATTTTGTTTTTCCAAATGTGTTGAAAGCTTGTGGTGGTCTTTTGATGATAGAGTTTGGGAAAGGGGTTCATGGGTATGTGGTGAAAATGGGGTATGAAGAGTGTGTTTTTGTGGCAAGTAGTCTTGTAGATATGTATGGAAAATGTGGGGATGTAGAATATGCACGAAAGGTGTTTGATAGCATGCCTGAGAGAAATGTAATTACTTGGAATTCTTTGATGGTGAGCTATGCTCAAAATGGGATGTACGAGGAAGCAATTCGTGTATTTTGTGATATGAGAACACAAGGGATTCAACCCACTGTTGTTACTATGGTAAGCTTTTTCTCAGCCACGGCTAATCTTTGTGCCATTGAAGAAGGTAAACAAGGCCATTCGATTGCAGTTTTAAATGGGTTTGACATGGGTAACATCGTGGGTACTTCTTTGATTAATCTGTATTCAAAGACCGGATCAATCAAGGAAGCCGAGAAAGTCTTTAGTAAGATGCTTAAGAAAGATGTTGTGGCTTGGAATTTGATGGTGTCTTGTTATGTACAGAATAAAGAGATAGAAAAAACTATAAATTTATGCCGTGACATGTTGTTAGAAGGTTTAAACTTTGATTCTGTGACACTGACATTGATCACAACAGGTGCAGGCGATAGCCAAAATTTGAAACTTGGAAAAGAGGTACATTGCCAATGCATTAGAATCAACCTTGTGTTTGATGCTCTTGTTGCAAGCAGCATTGTTGATATGTATGCTAAATGTAATAAAATTCATGATGCAAGGAGGGTGTTTTCCTCGGTAAGAGCTAAAGATCTTGTGTTGTGGAATACTCTATTAGCTGCATACGCTGAACTCGGGTCAAGTGGTGAGACCTTGAATTTGTTCTATCAAATGCAATTAGAGGGTGTCCCTCCGAATGTGGTTTCTTGGAACTCAGTGATTCTTGCGTTCTTGCGAAACGCGCAAGTCAAAGAAGCTATGGTTTCCTTCTCAGAAATGGAATCTTCTGGTATTGAGGCTAATTTGATTACACATACCATTCTAATCACAGGTTTGGTTCAAAATGGATTTGTTGATGAAGCAATTACAATATTTCAAGAAATGCAAGAAAAGGGGATCAAACCAAATAGTGTAAGCATAGTGGGCATACTTTCAGCCTGTAAAAACCGTGCATCTTTGCAACTTGGAAAAGCCATTCATGGATATGTATGGAGGCACGAGATGCATATGAATGTTGTATTAGCAAGTTCTATGGTCGATATGTATGCAAAATGTGGGAGCATAAATCAAGCAAAAAGGGTGTTTGATATGATTCTAATCAAGGAATTATCATTGTATAACACTATGATTTCTGGTTATGCACTACACGGTTGTACCTCAGAAGCTCTTGATCTCTTTGGGCAACTAAAGAATGAAGGTATAGAGCCCGATAGCATAACTTTCACTAATATTTTGTCATTATGCCGACATACTGGATTAATAACCGAAGGTCTGGAAACTTTTGTTAATATGATTACCGAGCACGGCGTGACACCAAGCGTGGAACATTATGGTTGTGTGGTGAGTCTTCTTTCAAAATGTGGAAAGTTTGAAGCTTTTCGGCTTGTTGAAAGTATGCCCTTTACGCCCGATTCACATATATTGGGATCTTTACTGGTGTCTTGTAGAGAGCATAATGAGACCGATCTTGCAAAGTATTTAACCGATAACCTGGCTAAAATCGAACCAAGTAATTCGGGGAATTATGTGGCTCTTTCAAATGCATATGCAGCAAATGGAATGTGGGATGAAGTATGGGGTTTGAGGAGTTTGATGAGAGAAAAGGGGATGAAGAAAAGTCCAGGGTGTAGTTGGGTTCAAATTGGAAAAGAAGTTCATGTTTTTGTTGCTAATGATAGATCAAATTCACAAAGTGAAGCGATTTACTCGACTTTGGCTTTATTGAGAACAGAAATGCAAGCAAATATGAATTTTTGACTGGTGGTGGTCAAACGGGTACAGCTATGGGTCTAAGATACATATATATCAGATATGAATGTGTATACTTTGAAATATTTATTTTAATAGTATTTTGAAGTGTATAAAATTTAGTTTTGATTGATTGTTACTTTTTCAAGAAATTCAAAACCAATAAACATTTTGATTCTTCATGTATATGTTCTTATGGTGCCAAACTAAGAATCTAAATCATATTATTATTTAGTTATCTAACTATTATATAAAAACAACCCATTCCTTTCCTGATGCCCATGTCGACCATCTCTTTCACTTCCGTGCACCTCCTCCTCTGCAGCTGAACAGCAAGCACACAGGAATTACACATCGCCCACTGTCGGTCTGGTCCTCAACTGGCATCCTCAATCTCTACTGTGTAAGTGTTTCTTTTATAAATTTAAGGTTTTGATTATGAGTTAACAATTTTGTTGGCTGTTCCTTCAATAAGAACAGGTTTAAAGAAAGAAACCTACTTTTCAGATTGATTTTTCGTTTTTTTTTCTATCTACAAATTGTTGACTCTAAATTATAGGTATTAATCAACTACATATAACATGTTCGAAAATAAATTACATTGATAAGCTTGACATAATGACATTTGTTTTTGTTTTTGTTTTTGTTTTACAAGTGTTAAATAAAGTGCACACAACCTGTTTGACAAATTGCTTAAATGAGTTGTTACTGAATTTTTATAATTTTTTTAGAAAGCTGTATTCTAGCTTAATGTGAGATGGTTTGTTAAGTAAACTTACCCTTCATGTATGATGGTTTCATATCCACTCCTTCCACATGTGGCTCCTTTGCATCCGGAGAAAACCAAGTTTCTAAAATGTAACATAAGAAATTGTGTGTTAATCTTCTTTAGTAACTTCTTTTCTTTTTTGTATCTTTTAATTGTACTATGTAGTTTCTATGTTTGGGTAGCACCAGAGGTAAGAACCATTGTATCCACATAAAAAGATGATGTGGAAAAGAGAAATGAGTTGCTTATTATCTGTATGCGATCACATCGTTGAATTTGTCCCAGCATCACAAGACTTACAAAATGGACTATCCATGGAGGTACAAAGGAGAAGTTATCTTCAAAAAAAGCTCAAAAGAACATTGCAGTTTGCAATAATTAGTTATTACATGTGGACAAAATATGAAAATAAAAGTACAAAAAATAACCGCGATCTTTTTGATGATTTTTTAGTTTAAAGTCCTTTGTTCTTGCATAGTCTGATGCTTTGATCTTGCATGTACGTTTCAACATTAGAAAAAACATGCAAACCTTCTTGGCGTATATGCAAGAACAGTTATTTATTCAATCACTCATGCTTTTAATGCATTTCTTGTTTTGAAGTTAATGACAAGTTTTTTTGAATGATTTTCAGATGATGATTAGCATGCCGAGATCAGATGTAGATATCAACCTTCCTGCGTTAATTAAGCTCAATGCACTTCTCATAGTAAACAAATTTCTCAATCTTTTCGAAAGCTCCTTTCTCAAATTACACACACACCATTACCATATATATATATATATATATATGATCATATTAGGGAAAAGAACCATCCGTACTATTACCATAGTTAAATACCTTAAGAGATTAATCAGAGAGTAGTTGGGAAAGTTGAGTTGATTATAGTTACCAAGTGCTGAATTGAGAATCATAGAGGAGAACCTACCTCTCTAAAGTAGGTAGATTGTGCATCATATGATGCAATTGATATGATTACTAGGTTCTTGTATACATTCAGACAAAAACTGCAACTGTAAATTTAGATATAAACTCTATACTTGATACTTTTTTGGTCTAAGATTGCTTGCAAAGTAGTGTTTATAGTAGGAATTGTTAAATTTCTATGAATTTTTTTAAATATTGTCTAAGAAATGTCACGACAAAGCCCCTCCTCTCCCAAGAGGCACGGCCGAGGGTCAAGCTTCAGCTTTGATCCACCACCGGGATACAACTGAAGCATTGTAATCATATCCTAAAAGGCCCTATTTTATAAAGCACAGGTATTTACTAGGACTGCTACGTGTCTCCTGGTAAAACGACTAAAGTTGGTTCTTTATGAAAGATTTCATATAAATGAATCCTGTGTTCCTATTGTAGGAAATATTGGAGGGTTTCCAAGAAACAACATTTTGGTATGATGAACAAGGAAGCATGTCTGGAAACTCAAGAAGCGGGTCATTCCGGCAAGTTCAGAGGAAAGAAGACAAGTGATGGCTGCCTGTGCCGTGTGTTTCAGCTGGCGGCCTCTCAGAGACAGCCAATAAACATTTGAGACAGAAACGTGATTTGGCAAATCAGATGCACAAAGCAGAAATGGCTAACAGTAGCATTCTTTCTGATATGGAAATCCAGCATTCATATACTGCTTCCCTTCCTAAGGTTTGGCCCTCTATCAGTGATATTAATAAATGTTCTTTATTTTTAACTGTAAAATAGACATATAGGAATTATCTTGTGTTGATGTTCTTTGTTTTTCGTGTTCTATTTGTAAAATCAATTAAGGTTTTACGACCTATGATGAACACTAATTTTTACATGCCTCTAGATTAGGTTCTTAATCTATTTAATGTTTGTAACATCGAGACCATGAGAAAGAATTAGTTTTACAGTCATGTGAAGGTATGGTGGTTATTGTAGAACAAACGTAGGTATAGAGAATTTATATTTAAAAGTCCATTCTAAGACTATTTAAATTTATTTAGGCTTCGTTGCTGATGAAACAAAATCTTTATAAAAGCGAAAAGTAGTATATTATGAAGGATATATGAATTCTTACTCGGATATCATGAAGATTAAGCATATAAGAAACCTCATTTTGTTATGCAATTCACATCACAATCTGCAGAATTTTGTTTGTGGCCATATGTTTCTACCTGGTTCTTCTATTTTGTGTAGAATTACAATATATCATAAATCAATAGCTGCATGTGATGACCGGACAATTGAATGCTCTCAAAGAATCCTATTCTGGCATGCACCTGCTTTCCTTCAATCTTTCCCCGTTGCTTTCTTTTGCCTCTTCTTTCATTCACACGCACTGCTTTCCCTTAACGCTAGCTTCCGCATCCCGTGTCTGAACAGCCATCAAACAGGCATTACACACCACCTCCAGCTATCGCATGTGTTCTTACCTTTCACTCTCTGCTGATCCTCACTCACAGCCTCTCTCTCTCTCTCTCTCTCTCTCTCTCTCTCTCTTTCTGTAAGGGTTTCTTTTATAAGCCTAACATGTGGTTGAATTTTTAGTCAATCTTTGTTGGGTTTTGATGTATAAACTTTGGAATCCATGATTTGATATGCTAGTTTACCCATTCTTGTTTGTATATATATTGTTTACGTAAACTGCAAGACAACAATAAATTGATATATAAAGGAAAAACAATTGCAGGCACCATCAAGTTTTTGACCAAATGCTAGGACCAAAATTTATATACATATCTGCAAGCATATGCTACAACAAGAAAGAAACATTTAATACAAAGTGACCTCAAAATTGGTAGAAATCAAATTAGGATACAAAGCTACAACGTTTAATCATGCTCGATCTATGTCATAGGACATAATTAGGTGCGACTCTGAGTATCATCAGATAAATTTTCATTCTTAACCTCCAATTACGCTCACTTTAAGTCGTAGACACTGCTACGAACTACGCCTTCACCCAATCCTTGTAAGCTATAGAAAGAATGAAAGATGGTTTGCCCCAATACTCTATCTACACTTTTTGAATTTTCTTTTGTCATTTTAATTTGAATTCCCTGCTTCTAATCCGCGTTTGAGATTTTCTATTGAGGCTCAATTCAGTCAAGAGTTATCTTAAATGTCAAGTAATGTTACATTTTCATATGCATGTCTTGGTTTAGACTTTAGATTAATAGTTTTTGGTGGTGTTGAAATAATCACAATTGGCTTTTAGTTTTTATGTTTGGTGTTCTTCAAACCTAAATAGATACTTTAAAATCTACTACCATATTACCGATTGAAAGTGACAAGAATTAGTTTGATTTATTTCTGATTATTAAAACCATATTTACCTTTAGCAAGTAACTAAGTCTGTATGTTATAAGGCTTAAACTTCTCCATTTCTATCTACTCTATTTTTGGTTTACCACTCTAAGCATAAATGGTATATTCAATTGTCAAAATCCTTTTACCTGCTACAAGAAAAAAGAAAAAACCTTTTTGTGTTGGCAAATCCGTTGGAAAAGACCATGCTCCTAATATTTCCCACAAAATCAACCATAGATAAAAACTTCGTGGGAAAACCATTTCATTCGGATTTTCCAAGGATTTCGCATGAAATTTGTGGAAAATCTATAGACTCAAATATGTGGGAAATTTATTGACCATTTTCTCCGAATTTGGTCAATAGGAAATCTCTTTGTGATGTCTCATTATCTAGTAGTGACCGTTTGGGAAGAAAACCGATAGATCATCAATTCATCCAAATATTGATTGTTAGTTTGCAATGAAATTATACAAAATCATTTTACCCTTTGGCTAGGGGTGAGATCGGTTGAAAAACCAAAACAGACCGAAAATGATTGGACCAGACTGAAACCCGAATCTATAGAAAACTAGGACCGAAGACGGACTGACTAGTAGAGGTCCAAACCGGTCTCAGTTTGGTTCGGTTCGTCAGTTTTTTCTATCTTTTAGTTGTTTTATACATTGTATTAAACAAAATCAGATCGGACCGGAATGAAACTAGGCCCAGTTCAGACCGGTCTCGGTCCGGTGCGGTACGGTCCGACGGTTTTTTTCGGTCTACCGAGTCCCATGCTCACCCCTAGATGGGACGAAGTCACACACTCTGGTAAGAAGAAACAAAATTGATAATCACAATCCTTATTCAATTTCTTTGAGAAAAAAATGATATCATAGAATTATGTGAAAGGTAGAATTCGGCAAATTAACTTAATTAAGACATCTGAAATTGAAATGCTTCTGATTTCTCACACTCGTCTAAACTTTTCTTTAATCTTTGTTTATTGATTTCTAGTTTAATTTTATTCATTCTTTAAATTAGATTTCAATAATTCAACTTCTTACTTTTTGTCTGTTTAATTTGTTTAGTCAATTGATTTCTAGGATCTAATTGGTATTTGCATATTAGTTTGTTTACTGGTTTACTTAGGTCCCGTTTGGTTCGCTGGAATTGGTCGGAATTGCCCGGAATTGGAATTGAAGATTCCTAATCCCAAGTCGTGTTTGGTTCACAGAATTCTAAGAATTGGATTTTGAATTCCCCCCAAATCATAGGTTTATGGAATTACAATTCCATCACTAAACCAATGGAATTGGTCGGAATTGGCCGACCACCACCCCCAACCGACACTGCCACCACCATCACCACCGCCACCGCCGACCACCAACCGCCACCACCGCCGCCGACCACCGCCAACTGCCACCACCGTCACTACCGCGCCGACCACCACCAACCGCCACCACAGCCGCTGACCACCACCAACCGCCACCACCTCCACCGACCACCACCAACTGCCACCGCCACCTCCATCACCACCACCACTGGTCACCACTAGCCACCACCGTCACCACCTCGACTGACAACCACCAACTTGAAATTTGGAATTTTATTCAATTCCGCGAACCAAACACATGAAGGAACGGATTCCGTTGGAATCCTTCCGATTCCAATTCCTTCCAATTCCAATTCCTTAACGAATTCCAATTCCGGTCAATTCCATTCCGCGAACCAAACAGCCCCTTAGTATAATTGTTTAATTGGTATTTGCATATTAATTGCTTAATTCGTAATTGGTTAACAAATTGTTGTTAGCGTATTAGTTTGTTTATTTTTTAGTTTGCTTAATCGGTATATGTTAGATTTTTATTCTTGAACCACTGTTTAATTATAAGTTTTGTTTAGTTTGTAATTGATTGTCAATTGTATATTTTTGTTTATTGTTGTAGTTAAGTATGTACAATTATAAGTTTCTTAGTCAACGTTTTACATAGTTTAGTATTTTTAGGAGCTCATATTTTAATTTTGCCCTGGACCTAGAAAATATTTGAGACGGCCCTGGTGGTTATGTTTATTCTTTCTTATACCGTATCTCCATATTACCTCAAGGGTCATTAACATTTTCCAACAGTAATATAAACTCCAAGCTACAGTTTTTATTTGGTACTTAGATTATGGTCTTTGAATGATGGGTTAATGTAAAAGATGAAACAGGGTTATGAGTTTAATTGATGACAATCGGTTTTAGTTGTTTTAAGGTAGAAAAAAGAAACGGTATGAGAATTTTATACATCTCTTAGTTGTAGTATTTGCGTTTAGATTTATCAAGTTTATATGTTTCTAAATACTAGCCTAATATGTTCTGTAGGCTATGCGTTGTACTCTGCCTGCAAGTTTTTCTTACCCGATACCACATCAACGTCACATCATTCTTCCTTCCTTTACCCAATTTACAAGTTTTATCTTACCTTAAAACTCTCCTATTTTCTTTATTAATATAATTAAAAAATTAAATATTTGTGAGATTGTTGATTGGTTGAGAAGGGGTGGGAGGGTGGGGGGTATGCTTCTCTCGATCGGGCCTGGAGACTCGCTGCCCTTACTCGCCATTCGCGTTTTGGTGTTCCCCCATGTACTCGACTCTACCATACACCATCGGGTAGAGTATAACGCACAGTCTTATGAAAGAGAACTTAAGAATGAAAGGAATTTGGTACCATCCATTTTAAACCCCGCTGATCACATTCTGCTTGGATTATTTTTTCATGGTTTTTTTTTAATTTGGTGTTTTTCCCCAATTTCGCCTTCCTTACCCCTTGTCTGGTCTTAGACGAAAATGTATCCCTTTTGGGAGTTATAGTTAGATGCATCTCTTATTTACCCTATGAATATGTACTTGTTATAATTACTTGTAAGAGATCAATGGATTGTGCTGGACTTAGTGGAGTTTTTAAGGATCGGATTACATTTTGCTTTAATACTTGAAGAGTCCGAATTGAAATTGCTATAAGATTATTGCTTTGCACATTGGTTTTAGTTGTTTTTGTATATCCTATAGGAAGTTTTGGTCTTGTCCTAAGGATATTTTTTGGTGTTAAAATTTTTAGGCTTTTAGCTTTATGCATGGTTTGTTTCCAAAACATGTATTGGGATGTCATTCAACTTTGTGTTGATATGTGGGTATGTCTATCTCTCCGTTGTAAATGTTTTTTTTTTCTTATTAATAAAACTTTAGTGGGTATTGTCCCTAATTGTCCCTTTGTCAAAAGTATCTGTAACCTTTTTTTTTAACAACATACACATAATAAATCTAGGTATGCCTATCTCTCCGTTGTAAATGTTTTTTTTTCTTATTAATAAAACTTTAGTGGGTATTGTCCCTAATTGTCCCTTTGCCAAAAGTATCTGCAACCTTTTCTTTTAACAGCAGAACATACACATAATAATCTTTTCCTAAATCTGTAACCTAACATATGGAGTATCATTTTGGTCCATTATGGCACCTTTAAGTGTAAGTATCATATGAACATCATACACTTTGATGTCTTCATTTTTTCCTTGGTAATCTATTTTAGAGTGTTCTTGTATATTTTCTTTAAATTTTGCCATATTGTGATGTATTGTAGGGTCATAAAGTCTGCTCATTTGCCATATAGTGATGTGATAAAAACACACTAGTTTTATCTATTGCAATGTGTGTATGGCGTGTTGTGCAAAAGTGAATTAAAAAAAGGGAAAAAAAAGATTTATTAGAGTTTTGGTGCACCGAAAGTTGACGTTTGCAACACCTCTTTGCCTTTAATTGTGGGACTCGTTCTTCTCTTATGGTTGGCAAGAGTGACTGGATTAATAACCCTTTTTTCACCTTCCAACATTTCATACCCTAAATTACACATCATAATGATATTATTATATAACACATCCGAATATTGTTTTTTATTCTTTCAACATAAATTTATTGTTGCATCGTTAAACGAACCAAACAAACACAGACAAGGATTGTTTGTGTTCGTTAAATTTAGCCGAACAAATAAATAAACACGAATGGATAAACGAAGAGGTTTTTGTATTCATGTTCGTTCGTGTAACTTTAAACTCATAAAAACACGAAAGAGAAGCGAATGAGCTTTTGTCTTCGACTATCTAAAAGAATGTTAGTTCGTGTACATTTTGTTAGATGTGACTTAAAATTAGCGGTACAATTTTGAAGCTACAATCTAATTAAGGGGAAGCTTGACGTTAGGTCTACGAGGTCGGATCTTGGTTTGATCAAGATATTTCTCAGAACGAGGAAAGATGGTTCATGGTGTGAAGCATGGGTGCACAACGAGGAGTAGATCGAGAACAGGGTTTTGGACATGGGATTTTCAAGGGGTGCTCGGAGTGGAGCCATCTAAAATAAATCCAAGATGTTTTGGTGCAGATTTGATCGGCGGTCCATTTATTATTAATTTTTGTATCTATAAATATCTTTTCTAGGTTACATTCAATATATGCGTCTTAGAGTGACAACTTGTAAACACTTTAAGTTAATAAAAAAAGTCTCTGGTTCCTGCTTGTTGACGTAGGTCGTGACCCTGTCGACCAAACCACGTTATACCTTGGTGTCGTGTTTATCTTGTTCTTGTTAACCACATCTACGAATGTGTTCTTTTTAAGGTTTCAAGTTCGATTTAACAAGTGGAATTTGATCCTTACACATTTTGTTTGTTCAATTAAATGATAAAAAAAATATAAATGAAGAAATACACACTATAATGCAAATCCAACATTCTTAGACAAAAATAAATATTATATATAAACACACACCTATATACGAACGTAAACAAACGGCTAATCAAACATTCACGAACATAAATGAACGAATGAGAGCTCTATTTGTGTTTGTTTAATTAAACGACCGGAAAATCGTATTCATGTTTTTTAGTTTATTAAACAAACTTGCCATCAGATGATTTACGAACGGTTTATGAATGTTCGGTTAGTTTACAGCTCTATTCAATGATAGTGAATACAATAAATCTGTATATGTATTCATAATATTATTTATACTATTAAGTTACATATATAACTACTTTATTAAATTCGCATCAAACTAAACGTTATAAATATAAATCGGCAACTCTGCCTCGGTCACTTATAAACATGTATATATGCCAATTCTCATCTTGAAATTTTGATGATTTCAAACTAGTATTAAACAATGTCTCAAAAACCGAATCTATTCGTTTCTCATATTCCATCGAACCAACAACATTAATCATTGATAACAAACGTTTTAGGTAGAAATTAAAGCTTGGAATATACACTTACTTAATCATAATATAATGATTTTGTGAAGAACATACTCGATTATAAGGAAATGATCATCAATCAAACTTGTGTGCCTACAATTGAATTACTTCAAAAATCATATCATTACATGTGGTCCTTTACTTGTAAGAGCAACAAGCCATTAATTCAAATTTGTTAATTGATGATACAATATGGGTTGGATTGGGTTGGGACGTTGGGTGCTATTATCATTTGTGGGAATGTTTCTTTTTATATACTAAAAATAAATTAAACGGTTGGTTGGGACGAAAGTAGATACTAGATTGATACGTACGTTAAAAAATATTGTATATTACAAATTAGGTAAGAATAATATCATCCCCTCAAGTCGTTAATTATACTTCTCTAAGATTATATGTGACTAACTAAAAAATAAAAAATAAATAAAAGATTTAGTTTATGAAGATGTATTCAAGTAGTCACATTTTGTTATTATGCGTATTATATTTTAAAATTTATCATTTAGTGTATTGGACTTGTGAAAGTTATCATTTTTCGTATCATGTTACCAACATAATAGGTTGCTGGTAACTTTTTTAATATTATATTTTTTTTCTAATGACCATCATTAATAGATTGTCACATCATTATTAGGTTCAAAAAATTAAAAAAAAAATCTATGACTCAATAAAAAAATTCCATATGAACATCTTCATCCTTGTCATGAAGAAAGCTTAAGCAATAAATCTTGAAAAGTGGTGACAAATTAAAAACCTTTAACATCTTCAAATCTGTAACTAATGTTTGAACAAATCAAAATACCAATCCTAAAACATTCAAATATCGCAACAGAAACCATTTGTTTGATGAACCTAATCATTGAATATAAACCATTTGATGTATGAACAAAACCTAAAACTAGAATCTAATAGAAGAACATGAATAATATATCAAAACTATTATAAGAAAAAGATAGAAAGTGATGAAATCAAACCTAGATGAAATTAAAATCATCGATGAAGTTGCTAAACCATTCAGATTTGGATGAATCAATGGATAACCCTAGTGATCAGATGAATCACAAAGTAAAACCCTAATCGTCAGATGAATCACAACAAAAAACCGTAATCGTCAGAAACGAAACCTTCGGATCGAGATTAATTAAACATGAAAACGAAACCCCTTTGAATAATAACTCGGTCGGATCCTTCAGTCGGAAACTGAAATCAAACCTACCGAAAAACCCTAAAACCATCCGCATCAATATCCCTACCCCAGCTGGTTGGCCTCCCAACCAGCGCTGCACACCATCACGGTGCAGATGGTTGGTGCTGGTCTGACCAGCGGCTAGCCCCTCAACCAAGCCTGGTTCAAGCCTTTTTTTCTTCTTTTTTTTTCTCTTTTTTTTCTCTCTCTTCTATATATATTTTATAATAAAATAATATGTGTGGGTTGATGTGGGTTGGATATGGGGTTTGTGGGTTAGAGAATGTTGAAGGTGAGAGATGATATGGATGTTGATATGACAGTTGGTAACTCAAGATAAGTCCATTATGGATGTTGATGGTTTAATATGGATTAAACACGTAAACTCTATGAATCTATGATGAAACATGAAGAATGAAGATGAAGTTAAATAAATCAGAAATATAAAATCGAACTTAATCAAATATCTGAACACAAACGGTAAGCAGTTTTGAACTCAAAATCACACATGAAATCTGGATGTGAACTCATCATAAAAAACACAAACTTGCAACAAATTAGAATCATTTGTGTCTCTGTTCTAACTAGAAAGTTGTAACAATAAATCGAAAACATGCAACAACTGTTGAACAATAGTTGATGAAGCAAGTAGATGAAGCAACCAGATAGATGAAGTCCCAAAATTCGAAGGCTACATAGTTGAGGAATCAATTGATTGAAATTATTATATTAGGGTTAGTATCCTCTCATATTTGGGTCAAACATGATTGATCATGTTTTCTCACAAGTGAAACAGAAATACAAAGTAGAGTGAGCTTAAAGGATCAATTGAAACAAAATAACAACTACATTGACTATTTTTGTAATTAACTCTTATTATTATTGTTATTATTAAATAGTCTTTATTTGTTTTGAATTAATTTTTTAAAGACTCATCATCAACCATGTCATTGACACGTCAGCTATATCGATGCTAGGCCAGCATGCAACCTGCTTTGATAGGTAAGATACATTTAATAATTTGAAAAATCTAGTACATTAAATGATAACTTTAAAAATTCAGTACATATAATAGTAAAATGTAACAACTTAAAAGATCTAGTTATACTAATGATCTGAACATAGGAGTTTAAACATAACTAATGCAACATTATTTGAAACATGCCTTCTAATCCAATTTGAACATCCTGATATTACTTGTTCTATAAAGGATTAAAGGGTGATAGTTTACACATAAAAACCTATTATTATAATCATTATTATTAACATTATCATACATAATAAAAAAGTCATTATCTAAATTATTATACTCTTAAATTTGTAACTTATATGGTTAATACAAATCACCCCTTCTGTAAAACTACAGGCAAGAAAATAGGAAAAGGAAAGGAGAATATATTGAAGAGGCCAAAGCAAGCATGAAAATGGAAGTGGAGATGGAAAATAACAGGACGCTGCTGTAAAGTGTTGTACCTTCTGTTGAGCTGGCAGTACATTGGTGTGTGCCTGTACGTGGAGTCCCACACTGGGAGACCGTGTCCTGTCAGACCACCCCTGTGAATGTCAAAAGAAAGAAATGGTATTAGAAAAAAGCCGGCCCACTGCATGTGTTCAAAAAACACCCTTCATTTTTAATATTCTGACATATTACTACCTTTAACTTTTTTAGATCTCTAAAATTGCCTCGATCCTTTGTCGCATCAAGCCAAATGCCAACTAATTGTTGCTTGTATATTACCCATGTGTCACATGCTTCTTTTGCTTAAAAGCAAACTATACCTTTTCACACTTCACTTCACTAAGATTGGGTGCTAGTGATCCATAATGACGAGTCAAATCTCCTATTAACTAGCTTTTTGTTCGTTATTTCCATTGCGTAGGTGTGTGCCTGGCTCGTTATCCACCAGCTTGTGGTGCTAGTAACGAGCCGACCATCTTGTTGTGCATTTTTCCATCAACCAATCATACATTTGATATAATTTTGTGTGAGTGTAGTGATAATAAGTGATATAGTGATTAGACTGATGATTGCGGCTGGTTAGTAATAAATTAATTATACTGACGTGACAGTTAATAATAACAGTTATAACTAGAAGTATTCTAAGACGTTATATAATATCCTCTAAAATAAATATAACCAAACGATTAATATAAGCTTATCACCAGCCTTGGCCCATGGAGGAATACAAGTTCACTTTTCTATGAATATTTTGACCTTAAATTTCAAACTACAGGTTGGCAATTACCTTTTTCAAATAAGATTTGATTCTTTCAAAAGCTATTATAATATAATGCTGATGATATTATTAACTTATGAAGAACCATCGGAACAACATTGCTATTGCAAATAATATTATGATATTTGGTGATATTTCATTAAATACCGAGAATGTTCGATATTAAATGTTAATTAGAGTACCGGTGTTTAAGAAGTATATGGTGTTTAAAGTAATCTTTAGTAAATTAGATATAGATTCAAGAGTATTTTTAAGGAGTACGTGAGTTTTGGTTATTAAAAACTAAGAGGTTGTTTGTTTATTAAGAGGTTCTGGGTCTGAATCTGAATAACATGTCTGAACATTAAGAGGTGATTCTGACGTCTGAATGTTCATTCATGTTTTGCTGTTTGTTTTTTGAAATATCTGAATTGTTGTAATTATTTGTTTTAATAATATTTTATATTCAATTGTTACATATATAACTAAATTTTAACTTTTCTAATTATAAAGTAAATTATTTTAATAACAAATATCAAACCATAATAATATAGGGAATTAAAATAAAAAATATATAGAAGAGAGATGCGTAGCGGTGGCAGCGCCCGACGGCGATCGTGAAAGGTGTCAATATATGTAGAGTAGTGGAAGAGTAGATGTTGACGAGAATTAGTGAAAGAAAGAGTATAACTGTTATAGTATAATGAAACATAAATTCTGTTAAGATGTAATAAGAGGTAATTTTATCTCTTATTCATTAAGTTTTTTAAGAGGTTTTCAGATCTTAATAAAAAGAAAAAACAAACAGCTCTTACATCTTAATATCTCTTATTGATTCAGATTAAGATGTATTAAGACTTTTTTCAGAAAAACAAACAATCCCTAACTCTTAATACAAAGATTTTTTGGAAACAAAACATAAGATTGAATTTTATACTTGATATCCTCGTTAAATTATATGGGAGTTGTTCTATGAATACTATATATATTTTTCATCAATATACTTGAATGATATCATGATACAAACAACCGTTTTTTGTTGTATATGATAAACTAGTATTTTACACAAATAATAATCCTAAAAGTATGTTAATATATATAAATCGATATGCTACCAATATATCCTACAAAATGTCATTATCCAAGAATTCCAAAAAGTAACATAAGATAATTCTACTTATCACATATGGCAATTGACATTTGTAATATTTATATTTTAGTAACTTATAAAACAATTATTTACTTATCACATATGGCATAAAGTAACATAAGATAATTCTACTCATCACATATGGCAATTGACATTTGTAATATTTATATTTTAGTAACTTATAGAACAATTATTTACAGTCTTTGTAACAACCATACATTATATTTAAAATTAACTACCAACTTTAATTATGATAAGCAACAAATTTAAGAAACAACAGAAACATGAGCATCTGCAAGAATCTTGGTTTTTTTTTTTTTTTCGTTCTTGAGATTTACCAAAGAATAACACATGAACAACTAATTTCCCATCAACTCCCACGGAACCCGACCCAACCCCTAGAAATCAATTCCAAATATTAAAATAAGCATAAAAACATCAGGACAAAAAAAAAGAAATATTTTGAAAAAATTAATTCTCTACTCTATTTTCATGTTGATCATTCATTCGGGTTTACGGTGTAATGGTAACGGGTGAGTTTCGGGTTTCTGTTGGAGGTGTATGCCCGTCTGATCCCTTTGACGGGTCATCCGAGGATTGTCTAAGCCCGTCATCGGTTTCAGCCCGATTCATATCCTCCATCATCCTCACCACCTCCTGCATCGCTGGCCGCTGATCTGGCACAGTCGATACACACGCCATTGCTATCTGCAACAGCTGAACCATCTCTTCTTCAATATTTTGATACCTCATTAATTCCACATCAAAGACTTCAGCGGTCCATTCCTCTCGGACAACTGACTGGACCCACCGGGGCAGGTCGATCCCTTCCTCACCCAAGGAGGCTTGGTTTGGAGCTTTGCCTGTTAAAAGCTCTAACAGCAAAACCCCAAAACTGTAGACATCGGATTTGAAAGTGACTTTTCGTGTTTCGAGGACTTCTGGGGCCCGGTAGCCCGTGACCCGATTGTTTGTGGTGCTCGACCCGCTAAAGAGCGTGTTGAGCCCGAAGTCAGACACAGAAGCATCTCTGTTGGTGTCTTGTCTTAGGAGGATGTTAGATGACTTGATGTTGCCATGAACCACTTTTCCCGCCACGTGGAGATATGCCACCCCCTTAGCGGCACTCAACGCGATCCTCATCCGGTGGTCCCAATCAAGCGGCGTCCGCCCAGAACCTCTACTTCCTGTAAAACAATCATCAATGCATCTATAATTAATTGTTCAACACATTAATGAAGAGAGACTAACTGTCATATGCATTAAGCCATTATGCAATGCATTATTGCATTAACTAGTTGTACATATAAGTCATCAATGCATCAACCAGTTGTATCATACAAGCCATCAATAAATGGGGTATTTCCCAAAAAGGAGTCCTAATGGAGCGTAAGAATGAAGGAAAGCAGAGGACAACAAGGGGCAAAAATGGAAAAACATTCTCTCTATCATGATTGAAAAGAGTGGAAAGCATATTGGTGGGGAGAAACATGGGGGCGAGTAGCAATTATTGATTTATTAAAGGAGGTAAAGTGTAACATTTACTACTCACTTGCTACAAGACATGCCGGTAGCCCACACAGATATGATGCCCATTTCACACCACATGTATGTCATTATTAATGAGAAAGAAGGAAAAAGAACATACTCCCGACAATTACGTATATTTATACTTACAAAAAACATATAATTTAAGGAATATTTTAAGACATTAACTATAATTTTATCTAACGTTTACATTGTACTCTAAACCTGTCAAATTTAATCAGTTTTTTAATCAACCAAGTCGGACAATACAAGCAGATCAAACAATATCAGGTCTTTTACGCTCCTAGTAGTTGAAACCAATATGGTCCATTTGGAAGTGTGGAACTTAAGACTAAGGATCAATAGATAAGTCGCTTAAATACGTTAAATTGAACAAAGATCTATTGAATAGTATCCCAAATCTTAGTGGCAACTAAACAAGTACATGTCTTTTAAGTGTAATGAACATATTGATTTGAATGGTTCTTGAGTCATGAACTGATAAACATATTGTACAAAATATCTAATCTAATGAACCTCTATACCCAATGGCCAATGCCTTATTAATGAGAAAAAAAAATACCCTCTTTTTATGCATAAAGTACAAGTCTTTATAGCGTCATGAAGCAGGATTGACCATTCCAATGACACTTTGATGCAATCATGGTTGTACCCAATTCATCATTGGCTGTACAGCTATACATTGATGTTAACAGTTTCTGCTTGTAACGCTAGTACCCATCAACAAATCCTAACTCTTAACATTCAAGTTATTCAGGATTTTCAGTTCAAGAAATGTAATCTTAAAAATGTAGATGATAAAGATTCTAATCCATGAATACCCAAAATCTGTATGCAGTAAATTAATCATAAAATTGAAGAAATAAATGAAAATTAGTGAGGAAGATGAAGAAATTATTACCATGGAGAAGAGATGATAAGCTACCAGCAGGCATATAATCAGAAACAAGCAATTTCTCATCTTTGGAGAAATAATAAGCTCTCAATGGAACCACATTTTCGTTCTTCATCTTCCCCAAAACCTCCATTGTTGATTCGAATTCCTTCTTCGTTACCACCACATCTTTCAATCTTTTCACAACCACCGTCGTACCTTCCTCCAACACCGCCTTGTACGACGTTCCCACACTTCCTTTCCCCAAAACCTCTGCCGATGCCCGCAACAAATCCTCCAGATCAAAACTGTAAATCCCACCGTCGAAGAACACTAACTTGTTTCTCTCCGCTTCAGTCGACGCGCCGGTGATATCGTCTTTCGACGACGAAGTTCCGGCATCCGCGCCGGCTCTGGAAGCTGCCGCCGACGTTTGTAACGGTGGTTTTGGGGGCTGTTTGCTTTGTTGATTTCTCTTTTTCCGTAAACAAAGGAGAAGAATTAGTAAGAGCAGTGCGAGAATTAGCGCCGATCCGACTGCAATAGCTACAATTACTCCCGTTGATAGCTTCTTAGATTTCTTCCCGACCGGCGGTGGTTCAGTCGAAGACGGAGATGGCGCCGGAGATGGGAAGAATGTATTATTGCAAGGAGGTAAAGGAGTGCCGCAGAGATTAATGTTCCCGGAGAATGCAGATACCGGAAACCTAGACAACGATTTCGGAATCGAACCGTTTAATTTATTATTCGAAATATTCATATTAACTAAAGTCCCAAGGTTTATGCTCGGGAGTTGGCCGGAAAACCCGTTGTTCTGTAAAAGAAGCCCAGAGAGTTGGTTTAAATTGTTAATAGAGAACGGAATTGCACCGGAAAAATCGTTGCTGGAGAGATCTAAACGGTTTAAACGAGTCAGCTCGGACAAACTCGAAGGGAAGTCACCGGAAAATTTGTTATTCTGAAGGTAAACGCTGCGAAGGAGAGTGAGATTAGAGAAATCAGAAGGAACAACGCCGGTGAGGCCGTTCGAACGGAGGGACAGCACACGGAGCTCCGACAACTTTCCGATAGTTTCCGGCGGTATTGTGCCGAAGAGCCCTGCACCAGGGAGTTTCAGGTAGATAACGGAGGAGTTGTTGGCGTCGCAAGTAACGCCGCGCCAGGAGCAAACGGAGTCTGAAGATTTCCATGAGTATCGAGGAGCGTGAGGAACTTGAGAGATAAAAGAGAGCAATGATTGCTTGTCCTGAGTCAGATCGGAAGTGACTCGGTGGTGTATGAGAAAAAGGAAAAAGAAGAAGACGGATATCAGGGCCATGGGCAGAAATGCAGTGAGATTTTGTTTGTAGTTGAGGGTGGAGATAAGGGTAGGTAACGGTGGCTATTTTGGAGGTTTCCGGCGACAGGCGGCCATGGGAGATGGATGAAAGGGGGGGTTTAGAGAGAGAAAGAATGTCTTGTTAGAGAGAGATAGAGAGAGTGATAAATCACGAGAGGTGGAGGGAAGGAGGAATATTGTTAGGAGAAAGTGTCGTTTTGCTGGCAGCCAACAATAAAAAGCGATTTCTTTTTATTTTTTTAATTCAATGACCTAATTTTAAAATTCGGATTATATATTTTTAACAAAATTTAAAATATTATTTTAACAAAATTTTAAAATTCGGATTATATATGAATGATTACTAGTAAACCTTTTTATCCCTAATATTAGACTAGTATTGCATACGCGTAATTTTGCGGCGATAAATAGTTTTTGTTTTATAATATGTCGCTTCAAAATTTTAATGATATATTATTTGCGTGATTCAATATCACGAAAAAGTTTTCTACACCAACATCTCCGTTCTTTTTTAATTTTTTTTATTTGCATCTAACTATTTTATTAATCTTAAAAATAAATTCTAAAAGACATTAAAATAAAAAAAGATATATATTGATGAAATAAAGAGAGATAAGTTAATAAGATTTTAAAAATTATGTTGATGTGGAATGGATAATTGTGTTTATTTGAGAAAGTATGTTAGTGTTAAAGAATAATTTTAAATGAATAAAAAGTTAAAGTAAATTAGAAAAGAGAATGAAATAGTTAAAATTTGAGTGGATGAGATTAATTTTGATATAATTAATGGTCACGATTTTAACTTGATTGAATTTTAAGAAACTCTTAAAAATTAAATAGGTGAGAGAATGTTAAATGATTTATATAGTGGTATATATAGATAAGATATATTAGAGATATGTATGTATTATCTATTTATTGTAGATAACATATTTGAATATTGAATATGTATCATTTTTCATAATGCTCTTATAAATAGAGAATTATCTAATAAATAAAATAAACTTTTTTCTTTCAATTCTCTTTCTCTTATTTTCTCCATAATCCACGACAAATAAAACTTTATACGGCAGATTATATAAAGGTACAATTAAATTTTGTATATATTGCTAGTTTTTTCTTAAAACATTACAATTAACTTTATAGATTTTTTATTGTATGTAAATAAAATCTGAACTGTGATTATTATTTTTTAAAAATCTAAAATTTCTTTTTTATTCTTATCCATAGTCATAAAACTATGGTTATCATTCTCTATAAAATAATATAAAGATTAAAAAGAAAAATGGTATGAAACCATTGTATTTATTGACTATACACATGATTGATTTGAAACCCTTAAAAATGAATCTATTAAAAAATCGTATAAGATGATGACCTACAGTGTTGAAATTAAAAAAGAATATATGAAAACACATAAGAAAAAACCCTAATATCTAATATGATAAAGAGAAAACACGGGAGAAGCAAATGTTGAGGAGACTGGTCAACACAAGCGAACATGAAGAAAGATATCCTTTGAATAGATGGGATGGGCAAACCTTGAAAGTTTCGTGTAGAAAACACGATGAACAACAAATCGATGAATTCAGTTGTCTTAATCAACTGATATTTGAGGTGCTGAACAAAGGAGATACTAGTAAAAAATTAGAAATTTTTAAAAGCGGCATTAGGTAGTGTATTTTTGTTCGTTTGGAAAGCACATAATGATGTACTGTTCAATTGAAAGAGGATCACGGCAGCTGCGGTGGTGGTGGAATTCAAGCATCTTTGTTTACTAAGGTCAGATATAATTTATTTAATTAGTCGATGTTGTGTTGCAATCTCTTAGATTTACTTTTATTATTGTGTAATTATTAGTGCTAGCGTCTTACTAGTGTTGATTTTAATATAATTTGATGTTTTAGTCGGGAGTGATGATTATATCAAAACTCTTTATTTAAAGCTTCCCTTCGTTTAAAAAAAATAAAATCGTTATATGATTGAAAAAAATGAGAAATGTAAATAATGTAGTGATTATGTGGTATGAAAAATTGAAAATGAGAGCGATCGTTGCTAACGCTTAACTATTGTCAATCCGTATTGTTGAAAGTTAATTTTTTTCATGCATTAAATACACATGAAATTTATGAACTTATAAAGAGCACTAATACTTGTACGTATATGCTTTATTTGTTGTACGTACTAAACCAATGCTCATTAATAAATGAGTGAACTATGGTTGGGGCCAAAAACATTGTGTTGGGTTGAAATGTGGGATACTAGAATTACAACATCAATAACTTCGAGTTAACTTTAAGCTAGAAACGCAATGAAATTATTGTTGAATTATTTTACAAGTAATTACTATAGAATTTATGGTGCTCTCTCTATATTAAGAGCAATCTTATTGTAAGAATTACAAAGCAATTATTGTGTAATCGTAAGTTTTTACAACATTTTGATTGAATAATAATAAAATTCATGAAATTATATAATCATACGAAATGCAACTGACATTGAATGCAATTTCCATGATTTTTTTTTCATTTTTTTTAACTCAAAACTCGCTAAACATTTTAAATACAATGAATAATCATGAATTCAATTAATTTATATATATATATATATATATATATATATATATATATATATATATATATAAATATATATACATATATATATATATATATATATAGGGGAGACTTCATTCGAGAACTGTTTTTAGTGCGAGAATCGCGAGAACCAATCTCAGCCGTTCCTTGGATATGGGAAGTTCATGGATGAGAGAGCGTGGAGGGATAGAGTGTCGCAGGGTGCATGTGAGGAATTCATGGGTGGGCAATGACATTAAAAGAGGAGAAATTGGACGGCTCAGATTGGTTCTCGCGGTTCTCGCACTAAGAATGGTTCTCGCATGAACTTTTTTTTCTCTCTCTCTCTCTCTCTCTATATATATATATATATATATAATTTTTTCAATCACATCTATCTCCATAAAACCGTTTTTTATAGAAAATTGGTATCTTCTAATATATAAAAGACTAATTTGAAAAAAATTATTAGATAATCTGGACACTTCATTTAATAAAATATTTAATCTTAGCCGTTATTTTCTTTAAATTTAAAATTTTGATTTTGACTTTTTAAAGTCAAACTAATGTAAATTAGATAATTTTTTATATTACAACCATCTATTTTATCAAACAATAAATTCAAAATTGACTTTTAATAGTTAAACATTAATAGATATAATCTAAAAATTAGAAAATTAAATGAGATAATCCTGAAAGATTGATACGTGTATGAATTTTGAATCCATATTATTAGATTTCAAAATTGAATTTTCAATAGTCAAAATTCTAAATATAAATATAATAAATAATCGGACACTATAATTGTTTTTTTAATAAATTGATAGTTCATAACCAAATATCTTTTATTTGTTTTATTTAAATTAATATTAATATATATATACACAATGGGCAAGACTTGATGTGACACTATGAATAGTGTCTTTTTTTGTGTCTTTTGTCTTTTTATTAACAAAACCCACGGTGACTTCTAAAAAAACAGAAGTGCACAGATTCTACAAATTTTTACTCAATTTTATAACCACAAGTTATTTCTATTAATTTTTTATTCTGTTTTATTTTTTTAATCGGCTTTTATATATATATATATATATCATGGGTGGACAATGACATTGAAGGAGGGGAAATTGGACGGCTCAGATTGGTTCTCGCACTAAGAATGGTTCTCGCATTAACTTTTTCCTATATATATATATATATATATATATATATATATATATATTGTCTTTTTTTTACCAAAGCCTACGGTGACTTCTAAAAAAAGGAAGGACACATATTCTACAAACTTTTACTCAATTTTATAACCACAAGTTTTTTTTATTATTTTTTTATTTTGTTTTATTTTTTTTTATCGGTTTTTATATATATATACTCTTTTCGTTCACTTTTTCTAACATTTCTAGGACCAACTAATTCATTCGGGCGAGACATCTTACGATGTCATGATGCGCCCATTCCTATGGCCATTCCTTTAATACTTCTGGCTCTCGGGAGTCTCTATATATATATATTAATTTTTATTTTGTTTTATTTTTTTAATATAAAGCTGCTATATGGGTTTTTCCTATTTTTTTGATATAGAGCTCCTATGTGAAACTGAAACTTTTATAAACCTTGACTTCAATTAATTTTTTTTTTCTCATTTTTTAATATAAAACTGCTATGTGAAAACTTTCTATTTTAGGCTATCAAATTAAAAAAAACTTTTATATTTTTTATTAAATATATCTATTATGTCTCTTATATCAAAATCAAAAGAGGATATAAGCAAAAAGAACTAATCAATTAATGAATTTTATATGTAATCGTTTAAATAGGTTTAAAGATAAAACAAAAGATTTGGTAAGAGAATATAATTTTATATTATTTTACACTTTTGCGATTAATATTTATTAAAGTTTTTAGTTTTGTTTTTCTTTATTTTTAGTTAAATAGAAAATTGAGTATGAGAAAATATGTTTTTATATTATTTTACATTTGACGATTAATTTTTTTGATCCTAATGTCTATAATAATTTTTGAGATTAAAATTCTCTAAAGTGAGGTAAAATGAAGCTAAATGATCTTTAGCTTTAATGATGTTCATGAGCTTATTACACACTCTTTTTAATTTTGATAGACAATATACTAATTAGTCTATTTTATTATATGCAAGTGTTTATTATTAAAAATAATTAATATAAAAAATAAATATTATTGTAATAACAAATTAATAGTATACAAGTAAGTCGTGTAAACGTTTTTCTTTTATATTATTTTGCAACGAAGCATGGTTTTTATCACACTACTTCTATAATTTATACATGTAAAATTTGATTTTTAGGAAAATATTATATTTCTAAATATGAAAAATTATTTAAAAAAAAACTAAGATGTATGTTTTAATCCGCAGCAAAGCGCGGGTTGCAAAACTCGTATATATACAAGGGGCAAGAGTTTGATGTGACACTATGAATAGTGTTTTTTTTATTTTTTTATTTGTCTTTTATGTCTTTTTTACTAAAGCCCTCGTGGCCACGTTGCCTTCTAAAAAAAAGGAATGGCACAGATTCTACAAACTTGTAGTCAATTTTATAACCACAAGTTTTTTCTCTAAATTTTTATTTTGTTTTATTTTTTTAATCGGCCTATGTATGTATTTTTTTTTTTGTCTTTTTTTTACCAAAGCCTACGGTGACTTCTAAAAAAAAGAAAGGACACATATTCTACAAACTTTTACTCAATTTTATAATCACATGTTTTTTTATTAATTTTTTATTTTGTTTTATTTTTTTAATCGGCTTGTATATATATATATAAAAAGCTGCTATATGAGTTTTTCCTTTTTTTTCTTGATATAGAGCTCCTATATGAAACTGAAACTTTTATAAACCTTGACTTCAATTAATTTTATTTCCTATATAACGATATAAAGCTGCTATGTGGGAACTTTCTATTTTAGGCTATCAAATTAAAAAAAAAACTTTTATATTTTTTTACTAAAATTTTCTATTATGTCTCTTATATCAAAATCAAAAAAGGATATATGCAAAATGAATTAATCAATTAAGAATGTTATATGTAATCGTTTAATAGGTACGAGGATAAAACAAAAGATTTGGTAAGAGAAAATATAATTTTATATTATTTTACTCTTTTGCAATTAATATTTATTAAAGTTTTTAGTTTTGTTTTTATTTATTTTTAGTTAAATATTTTTTTGGAGTATTATTTGATTTTATTTTAATATTATTTGAAAGGTTTATACCCTCTTTCTAGATATATTTATTCGGCTTCTTCCAGTCTTACTCATAAAATTATATATATATATATATATATATATATATATATATATATATATATATATATATATATATGTCAAGATAAAAAAAGGATATAATCAATGGTTAGAATTCTACATGTTATTATTTAGTTGGTATAAAAATAAATCAGAAAATTGAGCATGAGAAAATATGTTTTTATATTACTTTACGTTTGACGATTAATTTTTTTGATCCTAATGTTTATAATAATTTTTGAGATTAAAATTCCCTAAAGTGAGGTAAAATGAAGCAAAATGATCTTTAGCTTTAATGATGTTCATGAGCTTCCTTTTATATTATTTTACAATAAAGTATGGTTTTTATCACACTACTTCTATAATTAATACATGTAAAATTTGATTTTTTAGGAAAACATTATATTTCTAAATTTAAAAAATTATTTTAAAAAATAAGATGTATGTTTTAATCCGCAACAAAGCGCGGGTTGCAAAACTCGTTAAACACTAATTGTCATTAATTTATTAGAATTTTTAAATATATATATAAAAGACTAATTTGATAAGATTTATTAGACGATCTTAACCGTTCATTTAAAAAAGTAATTAATCTTGACCATTCATTTACTTAAAATCAAAAAATAAAATTTGACTTTTAGAGTCAAATTTATTAGAGATAATTTCACCTATGTCCTTATTAAATCATATAAAATCGTATTTGCCCACCTTAAATTTATAAATATTATATTTACCCTTTATAATATTTTAAAATATAATATTTAACCAAATTTTTAGTTTGATCACTCTAAAATATTTTATAATTATTTTAATTATAACCAATAACATTCAACTTTATTACCCTTAATTGTAAATATAATGATTGCTGATTTATATAAGAAATATAATCACGTATTTTCGTATCATGCTATCATGTTTCTGCCGTCAAGTCTGCCCTCCCGCTCGTGGCAATGTTTTCACCGCCAGTTAGAGTGTTGATGTCGTACGTCATCATTTATTTTAAATTCTCATTTAATTCTCGTTTTATTATTATTTAATACGTTTTTATTAATATTTAATATTTATTGTCTTATAAACCAACCCGTGTATCACACGACATTTAGTGTAGTGTGTGTGTGTATATATATATATATATATATATATATATATATATATATATATATATATATATATATATATAAAATTTAGGAGAACCTCAATTAATCACTTGATAAATAAAGCAATAAAAGTCAAGGGTTAAGAAGGAATATTGATTATTGATAAGTGTTTACTTGGTCTAAAGGGGGGAATATTAATATATTATTTTATCTTACTTTTTTGTGAAATTTAATTAATTATAAATTTTATATAGCGTGACTCAAATTCTCGTTCATGGTTATTATCCATACTTTATTAATATAAATTCTTGTTCATGATTATTGACTGCAAAGTGATTAACAAAGTGATTGACAAAGTGATATAATCTCGAAAAACATCACTATCAATATAAAAAATTCCTCGCTAAATATCTAATATCTAATCACACTTTATCACATAAGTTGTGAAAAATATGTATGATACTTTGATAGCCAAATATTGACGAGAAAGTGATGGCAATATGCTGATGATAAAATGTTAATTGCAAAAACCGTTTAAGTGACAATAAAGTCACAAGTATTAAATACATATTAATTAAAAGTATATATGTAATAAACATGATATATTTAACCAAATCACATTTATAACCTATGTTTTTAAAAAGAAAAAATTTTATATATAAACTAATCCCAACAATTACAAAAGCTAAGGATAAAACAAGTTAATTGAGAGATTTTTCCTGTTCAGGTTACTCGTGAAGGGCAGATCTTTAACTTAAATGTACGCGGCTTAACTGTAGTATCCCCATTACGTTTCTTGACCCTTCTATGGCTACCTTCAAGATGTTTACCTAGGAAGGTTTGAACCCGTGACATTTTTAAGAACGGTACGCCTTATCACTAAGCCACATAGTATTTCTGTTTTTCCAAATGCTTGTAAGGTTATATAGCAAACTCTTAAAAAGAAACATAATTCAAAGTTTTAATTTTTGACTCATCTGATGAAAGTATGGAAATCTCGTTAAGGTTGTATTGAACCGCTCACCAAAATATATAGGAATAGAAAAGTATAATATTACATAAGGAACCCTACGGCGTACACTATACATATACGCAACATAGGCTAAACTATGTATTTGAACTATTATTTATCACCATGAATCTATTTATTCATAAGATTTAAATTATGTTTAAGATTAATTTTATGTCGCAGAATAAAGTTAAAAAGGAAAGTGTGAGTAGATTATATCTATTTTGCAACTTGAATGTCAAAATTTATGTCGTTATATAAGATTTGTGATTTGACTTTATATTCATGTAATCACCATAAATAATAGGATATGTATATCTATAGAATAAGCGTACATTCGGTCATCCATGGACTTAAAGACAAAATATATGCATTTTCTATATAATTCTATTTAACAAACGTTATATATTATTTATTTATAAAATAATAATAACAATAATAATAGGGAGCACTCTTCCTTTGGCCTCAAGCTTCATGATTGCCATATGCCTTTGAATATGAGCAATATTATTTTATTATTAAATTAAAGAAGAAAAGTGCGAGTTGAACGGTTATTACATGAATTAGTCTAAATAACATCATGCTCGTGCGTCTTGCCAACTCGGATACTCAAAATCATATGGAGAGAGGAAATATACCAACTAGTAATTTTGTATTTTCTACCTTTACAATATTTAAAAGGTCTCGTTATTCTTGAAGAAGAATTAACACGATATTTTAAAGAGCTTATGTAAAGAATCCATATAAACTTATTTAAAGCTCGAATTATAAAAAACCATACAGAGTAAGTGTATATAGTAGTAAATATAGGCTAAATGTTGCATACTTGCCAATAGGGTTTAGCCCATCTTGTAAGGCGCCCCCTTCCTCGTAAGAAGTTGTGGAATCAAATCCTGCTGCATGCAGTGGGTTGGGGGTTCTTCCCTTAGGGATTTCCTCCATTGAGTGAAGATGTGGTGCTTGAAACTTGGTTAAAGCCAAATAACGAGGGGTGGTTGAAAACCTACCACCAAGCAATTCGAACACACAATGAAGAGGCGGGAAAATGTTCCCATTTGCTGGTAAAAAAAAAAGTTGCATACTTAAGTATAAATTCTAAGGTCTCTATTATATGTGATATATGTCCTATATGTAGGGTCCATGTTGTCAAAAGGATGGGGGATGACAGTCCAAATTACAACGGAAACGATAAAGATTGTTGTTTAGATAACATTGTCAAATTTTTCGTTCTTTCATAAAGGGCTCATTAGTTGTATCAGTATCATCTAATGGGAGCACATCATCGTTTGTTGATCGTTTATATCCGCATACTATATGAGCATAAAGTTTCTAACCTTTTGTTAAAATCCAGTTGAATATTGACGCTATTTTCGTAGAATTTTAGTGATTTAATTATAATTAAATTATCTATTTGGATATTTATTGGTTTTAAAAGATTATTGATGTAATTTTAAGTTTGTAAAGATATATATATATATATATATATATATATATATATATATATATATATATATATATATATATATATATATATATATATATATATATATATATATATATATTACCAATTCAATACAGGATCTTCAAAAAAAAATAGTAAGGCAAACAATTTATGAAAAAATACCTTCTTTGATTAAACAATCTTGATTACACTTGTCTTTACGACAATCTTGACATACATCTGGAGATATGAATATCTGGAAGTCTAAAGATTTTGAACATTGAGAAGTTGAGAATCTAAGTGAGGGTTTCTTAGAGGGTTGCATAACATTTTGTAAAAACTAAGGGGATGATTAAAATAAGTCTTGAGTCTTCTTTTTATAAGCATCTTGATGACTTGATAACCTTTAATAGTCGGTTACGGATTTCAAATTTGATTTAATTTACTTTTGAAGTCTTGATAATTGAGAACCGTTGCTTTTGTTTGTCTTCTTCCTTTTGATAATTGATTGAGCATCTTTACTTTTGCTTTTGTCTTGGAATCTTGCTTTTGCTTTTGAAAAGTTTCTTGTCTTCTTTTGATAATTTGAACATTGGCCGACAACCTTTTGGAAAGTTGAAATGTCGTTTGTCTTGACATCTTTATCTTCGTCTTTTGTACCTGTAGTTATTTGAGAAAGCTGTTTGTTTGAATAATGTATTCTTATGAAATACCAAAGAACGTATTTCATACATTTGAATAATATAGTTTGAATAAACAAATGAATTTGTCTACAAAGACAAATCACCAAACTCACACAACGCTTTACATTGTATTAATCAAAAAGACTAAATTCTTCATATGGGTCTTGAGCATCTTGAGTTATATCTTGAGTAGAACTTGTAGGAGAACTTTGTTTGATTTCTTGAATTAATCTTCTGATCTCATCTCTTGAATTTGCAGCCATGAATTGCTTTATTTGATCATCTTCATTTTCTTCTAGTGGACTTGGAGGAGGTGCTATGGACGCAGCTGTAGCTCCAAAATTCATTTGATAATATCTTGATACGCCTTGAACAGTCATATTTTCAATTTGTCCTGCTGGAAGTCTGTCCCACCATTTGACTCGGACAATTCTTTGAAGTAAAGGGGGGGATGTTCCAGTACTAGGAACAACCTTGAATGTCCATGCCATAATCCATGGGATTTTGAATATAATTGAATATTGAAGCACATATTCAAAATCAGGAATGTTTTGAATAAAGATATCTTTGAATTTTGAAAAACCTTCTTTAACACATGCAGGAAAGGTATCAAGAAGATTTCCTGAATATTTGAACCATCTAACGAACCATCTTGGATAAACACCATCAAAATTCTTATCAAAGAAGAGGAACCAAGAATGGCCAAAACTTCTTAGATAAAGAAAATTGAACCAAGCCTCTTGATAATCATAGTAGTTGTATGAGGAATATTGAGGAAAATTTGATAAAGTCTTATTGGTGTATGGTCTAGCTCTCCATTCTTGAATAGTCATGATATGGAATATTTGAGCTTTACTGTATTCGATCAGATCAGTATCGTTTCCATGTTCATCTTTCTTGTAAGAATGAATAACTTTAATAGATCTAGTATCTATTAATATAGCTTGATAATATTCTCTTGTTTTGTGAATATCTCCATTAAAGAAGAATGAATCTCTTGGGAAAATGAAATCTGTTAAAGTAAGAAAACTTCTTGCATGTAATTGCAATTCATAGTCTTCTAGTATTTTAACAGTTTGGGAAGTTGGATTATTAACATATGAGCTAGCTGTATGATTTGAAGGAAAAGTTCTGGGTTTCTGTTGAAACGGAGAAATAGTAGTAGAAGGTTTGACAACTGAAGAACTTGAGGATCCTGGTATTGAGATAGGTGTTTTGACTAACGATGAGTATGATGATTTCTGTGAAGGAGGAGTGATTGGGGAGAATCTATTTTGAATAGGCAAAGGAGTAGGTGTTTGGCTTTTGAATGGGGAAAGAACTGATTTTTTCTTTTGATCATGAGTAGAATTTTGAGTATTACTTTGAGACGTCATTTGCCCTGTAAAAATTCTCTTGATAAGAAATCTGGTAAAGAGTTATTCTTGCCTTTGATAAATTCGATTTGGAAATCAAAATTGCTAAGCAAGTCTTGCCATCTTGCAAAAATTTGTTTTGAAATAACATTTTTAATATCATTTTCTAAAATAGGTTTTGCAGATTGACAATCAATTCTTAATAAAAATGGTTTCATATATAGATCATTTTCGAATTTATTAATACATAAAACAATGCTTAAAACTTCCTTTTTGACTGTTGAATAATTTTTTTGAGTATCATTCCAAGCACCTGAAAAATATCTAACCAATTCTTCTTTAGCTTGATCATTAATTTTTTGTTTGAGTATACCACCAAATCCTAGATCACTAGCATCTGTTTCAACTATAATCTTAGCATTTGGTTGAGGAATATTTAAACATGGTAAATATTTGATTTTTTGCTTAATTTGTTTGACAACATTTGTATGTTCTTGAGTCCAAGGCTCAGGATTATTCTTGAGTCTTTTATATAAGGGTTTACATATTGTCCCTAGATTTTGAAAGAAATCATGAACATAGTTTAGGCATCCTAAAAATCTTTGAAGTTGTGTTTTGTCTTTGATTTCGTCAGGAAATTTATTTGCAAATTCTAAACTTCTTTGAATGGGTTTAATGGTTTCATTAATAATTTCATGTCCTAAAAATATAATTTGTGTTTGAAATAAACTCATTTTTGAGGCAGACACAACTAATCCATTTTTATGAATCAGTTTATAAAATATATTTAAATGCTTAAAATGTTGATCAATGGATTTTGAAAAGATTAAAACATCATCTATATATACAATAGCAAAGTTACTTATAGGAATAATAATGTCATTCATGATATTCTGGAATTCTGAAGGAGCGTTTTTAAGCCCAAAAGGCATGACATTCCATTCATAATGTCCAAAAGGAACATTAAAACCAGTTTTGTATTTATCTTGTTCATGAATTTGTATTTGCCAAAATCCGGATTTCATGTCAAATTTTGAAAAAATATTTGAATCGTGTAATCTTTTTAATAAATCTCTTTTGTTGGGTATTGGATATCTTATCCATTCTAAGACTTTGTTTAATGGTTTGTAATTAATTACTAGTCTTGGGGCACCTCTTTCAAGTTCAGCGGCATTCATCACATAAAAAGCTGAACATGACCAAGGAGATTTAGATGTTCTTATAAGTTTTTTATTTAATAATTCTTGAATTTCTTTTTTACAATATTCTTGTAATTCTGCAGACATATGAATAGCTCTTGATTTTGAAGGTATATCTTTTTCATTAAAATCTTTTATATATGGTAATCTAACAATATGTTGCTTTCTATCCCAGAAAGCATTTGGGATATTAGAGCAAACATTTTTTTCAAATTTTTCTTTTAGCTGTCTAATTTTATTTTGAGTAATCTTTTCTTGTATTTGATTAGGAATTCTTAATATACTAATTTCATTTATTAAATAGTTTGCTTGATTAATTTTATTATTCAAGTTATTAAGTTCTGTAAAAGCAATTGGTTTGGTGAATTTGAAAACTATTTCTTTGTCTAAAACTTTAGTACTTATTCCGGTTTCGTCAATTGTAATAGGATAAAGTTGATTAAGAAATGGTGTTCCTAATATTAAAGTAGAGGTTAAAGTTTTTGAAAGAACGAGAGAGGTTTTATAACAAAAATCATTGTTACATATGTGAACATTTGTAACTTTGTATTTAATATTTAAAGATAATCCATCGGCAGTAGAAGCTCGATTAGTAGTTTTTTCATAGTATTTAGTTGGAATAATTCCTTCTTGGATGCAATTAATATCAGCACCACTATCCATTAATGCTAGAACTGTTATTTTGAATTCATTTGCTATACAAAGATGTATGTAAGTATTCCATCTTTGATATGATATGACTTTTGGTATTTTATTTTGACTTTTATTAATTTTGTTAATATTATTAGTATCTACTTTAGTGTCAATTTCCTTTTGTTTTTCAACTTTAATTAATCTATCTTTTATTAATCTTATATCTGTTTTGACAGTTTTGAGTTCTTCTTGTAAATCTTGAATTGTACTCGTAGTTTTTGGTTTTGAAAATCTTTGATAAATTTCTTGAAGATTAAAAGGATTGTTATTATAATTGGTTGTTATTGTTGTTGATTCAGCTTCTCTATTGTAATTAATAAATTTATTCATTAACTGAGTTTTTATAGTTTTATCTTGGACCTGATCTATTAATTCTAAAAAATCTCTATCTTTATCTGTGATGACATTTATTTTATTACAAGTACAGTTTCTTATACATTCGCATTCTGATTCATTATCAGTTTCATCGGTTGAATAGTTTTGTAAAACCTTTAAATCATTATTATCGTAATCTGATAAGCTTGATTCAGAACTCTCATAATCATTTAAAAATAATTTACTTATTTGGATTTTTAATTGATCGGAAACATCTAATTCATTTATAGTCTTCTTAACATAGCAATTTTTTGCCATATGACCAGTTTTTCCACATTTGTAACAAATAATAATATCTTTTTGATTACCTTTAAATTTTTGTTTATTATTAAATTTTTTATAATTTTTATTCTTATTAGTATACCCTTCTGTTTTGTTAGGTTTAGAAACATATTTTTTATTTGGAAAACGTCTCTTATAAAATTGTTTCTTAGGTTTAGAAGAAGAAGGTTTAGAAATTGGTTGATAACCATATTGTTGACAAAAATCTCCTAATTCATTTTTACTAGTGATTTTATCCTTTTTGAGTTTAGCTTTTAATTTTAAATCTGAGCATATTGATAATCCTTCTTTATTAACATAACTAATTATTTCTCCATAAGTAAGATCTTTATAAGGAATTTGATTATTATATTTTTCTCTTAAATTATTTCTAATTTTTTCGGCAAATAGGTTAGGTAACCCTGCAATGAATCTTTCTTTCCAATATGCTTCTTTACAATCTGTTCTTAACATAACTTTTGTTAAAAACATATCTTTATACCATCTGAAATCTTGAAGTTTTCTACAAGTTAAATTGAGTAAAATTTCAGCACTTTTTTCTTGAAGTAATGTTGGATCTCCTATATAATTTTTTATTATTGCATAAATGAGAGTTGGAATAATGTCATCTTCTTGAGTAGTAATAGTCTCATTATTTTCTTGTTTTATAATTACCTTTTTTGCACTAAGTATATGAGTTCTTTCTTCATTAGTAACATATGAATCCCACCATCCTTTTAAATTACCAGTAAATCCAGAAGTTAATAATTCAACTATTTTCTTTTGGTTATTTCCTTTTATTAAATAAGCATTAGAAGCCATATTCATTTCTTGAAGTGTATTTAAAATTTGATGTTCAGAAAATCCATCTATGTTCCATTCATAAACAGATGTTCCATCATAAGCACTTCTTTGTAAAGTAAATTCCTTTTCTTCATATTGTATATCTGGAAAACTAGGTCTTGGGTAGTAATTTAAAGTAGTTGGTCTGTTGTAGGTATTTGTATTTGTATTTCTAAGTTTGTTAACATTTATTAAGAATTGTTCTTGTAATTGAGAAATTTTTACATCATTATCTGTAGAGTCTTCTTCAGATTCATCAGTTTGATTAATAACATTAATTTTTATATCACTTAATTTTTGTTCTAACTCATTAACTAATTTTTTGTTGTATCCTAAATTAATTGTTGAATCAATTTGTTGTGGTGTAAAAATGGGTTTTTCTTCATAATATTTTATTGTATTAGTGTTTTCAGTTTTGCTACTTTCTGTCTTATTATTATTACTTTCAATTCTATTAAGTTGTTGACTCATAGTATTAAGGATTTCATTAGTATAATTATTTTGATATATGGTTTGTTTGGTTATATCTTCTTTATTCATTTTTTCATTAATTGTGGTAAATGGTGTAGCTAAATATTTATTTTGAATTAATATTTTGGTTTTTGGAGGATGAATAGCTGTTATTTTTTCTTTTGTAATTAGATCTACATATTCTTGAGTTATTTTTGGAGATTCGTATACATTTAAAAAATGATATGATATATTGTTTTGTTTGCAATATATTTCGTACCATTCAAAAAATGTTAAATGAACATTATTTTGATTTATATAAGTTCTCCATTCTAATTGATGTATAAATTCTTTTTTACTATCATTAATAGTATTATAATAATATTCTCTTTTTTCTTCATTATGATTTGCATAAAATTCATTTTTAAGATAATCCATATTAATGTATGACTCAGTCATTTTAATGAATTTGTTTTTTAATTTTTTCAAGTCTTTTAATTAATGATATACGAACATTTTCGAGTATATTTAATGTTTTTAGTGTATTTAAAGTTTGTTCGTGTGCTGTTTTGTTATAAACATATTCTTCAGTCTTAATTCCTTCTAATACATTTCTTATATATTTAGCATTAATCTTAAGTCTATTTTGTAGACATTTAATTTCTTTTTTAAGACGCTTTGAATACAAACTCATATTTTTAGTGAATTTGATTTTTTAAATTCTTTAGTCTTTTTATTAGTATTGTATGAGCAATTTTTTGTATATTTAGAACTCGAATATGATTAAGTCTGCTAAAAACATTTTCTCCAGTAATAATTTCGTAATTTAGTATTTTTATTCTATGATTAACTTGTTTAATACTTGAAATTGTATCTTTTATTTCTAATTTAAGTTTTTCTGAATAATGACTCATGTTAACAAATAACTAATTCAGATCTAACTTGATTAATCCATGAGAGATGTAATCTAATTCTATCAATTATATGATTATTTCTTACTGTGAGATTTGCTAGTTGTACCCATTGGACATTTGTTAAGTCTATAGGTTGTTCCCATTGAATATTTCTTTGATCTTTAGAAGATGATATAATTTGTTGAAATTCTTGTTCAATTTCTATTAATTCTAATCTATAGTCATGAATAATTTTCCAATATGATTTTATTTCTGTTATTTTCTTAGCATTAAAATTACATAAAACTTGAGTCTTATTACTCATATTTGATTTCTTAAATTATTAATTTCTGTTATAAAATCTGATTGAGTTGGACTATATCCTTCAGACTCACTTTGTTTATCTTCGTTATAAATGGGTTGTGGAATATTTTGATTAAAATCTACATATCTTAAAGACTTTGATTTTTTGATAGAGGGATTTCTTAAGTCAATAGTACTACTAGTTGAACCAGTAGATAATCTTGAAGAAATAATTGGAATATTTTCAAAACTTATTTGTACAGAACCATCTTCATGTTCTATCACACTAGATGCTCTATTAGACTCTCCTATGGGTTTGGGTATATTAATATCTTGTAGGTTCCAATTACAAGATTGACTTATTTCATTCCATTTGAGACGTTTTGGTATTTGAACCTTGGTATGCTGGGGATTAGATTCAAAAATTATTGTTTCATTTTTAGGACTAACTATTTTGGATTTAGGTTCTATTGTTGAAGACATAGTTTTATAACAAACCCTATATATAATTGCAATGGCCTTTGTTTCTTCTTTGAACTCTAGATTTCTTGTTTTAATTGTTAAAACTAGAGTGTCCAAAATATTTGGGTCAAATAACCCTACTGAAAAATTTGGATAACAATTAAAATATATAGGACCATTAGAAATATTAGTTTCTGCCATAGCTAATATTGAATTTTGAAAATTAGTATGTCTAGCATCCCTTAATATTAATAGAACTGGAGCATCTATACCTAATCTAAATAATGGTTTAACAGCTACTTGAACAAGCATATTTCAAAATCACATTTTTTTACTAGGATCAGAAGAAAGTAATGAGAAGATCTTATTCTAACTCGTAGTAATTAACAGAACAATTTTATTTATTTTGAATTCCAATTTTGAACAAAAATATGAAAAAGGCTTACAAGAAATTTCATTAAAAAAGTTTTTCTTGTCTAAATTTACAAAAAAACATTTTAACCGCAATTGGAGTTTAATGCTCTCGTTATCACTCCAAACACAATCATCCCGAGCTAGTGGTCTGGTAATCATCACAGCGGATGCTTCATTGTAGGTTCATGATAGATTTACTCGTGATCCCCGTAACGATCATTAGCTATTTTAATTTTTCAACCAATCATACGTAAGATAAATAATTTTATGTAAGTCAAATTATAGTAATAATGAATGTTAAAGTGTCATTAATAAGTTAGTGATGCCGAGTAATGGTTGATGATTATTGTAATATATGTTGTCACTGTGAACAATTTTAATTAGTTTTACAAGAATATAAAATTGTGTGGAAAATTCGGCCCAAAATGGCTATTTTTTTTAGTTGAGTTTTGTGAACGTAAGCCCATACAATTTACGCATTAGACAATCACCAAAGCCCAAACTTCGCTGGATTGATCTTATGGTCAAAAGCCCAAAAAATAACAAGTAGACATTCGTAATAATAAAGTCAAACTTCGATTAAAAAAACAAATTTTGGTAAATTCTTTACAGTTTTCGATTATGGGCCAAAAGCCCAAGCTCAGAATGTAATTTGTGAAACGAGCCCAACATAATCCATGGGAATGTGAGAAACCGATAACATGAAGTGAAGTGATGAAAGATTATTATTTATTTATCTATGTTTTTTTTAAAGCAAGTATATATTGACATATTAAGATTCTAAATTTACAATGTCTCTTACCCATATATATTCTCACCTCGATCATCAGGATGAGGAGAGGACAGAATGAGTAGGTTAAGAGGTGAATACGAACACTAGCACTATAAGGCTAGCTACATTCGAATCTAACTATCGCCCTTTTCTTTTTTGACTTACGATTATGATGTTGATAACCAAAATTTTTCTAGTGAATATGACTGCTATTAACCAAACCGACCAGAATAGATGCTTCCTTTTCTTTGACCGGTATTTTAACCATATATAATGGACTTCATGTGTAGACAAATATAGAAATACTACACATATAGTTTGCTATGTTATGTTATGCCCTAAAGTTTATATAAAGCAATTCTTGTGTTGGAGAATAACAAGAACTAATACAATAATCTGCAATCTGAAAATATATATAGTCGATTAGAAGATATAATAACCCTCTTCTAATGGCCTTAGTAGGTAAACCACTTGTCTCCCGTAGGAGAGATCAAGGATTCAAGTCCCATTGAGTTTCAATTAGGGATGACCAGGAGATGCTTCAGAAACGGTCATGAGTAAAACCAGTTAGGGAGGCATAATTGGCCAGTAACCTTAAACAAAATGGCCCCCTCCATAACCAACTTATCCCTTGGATTTTAACTACTTAACTATCATCAAACTATAACTGATATGTTAAAATCTTGATTACATTTTAACATCTTGAGTATGATAACAAATCAAACAAGAATCTTGTTTACAAATTTTGACAATTATGATGGTTGGGCATGCACATATGAACAAGTAAGGTAGGGACCCAAATCAGAAATTTTATACTATAGAAGGATAACTCAAATGGGTCAGAACAAGTAAAAGTCACCCAAAGTTTTCTAATGCATACAAACACCCAAGTCATGTTATCCAAATTTTATACTAATACTATTTTTTTAACCATAATTAAAAGACTAGTTACCAAAAAAACATTTTGAAAAATTACCAAAAAAGGTGTTTCTGGTTCAACACACCTGTACCCATTTGTTATTAAATTTGCCGCTATTGAAGTATTAAACTGCATAATAAAAAATTCATCAGAGTACTCAGATGAACAAACTGTTAGAAATATGCTAAATTTCAATGTATATGATTTGTTTGTGGCAAGAACATTAGTATGCATCAGTCTGTAAGTATTGAAGTTGTTGCAGACACAATAGGTAGTTATGGTAGTTACTTGTGGGGTTTTTAAGTTGGTTAAAGGGAGTTAGCTTTTCTCCCATCAATGCAGAATTATAAAGGGTTACATCTCTTCAGTGGTAGTATAAATACTCTTGTATGTACTTAAATCTAAGGATATAAATTAAATATATCAAAATATACCCAATTGACAACAGATTCATAAGAAATGTACCAAAATATTCATCAAGCCAGACTCACAAACTATATAGCATACTTTCTGAATGCTAATGGGTCACTCAACTTTACCAGAAACCATTTAAGCATACTTTTAGCCACTGCAACTTCTTACATAAGTTTACAAATTTACTTGAAACCAAAATCCAGCATACTTTTGAATACCAATGATGAAATCAACTTCTTGAAGGAGCATATTTGATCATTACTTGAAGAACAGAAATGATCTGTAGGGAATTAGGGGTTCCCTAAATCAGCAAGATAAGCACGCCATTTGCTAATAAACGGAAAGTCATTTGTTTCCATGTTTGAAGGTTGACGCTCTTGAACAATCTTGATTATCTGCTTAGTCTCACCAAGAAGTTGAGCTGCAGCTTGGACACTAGCCGCCCTTTTCTCAATTTCACTCTTCTGACATTTCATTACTATGACTTGTGGTAAGTTGGAGAGACAAGCAGCCATTATGTCAGCAATCATTGTCGATAACTTATCAAACAGTTGCTTTTGGCTGACCTTGTCATCAATGTTGGCCTGGTATGAAAGCAAGATTGTTTTGGTGATTCGATACATTGAGTTGGCACAAATAAACTCGAGTGTGGAATCATCATCTGGACTTTCCATCGCTGGAGTTACCATTTTTTTAGCTGTATCTCTAAACTGTTCGATAATCTTGCCTGTTTTATCCACTTGATCAGGATCATAAACATGGTGTTGCAAATCATTCCCTAACCATTTGTGGTGGACTTCAACTTCTAACCACAATGTTTCAGCAGCCTTCTGGATGCTTACATAATCCTTGGTAGCATTGAGGCTTTCTTCCACAACTGCCACATAATCTAAACCTTCTCTCACACTCTTCAACAAGCTTTCAACTTGCTCTTTTTCAACATCAGGGAGAGAGACAGCAATGATAGTCAAGGATACCACTGGTAAGCTCCAACAATCTTGATAATCTTTGAAGAGAAATGGAACATGGTCAACGTCGTCAAACTTTAAAACTTCTTGAAAACGACTTGTAGATTTTGTTTCGATTAGTGACTCAAGATCTTTGGGTTGATTCTTTACACCCTTTTGGATCAAGCGATTCAAGATTTTCGAAAGGCGTTCCAGTGTGCTCTCTGCAAGCTCCATCTCATCTTCGAGTCGCAAAGCATATTGAGCAAGAACGCTGCTTTCTTCCGATGTTTTTAACAACAACTTTGAACAATGGAAACAGCACCACACACAGATAATCAAGAAAAAGGGGATCAATGCTATTGTCTTGCAGACAACCACAACTGCCTCCTGGATTTCTATACAAAGGTTGAGAATTTGGTTTCTTGAATAGTGAATGACCGCTTTACGTTTGTGGCTACGAAATGGGAATCGCATGCTACCATGTTTCCATTCGGATAACTTGGCACTCCAGTAGCTCTCTACTTTAAACACCTTGATACGATTCAAAACGCTTTCGATGGACACCTTAAAGCTTAAGATTGCAAAACATCTTGAAAATGGAGCAATTGTACCAACTATGACTCCAATGAATTGTACTATGAGAATCACTACCATAGACCAATTATAATCTGAATCATAGTCCCCTTTCAATATAGCTTTAAGATTCCAAGACACGGTAAGAGTGTGTAAGATGGCGGGAACAGCAGATATTACCCCGGAAGCCATTGTTGTCACAGAGCAAGCAGCAATGAACTGTGGGCTGCCACTTCCAGCCATGATCCAGTAGTTGCGAACATGCTCTTGTAGCTTCTCGACGCTTAATAATCCTCCCTGTGATTGTTCAGAAGCTGTCTCGTGACGTTGTTGGTATTTGGATTCGATAATCTGTTTGGATTTTAGAATCGCTAAGGAGGAACACACATGTATTATCAGCAACACGAGTAAAACAGTCACATAAACGATTGCGATTATGCTATTCCGATGTTTATTAGTCACACCCAGTGATTTAAGATCAACGTTTCGTGCTTCAGCCTGAGCAAGTTGGGCGTCTTCTTTAATGGATACGACACCCGTGTTGATTTGGATGCAAACATTCACAACCAAAGTGATCACAAGAACACCCAAGGCTGTGATGTTTGTTAGAAGCTCCTTGCTGTCCATGGCGGCTAAAGAAGGAAGTAAATTAGCCATCATGGTGCACATAAACGCCATGCTTCCGAGCTTTCCGGCTTGGTCTACATCACCAGGCATGGCACCACTTAGATCCACGGGTAACTTCATGGCAACAGATATCAGTGACAGATAAGCAGCATTAACACTGAAGTATTTACAAGGAATCCAGAACTTTCGGTTTCGTAAACCATGTAACAAATCAGCAGCCATTGCAAGGATGCAAAAGAAAGATGCTATGGCGATATACATCCCAATCCATAACATGGGTTCGCTGTATTTGTTTTGAAGATCTGATCGGTATATAGGCTTAAGGAAATCATTCAACCCAGATGAAACTTCTTGAGGAATATCATCGATGATGGCAAGATCATCCAGAAGTTTTAGATATTGTTCAGTTGTGTTGTATCCCATAGCGTAGTACGTGCGTACTGTTCTTCCCAGGGAATTGCAGTTAAAGTTTTTATTGATGAAAATGGGTTTGGCTGATATACGTGTAAATAATATACAGCTTAGGATTGGATTGGGATTGTTTTTCTAGCTTAAACGGTGGTACCTTATGCATTAGAACGTGTACGTACTTCAGGCAGTATCATCCAGCTTAAGTGGCAGTACTTTGTCACCCCTGAATTCGGGTACCCGATTAAAAACCCGATCAATCAAATGTAAGCCTTATGAAGCAGAACTACAACCTTTATTTATTCAGCTAGCTAGCTATGATCAGTTAAAAGAGTTGAAATATTTATTGAACAAAACCTCTCTTTTACCTATTTTTCTGCTACAATCTAGCTTGTTAATGTTTCTTTACATCAGTTTTAGTGTTTTACGTTGTTCTTTTATGTACTGACTAAAATTAATTGTCCTTTTATGTATTGACTAAAATTAATTGGATGAGTTATGATTAAGTATTAGAAGATTAGAGTGTATAGAATAACATCCTTAATATTATTCGGAAACTGTAAAATTTTAAAGAATGTAAATAAAAGTGACCAGACCGGTGATAGCCTTAAAGTTGATATGTTATGACCGATAAAAAATAAATTGCATGGTGCTTTGATATCACATCTGGAAATATTATTCTCTTTGAATGAATAATATTGATGCTACAACCATTTAAATTACAAAAAAATATTAGTTAAACGTATTATATTTGCTAATAAAATTAATTAGCAGCTACCTTTAATCTCACTTCACTTGTTCATGCGTCTGATTTTTCTTATGATTTTGTTTTTTGTTACGAAAATCAAAAACAATTTAAAAGAAGGTATTTTGAATTGAATAAATAGTTTTAAAATGACAAATATGTTTTTAAAGGATAACAAGAAAGTAATTATTTCAAAACAAGGTAGAATTTTTTTTCTTAATTAACTTTGGAAAACAAGTTGAATTAATATAGTTTTGATATAAAAGAAACAATTGAACATCAAGATTTAATTGAACTAAAAACAGTAATAAACACACTGAATAACGTGCCAAAGTTGCATGAATCACATTCCAATGTTTCCTATTACTTTTCATATAAGGAGACAAGGTTTAATCGTTTAACTAAAACAAAATTTTCATTTTTTTATCTTTTTGAACAGCAAAGGTCGGAGGTGGAGATAGAGAGAGCTAAAAAATGTTTTATGATATATATTCCTCTACCAATATATCGATTAATATTTTCTTCTCTGTGTTGTTATTCTATCTTAATTTGCATTATTTAAATTTGAATGTAAATGTTGTTTTTTGAGTTTATCAAAACAAAAAACAAACGCCATCAATGTGACTCTATTGTTACTCATATAACAAAAAACTTTTCCATTTCTAATCTTCCACTAGGAATACATAAATAACACCCTGTACACATCCCGTAAAACTGTATTATGAGAGAATTTTAAGAAATCTAAATCAATACACTACCACGTACAACATGATATTCTGATATCAAGCAACAAACCGCAAATAGGTGTTCCTCGTATTCTATCATTACAGCTAAGATACGATAATGTGATGTTTGTATTACATTACAACATTCCAATATCTGATCCCATCACCTGGGTTAACTATCATATCCTAAAAACTTTATTTGCAATAATTGCCATCAAGTGGAGAACACAGTCAACAATGGTGGTTTCTTTCAATGTTTTTTCTCTTTATCTTTTTGAATGTGCTAATTTTTAGTCAAGATCAAGAAAGACTGAAGAGAGAACTTTTGGAAAACTTTTTTAATGTTACAAAAACTAGTTTCATATGTATACTTATCGATCAAAGGGCTTATAACCTAATGCTATCTAGTATTTGATTATTCTATAAGATTATGGAGAATTTTATATGAATAGCGTTTATATTGTGAGTATGGCGATAGATGCTATATACCACTTGTTATAACCATTTATAACTCATTAATTACTAGGGATATTTTGTTTAATTTTATCTTTACCCAACCGTGAATTGTATCCGGATGGATAAGTCACTATTAGATAAGCTTAATTTTCCTAAAATACCTGTCATATGGGTTATAATTAACGAGTCGTCAAATTAGTTAGCTATTGATTCAACTTTATCAAGAACCAAAATTGGTTTTCATGTTAATCACAATAAAGATGGTTATCAAATGAATCTCCCTCATACACACACATACATATATGCATTGGACATGTGCATTAATGCAGCGATGAAAAATATTGTTTGCTCGACAATTTATCTGTTTTAAAAAAATGAGGATGTGTTTATTTTCTAACTAGTTATCATGAGTTATAAAAATTTTACATTTATTAGTAAAATCTAACATAAGTGTTGGCACCATAATTATATTTTATTTAACTTATTAACCATTTAAAAAATCCAAAAATATTTATAAGTTCAGGCTATTTGTTATCTAAATTATTGTTAATAGTTAACACAATTTCTATCTAATAGTTAAGTTAGTATATATATATATATATATATATATATATATATATATATATATATATATATATATATATATATATATATCGTATCATAATTAAATTTGCATTATCTTTTTTTTAAATAAAATTTTATTATATAAGGTTTAGTTATTAAAATAATATGTAAGATTGTTTTTAACTTCATCTAATAGTTACTTCATTTCATAGTTTAACTTTTTAACTATGATTTTCGAGATTTATTAAATTTTCTATAATTTGTTAATGTATTGTAATTGTTTGTATAGCATGCATAAATATTTGTACTACTTGAAATCAAGTAGTTAAGACATTTAAGAAAGATATGGCTAATTAATATACCAAATGCTATATATCATATATGTAGTGGGATTGTGGGAATGATCGAACTAGTATTGTCATCCTCTATTTATCATATGCGATGTATTTGACAGAAATAGTTAATAGCTCATGTAACTGAAAACTGATAGCTAAAAACCTTATCTTATGTGTTTGGTAAAATAATTATAAACGTGAAGATAAATAAGATGGAAGAATATATATAATAGATTAACACGAACGAATTTAGATGTATGTATATACGTGGGAAAGCAGGAATAGTATGTTTCAAAAGGCAGATCGATATATATGCTCTTAGTTGATTAAAGCTTCACGTATCCCAAAATGAAATTCGCAGCCACCGCTTTTTAGCAAAATGCGACAGAGGATTATCGTTCGATCCTACTGCATATATATATGAATATGAATACGATAAGAGTGAGAGTGACGAGTGAGGAAAAGGCATGCATGATGCATAATAATAATTTCATGTGGCTGTCATAGGATTCTTACTAAGATATGCCTGGAACACATGTTACATGTATATATCTAACTTTATATAAATATCTCCAATTATTAATTTGCTTTACATGGTCGGAATAATTGCCATAAAGAGAGAGTGGGATCCATATTAATTTATTTAATCTTTTAATTTAAGAAACAGTTCATATATTATATTTTGGACAATGATAATCATATATAGTCTTAAGGTTTGTGGATAAAAGTATAAAATATAATTTTACTTTCTAAATTAGATATTTATAACTCATGTTACACAGTAAACCTACCATGTTTACGTACAAAAGATTCATATTAAATACATTTTAAATAACATTCAAATTTTTCATTCATGATACAGTACGGTTACCATTTTTAAAACTTAAAATCTTATTTTTTTACTCTTATCTACAGTATTTAGGGCTGTATTTTCTTTATATTTTTTAAGTCATATTATCATATTATATATGGTTTGATTAATTGTCGGCAACATTAACAAACTTAAAAGGTACTTCTTAATTAATTAGCTAGCTAGCTCCTAAAAATAACTTACATGTTTAATTTCTAAAGATCGATGTGTTCCAAAATTTAATTTTGGTTTTAATTCAGAACTTAAGTATGTATTCATTTCCATTATTATTTTTCTTATTTATTTTTTTTTATTTTTTTTAACGCAAACAAATATTTATTTTAATTGATATCATTAGACCAAATATCATTTGATATTTATACATTTATTGTTATTGTTCTGGAAGTAATTATAACAATAATAATATTGTTATATAAATCAATATTAATAACGGTGTCACCTTCAGACTTCAGTGTTGATGTGTCATAAAATTTTAAACATATTATGTAAAAGAAATAATAGCTTAAAATTAGATGTTTTATGTTCGAATCCAAATACTATGTTTAAGTAATAAGAGGTGGTTCAAATTTCTGAATCTAATTCATATTTAACTGTTTATTTTTATAAAATATCTAAATGTATGTAATTATCTCTTTTGTCCTTTTGTGATATTCATCAAACTTTAAATGCAATCAACATGGCCAAACTTTTGATGCAACAAAAATTAGGAAAAAAACATGGCAATGACTTGAAATACTTATAGTGGTGTAGACGTGTTGGCGGAGATTGTGCATATGATGACGAAGGTCCGAGAATATGAGTATGGCAATGAGTATTTAAGATTGTAAGTAACACGGTGATAGTCTAGGAGTGTGAGAACGATGAAAACTATTAGAGAGCGTGAGTAGGACAGTGACATTCTAGAAGTCTAAGTCGATGACGATGAAGAAGCTTGAGGTAGTCGATAACTAGTGACTTTAAGAATTCCAGAGGATACCGACAATTTAACGTTTGTTATCGACATCTTAAAATTTGGTGTTATATAACATTAAGAGGTTTTCATAGGCAAATCTACCCCTTACTCATTTAGAGCTTTAATAAGGTTCTCTGATCTTAATGGAAATAAAAAAACACTCTTACATTTTATAAGCTCTTATTGAATCAGATGAAGACATATTATATAAGAGGTTTTTTCAAAAATCAATCGACCTCTTAGTTTGTTTTATGTTTTAAGTAGATGTCAAAAATGTTGAGTAATGTTACACATTGAACGAAAAATAACTTTGTAATATCTTTAATAAGGTTTCTGATATTTTACTTATAATCAATTAGTTTTAAGTTTGAACATCAAAAACTTAAAAAGTATTAAAGTAAGATTCATTCGTGATTGATCAAAGTTCACAACACTTCACATAACCCATAAATTTCTAAACGTAAAAAAACGCCACACGTGATACACACAAACAATATAAGAACCAACTAGTTTACATAAATACAATATGTAAGCTTCTATATTAATTTAGCTCTTATTTACTTGCAATTCGTTTTCAGATATTATTTTGGGCACACCGTAATACACACAAACAATATAAGAACCAACTAGTTTACATTTTACAATCAATTTTAATGGGCCTACCCGACCCATAAAAATGACATCCAATTAAAAATAAGTTTAAACACACCAAAAAAAAAGAGTAAGAAAAACTCTCATTTACTTTAAAACCAATCATTTAAGTTTATGGTGTTATGGTACTAGGTGTGTCACGGGTCTCGGTAGAAGGTGTATCATCAAATACCTTTGAATGATCGTTCGATGACTGTCCCAACCAGTAATCCGTTACAACTCGATTAATATCCTCTATCATTCTCACCACTTTATGCATTGTTGGCCGTTGATCTGGCTCAAACAATACACAACCCTTTGCTATTTGTAGCAATTGAGCCATCTCTTCTTCGATATTTTGATGGTTTTTTAATTCTATATCAAAAACCTCTTCTTTGGGTTCACCATGTACAATTGATTGCACCCAAATGCCTTCGTTAGGATTTTTACCCGTTAAAAGCTCCAATAGCAAAACCCCAAAGCTATACACATCAGATTCAAATGTGACTTCTCGGGTCTTGATAACTTCTGGGGCCTGGTAACCTGTGACCCCAAAGCTATACTTGTCGAAAAGTGTGTTGAGACCATAGTCACATACATAAGCATCTTTATTATTTTCTTGTCGAAGAAGGACGTTAGATGATTTAATGTTGCCATGAACAACTTTTCCATCAACATGCAAGTATGCCACCCCTCTAGCGGCACTTAGTGCAATTCTCATCCGGTGGTTCCAATTGAGTCTTGTTCGGCCAAAACCTACACTTCCTGCATAACAATCACGTTCATAGTCATCGTGACCTCTTTAAAAAATGCATAAACTAAAGGACCTTACAATAACAATGTGAATGTAAGAAACAATAGAGAGGAAAAACATTAATATTTACGAATACTAAATCAAATATCGATCAAACAAAAGTCAGATTGCAACACCATAAATATTGATCTAAATTAACATTATACTCCTAAATTACATTATACTCCTAAAGTTATTCGTTAATTACTTAATTCTATAATCAATTATCGACTTTAACTTGTATTTCACATCTGTTCCCAATGTGGATGTCAATATCACAATAAGACAAAAATGCATATAGATATATGCATTTATTTTTTTAAAGAGAGAGAGAGAGAGAGAGAGAGCTATGCGTATGAACAAGTCTATAGTCTCTTTCAAGCTAAATTTTAGTCACAGTGAGCAAAAAACCATTAAGCGATGAGTGGTTATTTAAATACAACAAACTTTGTCATACATAAAAAAAGTTGTTTCTTGAACCATTATACTCATGAATTTATGGATTATATTAATAGTTAATGTTAGTAGAGACAAAAAAATCATAATTATTGTATATGACAAAAAACCATTACGCATAAATCATCACCATTAAGTGAGGGCTACCAAATGTTTTCTCAGTTTATTTATTTTAATTGAAAATTAATGCCAAAGATGGAATTTGTCCACACCAAAAAAGAAAGAAGCTTTTGTGCCTGATGTCTTTTTCTTTCTATAGAATCTTTTTCTATGGATAAATCTAGATGCAAAATTCAACTATACATTAAAAACACTCTTTTTATAGCATAAGATTCACTGCAATCATCAATCGTGAAGGAGATGCCACTACTTTGTAAATTATTAATCATACGTTTATTTATAAATTTATTAGAAAATACAAGAAAAACAAAATTAAATTTTTCGAAATTTGTTATTGCAAATTAGAAGAAAGATAATACATATGTTTATTTTTTGAATTACTTTGAAATATTAAAATTGGTATTTGAAATAAGAAGACAGATATATAGATCTTGCCAGTTGAAAATTGTGTAAACCTACTATATCTTTTGAAATAAAAGTTTTACATTCTTCCCCTTTCTTACATTCATGTCAAATCTATTTTCATACTACAATTAAAAGAATAAATTGTTACTCTTGATATATCCTATTAATTAGTTATCATCCTTATTTCACAAATAATCATATACACATTCATTAAAAAATGTCTTATACTCGGTTTATATGATTAGAAGTACCAATTCTATCTATATCATCCCTCTTAGAGAAGGTGGTGTAGAAGGCAAACATCGAGCGTGATCGACCCATCACATCTTGGCCATCACATGATAGATCATTACCTACTCTATCCTGAGATTGATTAAGCTACGTTTGGTAATTTTAGTTTTTTTAACGGTGACATGTGATTATTATTTTAAATTAGACTTTTCATGGCGTTCTAGCTCGCATTATGAAGGATGTTTAATAAACGTAAAGTTTGATACTCTTATAAATAAAATAAATCTTTAATTATGTAAAAAACCAAAAGAAAATTATAAAAATAAAAAGTTTAACATATATAAATATTGACCGCGGGTTGACTAGAAACATATATAAATACTATTTTGAGACAAAAAAAGATAACAAACAAAAGAAAGTGGAATTAAGTTGTAATGTAATTTTTTATGACAACTTTTTCATACACAAGGAAGTGACACTTTGTCTCTTAAAAAGTTAAAACATGTGTTTCATGATTTTCATTTTGAGTAAAGTCTGTATAATAACCCCTATAATTAGAAAGGTAATTCTTATATAAACACACCTTTTTTTTAATTAAGAAAAAAGTATACATAGATGTATATAAACTAAATTATACGAACGTACTAATTTCTTCAAAGTATTTTGTTCTATTATAGTTGCCTTTTTAGCACATGTAAAAATAATTTCATTATATATATATATATATAGATAAAAGTTTAAACGAGAATTATTTTTTATATGAACTGCGAGAATTATTTTTAGCTATTAATGACTTATTAATAGAGGTATTTTGGTAATTTATATAATTACCCAACCGCAAATTGCATTTGGGTGAGCCGTCATTAATTTACGGGACTTGATATTTCCGAAATAACCCTCATTAATACGTCATTCCACTAATAAGTCATTAATAAAACATTAATGAACCATGAAAAATTCTTAATCATTAAATACTTTTAATCAAATGTTTAAATTGGTTATCATAGTTATCGTATATATTTTATATTATACTATGTATGTATGTATGTATGTAGATAAATTAAATAGTTAAAAGATGATAGAGAAATTAATTACCATGGAGATGAGCAAATAAGCTACCAGCAGGGATGTAGTCATACACAATCAATCTCTCATGTTTTGAATAATAGTAAGCTATCAATGGAACCAGATGTTCATTCTTCATCTTCCCCAAAACCTTCATTGTTGATTCAAATTTATCCTTTGTTACCACCACTTCTTTCAATCGCTTTACAACCACCGTCCTCCCTCCGCCAACCACCTCCTTATACGACGTCCCCACACTCCCTTTCCCCAATACCTCCGGTGACGCTCGATACAAATCCTCCAAATCAAAACTGTAAATCCCACTCTCGAAAAAGACTAACTTATTTTCCGTCGACGTACCGGCTTTCGAAGCAGACACCGACGTTTGTACCGGTAATTTTGGAGTTTGTCGTTTGCTCTTATTATTTATCTTCTTTCGTAAACAGCAGAGAATAATTAGTAATAGTAGCGAAGATGCTACAGAAATTCCCACAATTACGCGTTTATCTATACTTTCTTTTTTAGGGTTTTCTGGTGGCGGCGGCGGAGGGGGAGACGGTGTCCCCTCTTCGCAAGGAGGTAAAGGACCACCGCATAAATTGATGTTGCCGGAGAATACAGATTTTGGAAATTTAGACAACGATTGTGGAATAATACCACTAAAATGATTATTCGAAACATTTAATACGACTACATTTTTCATCTCCGGGAGCTGGCCGGTAAAGCTGTTGTTGTACAGAACGAGGTGGGTGAGCTCGACGAGGTCGGAGAAATCATTGGGGATAGTGCCATAGAGGCGGTTTAAACGGAGGGATATCACGCGGAGGCTTACTAACTTTCCGATAGTTTCCGGTGGTATTTTTCCGGAGACGGCACCGGGGATTCTGAGACGTATGACGGAGGACTTGGCGGTGTTGCATTCAACGCCTTTCCAATCGCAAACAGGCTTGTTGTCATCCCATGAGGTTTGGTAATCAGTCCTGAGTGTAACGTTTCCTCTGAACCATATGAGAGCTTGCTTTTCCTCATCGGAGAAGTCGGCTGTGACTGGGTGGTGGTGGTGGTGGAGGAGAAAAACCGAAAGGAGAAAAACAGCAAAGCGAGCCATACATGCATGCATGGGAGGAAATGCAGTGCGTTACAGATTTACGACGGAGGAAGAGGACTATATATATAGAAGAATATTATCACACTCGATGTATAGATAATTAGATATTAATATATTATGTATATACATATACATACTATTAGCTTTGTAATTATATAATTAAAAGTTTATTATTTTTAATGTAATGTGAATTAAAAATGAGAGTAATTTTGTTAAATATTTCATTTTTATAAGTGATGGTCAAAGTGTTTTTTATGAACTTTTATCCCAGATATAATTTACACGCGGTTAGACAAATATATAAACAACTAAAAATGAAAAAAATAATTTTGTTAAATATTTTCATTTTTAAGTGATTGTTAAATATTTTCATTTCTAATATTTTCTAATACTATTTGAGGGAATCAAGATGAGAACTGGTTAATCATTTTCTTAGTGACATGTGTCACAACTTTGAAAGGTATTGTAGGTATTTAGTTAAAAACAGTCTATCTTTTTCTATATGCTCATACAATTGAACTATGATATTTCCCTCTCTAGGAGACCTGTTTCCCTTTTCTATATGCTTATACAATTTTACTTATTCACATAACTATTTTATATAACACTTTTTTATCACGTATAATTATCAAATAACACATTTAGTAAAAAAATACATTGATTAAAATCAATGTACAAGCATATAAGCACATAGTACAACACGGTACAACTAGGCCCTAAATTAGAACGTTACACTTGATATTGAAACTGAAAAGATAATGTGGTAGGTGTTTACTTTGTGGTAGGTGTTCAAGTTTATATACACGTTTTTTAATTATAGAAGTGTTCTATTGATACGGTAATTTGCATCACTGTAATTATGCAAAATAGGTGTTGAATATAGTTTCCTTATTCTAGTGCTGAATAGGTGCTAATGAATACGGTAATTGTTTCCTTTTCAAGTGCTGAATGAATACGGTAATTGTTTCCTTATAATCGTGCATCACTGTAATGAATACAGTAATTTGCATCACTGTAATCGTGCATCACTGAATGAATAGTTTCCTTATTATTAATAGATTGACAGCTATATAATTAATAGATTGATAGCTATATAATTAATACATTGACAGCTATCTTTTCAATTGGGATAACCGTTCAAATGAAACACTTCACTACTAGAAAAACTGAGATTTCCGACGAAATTTGCGACGGAAGAAATCCGTCGCTAATTATCGACGGATTAGCGATGGATTTGCGACTGAATCGAGTGATGAGGTATTAAGTTCAATCCCTTGCTGTTCCCTCGCTAATTTGCGACGGATTTGCGACCGAATAAGAATCCATCTCAAATCGGTCGCAAATTAGTGACGGAAATATCCACCTCTAATTCGTTGCTAATTAGCAACGGATTTGTGACAGATTAACGACGGATTACGAATTAATGTATATCGTCGCTAATCCCTCGCTAATTAGCGACGGATTTGCGAGAGATTGCGATGGAACATGGTTATTAAGCATCAATGGTATTCCGTCGCTAATCCGTCGCTAAGTAGCGACGGATTTGCGACGGATTTTTGCATTCCGTCGCTAATCCATCGCAAATTAGCGAAGAACAAATCCGACTCTAATCCGTTGCTGATTAGCGATGGATTTCTGACAGATTAGCGACGGGCTCCGAATTAAGGAAATCAATGATATTCCGTCGCAAATCCGTCGCTACTTAGCGATGGATTTGCGACGGATTTTGTGACATCCGTCACCAATGTTTCGGTTAGTCCTTAAAACCGTACGTTTTTTTTAGAGTCAAATTTTGTTCGTATTTATATATTAGGTTAATTTTAGTATTTTAGTTAGCATTAGAAAATTTTAGAAATTTAGTTTATCCTAAGTTTTATTTAGTGCCTAGTTAATTACTCATTTAAGTAATTGCATTAGAAAGCCACATGTCATAATTTTTATATTGTTTAAAAAATAATAATAATATACATATATATACCTACGGCTATATATATGCATATATATAGATATGTTTTGTTTGATTTATTAGTTAATTATTTAAACCATAGGATAAGTATTGATTAGTTTTTGAATTTTAAACTAAAACCCCTAATCCTATATAAATACTTAAACAAACCCTACCCTTCCCTTATACTCCATTCAGCCGAGACCTCCCCTCCCCCATCCTCTCATTCGATTTTTATCATACACACACACCATTCTCCATTGTTGATCTTCAATCAAGAACAAGAGTTCAAGCTTCAAGCTTTTCTAGGGTTTTGTTCTTAGCATTCAAGGTAAACAACAATATTTGTTCTACATTCATTCCTCTTCTTGTTTCATGTTTTTTTATTTTATTTATCATTCTAAAATCCATAGGATCTGTCCATGATCATCATATAATGTTCAAAAACGTTTTTTATGAGTTATTTAAGGGTTTTACATGATAAAGGTTGGATCTTTATCCTTCAAAGACGGTTTCTTTTCAAAACAGTTTCTGACAGTAAACTAGGGTTACATTTGGGAGGCCATATCAGAGTCAATTAGTAAGCTTTTTCGTCGATTCTTTTGTCTAGAATGTAGTGTTTTGAGTCTAGATTCACCGAAACCAATTTTTGTAATTTTTGAATGTCGTTTGGTCAGTCAAATGGACTTTACCGTTTAGGTTCGCAAACTGACAGTATGTTCGGTGGATTTAGGGTCAAAAGTTTCGATTTTTAAATTGGTCTAAACCTTCGAATTCTCGATTGAAATTTTTACAGTAGCAAGTTTGATGCGTTTAGGGTTTTCTAGAAAAATTTCATAATTTTTGGTTATCTTTTAATATTTTTATAAAATTCGAACTTTTTGTTGCGCTGGTACAGTTAGATTTCTGGCAGTGTTGAGTTCTCAAAATTTTAAAAAATAGGTAATCAAATTATTAAATTTTGGAAAAATTTCAGAAATTAGTCAAAGCATTAAACTGTTTGTATTTAAATTCTGGGATTTTATTTTGGTCGTTTGAGTTGTTTTAAAATTGTTTAAAGTCAGTTTATTAAAATCAGTAAACGTGCACGTGGCATAGGATCATATAGGATCACTTCACATGTCTTTAGGCTACATTAGAAAGTTTAAACACTTAAACATGAGACTTATGTGCATTATATTTGTTGTAGATCCCGTACCCGTTCTTTGCAAGTTTAATTCCGTTTGAAACTAAGGTGAGTACTCGTGACCCCTTTTTACTATGTTTTCTCGGGGGGAAATGGCACTCAAACTCTCTTTTAAATATTTATGCCGTGATGACTATTTCTTATTTCTTTGGACAACTTATGTGACGTATATGCAAAGACTACTTCTTGTTGGTTGATGACTATTGATTTCTATATTCCTATGAGCCAACGGTTTATGCTCCAACTGGGTATGCGATAATAACTGCTTGAAAGACAATGATTTGATTCCTATTGATTCCTATTGAATCTGGTGGTTTGGATGTTGGTACAACGTCTACACACTTAACATGATATACGTGCACATTTGTCCTACATAAACACCTTACACGGCAACTATGTTATTTTTTTAAACCTGCGAGCTCACCAACTCTATGTTGACGTTTTCGAGTGTCTATTTTCAGGTAATACTAATAACAATGCTTAAGGAGTTTAGACGAACTCTTAGCGGACTCTAGCTGGACTTGACAACTGCTTGAACATTTTAATTACTTTCATGAATTTAAACCCTTAGTACTACTTTACATTTCTTGGTTGGGCATGTTGTCCCGAGAACTTGACCCGGGTTGTGGGTTTTACTATTTGTGTTTATGTCTCATGTCTATGTTTGCCGTGAATATCGACCTAACGCGGCACAAGTCCCCTCTTGTGTCGAGGAACGTCGTGACACGTTGGATTTATTTGCATTTAGTAAATACTCTATTAACGTAGCAATGTGTTATGACGATCCTCTCCGTCGCACTTCGCGTTTCCACCTTGGCGGGGTGTGACAGATTTGGGACATTCCGTCGCTAATCTGTCGCAAATTAGCGAAGAGCAAATCCATCTCTAATCCGTTGCTGATTAGCGACGGATTTTTGACAGATTTGCGATGGACTCCGAATTAAAGAATTCAATGGTATTCCGTTGCAAATTCGTCGCTAATTCGTCACAAATTTGCAAAGAACAAACCCATCTCAAGTCCGTTGCTGATTGGCGACAGATTTCTGACAGATCTACGATGAATTCCGAATTTGCGAGAGATTGCTACAAATACGTCAATTAACATTGGTTATTGTCGTTCATACTTGATGCCAAAGCATTAATTTGTACCAATATACGTCAATTAGTTCAAACATACGTCAACATTAGTTATCATCAACTTTAGTTAATTAAGGTGGTAATTGATGAATATGGAACGTTCATAGTGAAAAGTGACCATTCGTGATCATAATTGGTTTAAATAAATTATTCAGGGTCTAGCTTTTTTGATAAAAAAAATCTATTATACTCATTACAACTAGAAGCTATTACTTGAAAATTTTCAAATTCCCTATTTAATTTCAACTAACCTACGAAACCTAACTAGGGCTGCCCTTGAAATCAACGCTCACAGACACACACACTCGACGTTGCTCTTGCCTCTCGACGAATCGACCATCTGCTCTCGCCTCTCGACGAATCGACAATCTACTCTCGACGAAACCTAATTATCGTAACTCTACACACTTTTATCGACGTATAAGGCAATTTATGATTCCCTTATTAATATTTGAGTTGCGTTCTGATCTGCAATTTAGTTAAAGTTCCCTTATTACATAACTAAATTGCATTTCATTCCTAACTAATTGATGGTTCAAGTTCTACTGATCAATTTGTGATACCCCCGTGTACTAAACTGTTTTGCGATTTGATTACCCTCATTAACCATCAAGAAGAACACAAGCTGCAATTACAACTTAATGTTGTTTATATATCCCAGTATCAATCCTCTTCTAATCCATGGCCCAATCTATTGTAGTACTTACAAGCTCATTAAAATTTAAAGATTAAGTAACACTTGGGCTAATAATCACTTACCAACACAATATAAATATCAACTTCTAATACTTGGCTAAAAGCTTATACAATACAATAATACTTTAGTCCTAATTTCATTAATAATATCAACACTAAAAAACAATATTATTAATGTATATAAAAATCTTTTAATATAAAAAAAGAAATAATAAGAACAAAATATAATGTTATTAAGAGAAAAAATTAAAAGTTAATACTAGATTTAGGATTATAGAAATAGTAAAAATGAAAAATCTAAAAAAAAAAAAAGAAATTACTGAAAAATAGTTAGAAAGAAGATTTTAACTCATAACCAAATTAAAAATATTCTTATGACTTGAAATTTTCAATTCCCTCTCTTCTTCCCAAACATTTTTACGCTCCTTTCTCGTGACCTAGTTCCGCCGACGACCAATCCACGTACTGCTCTCCTCCTCTCGACAACCATCCGCCATCTGCCATCGTTTGTGAGGGACGTCATTTGTTCTCGACGACCAATCCACGTACCGCTCTCCTCCTCCTATCGCATATGTTCTCGATTTTGAAGGACGTCATTTGTTCTCGTCGCCTACTCGTCTCTCCTGCTCTCGACCGAGGTATGATTTCCAAAATTCTGAAACTACTTGTCTCCTTCGTTATTGTTTTATTTCACATGTCTTCCTTCATACTTAATTGAAACAATAATTGCTTGGTGTTCTATTGATGAAAGAAGAACAAGTAATACGAAAAGGAAAAGCACAGGAATCGAATACATTAGATTAGTGCAAGTCTTACATATATATTATCACTAAGATTAATGCCGGTTTCGTTTTCAAAATCTGGTTACGATTTCATTCCTTCTTCACCAAAAGGTATTGGTTTCTAATGCTCAATCTCGAAGTTTTCTAAGGTTTTTGTTGTTTTCTTTTGAAGTTGTTGAATCTCGAAGGTAACAAAGGTCTCGAAGTCGCTTGATAGCTGAAGGTTTGGATTTGCGACGGTAATCTGTTCCGAAGTTGCTGTATCTTGAGGGTTTCACAAAGGTTAGCTTCTGTTTTATGTAGGTCTCTTTGAGTTTTAGAAACTGCTTATTTCAAATCTCTGAACAAAGGTTACTTTCTGTTTTTGTTTAATTTGTGTTAAGTAGGTGGAGTTTTGATTAAATCTTGATTTCTTGTTCAATTTATGTTTAATTGGTATATGCAGCAGATTGATTGACTCCCTGTAAGTTGTAACTTGTATCCCCTAAATTCCTAAAATGCAGTTTACTGGTCATGCTGGACAGTAAATTAGCAAAAAGAATACCATTATACTCAGTCAAATGAACCAGGTCACATAGTTATTGATTTCTGTTGGGAATTAAACCCAAAACCTTTTGTTTGACAGGCCTCGAGAATACCATTACACGCCTAAATAAAACTATGGATATATTTTTGTAACAAATTAAAAGATCTGTTCCATTAAATATTTAATAGGGTTTAATAATGCTCTTACAGCGATGGACCTTATTTCTAATTTATACATCATAAGCAAACTCGTCCTTTATTGATTTTTTAACCATCAAAGCTGGTTTTCCATCATAAGCAAACCATTATAATTATTATTGTAAAACAAAAGCAATTTCTGAAAACTTGAGCTACAAAAAGCAATTTCTGAAAAAAGCATCAGATGCTACATACACAGCAGCAACCATATCTGCTGCATATTTCATCTAAATCAATCATGAAATATATAATATTAGTACAACTAATTTACAATTTCATTTATCAAACATCAATTTAATATATTGTACCATTATTCATCTTTCAACTAATTATTCTCGCAATTTGCATATTTCATCTTAATCAATCATTTTTTTGTTGTAGCTTATCAACATGGTGAGAAGCAGAGGTGGTGGTACAGGCTCTAGAGGTGGAGTTAGTTCGAGTATAGGTGGACATGGTACTTCTGGAGCAGATTTGGTGACCACATCAGTTTCACGTATTCCCGAGTCTTCTAGAGGTAGGGGGAGGTAGAGGTAGAGGTAGAGGTAATCCTAGACAAGATTTGGCTAACAAATATGTTCCATCATCTTCTTTGGGCTTGGATGATGATGATGACGATGACAACTTCGATATGGAGTCATCACAAGGTCTTCATGGGTCGAATGCCACTGAGCATGCTTCAAGCCAAGCTCCTCTTCCATCCAACAGAAAGTGGATTAAAGTTCAAGGGAATAAGTATGGATATATCTTCAAATGGTTTTTTCGTATGTTTATATAAATTAATCTTCAATATTTAATTGCTATAAATTGTTTTAATTGTGCAGGTTTTGTAGCGGAGATCCAGCACGTCGAATTACTGATAATTTAAAATCTATGTTTGGTGGTCCATGGATATCGTGGAAAGCCATTCCACCGGAGTCTCGCACACGACTTTGGGAGCGTTTTATGGTTTTGAACCACTCTTAGTTATTCAACAGTTTAAAAATACAAGGTTGTTTTTAGGTTATTTACTAACTCTTTCAAATGATTTGTGTAGCAATTCTTTCAGTGGCCTAAAGATTTAGAGGGAAGCGTTATGATTGCCTGGGAAAACAGGATTAAAAACGGTTGAGTGATACATTATGTAAAGAACGAGAAAAAGCATACGACAGAGCTAGGTTCGGCATAGTGAACAGTTCTTAACCTGCCATATAACGAAAAAATCAAGGGACGCAATGAATAAAGGGGTCGGGGAACCAGAGTTTATTACCCCAAAGGCAAAACGGTTGTTGGTACATCTCGTTATATCCTTATAGTTTGCTCTCATGTAATTATTTTATTAAACGACCGTGCTAATACTTGTTGGTACATTTTATTTTCTTCTTATATATAATAGGATGAGTATTTAAAAAGGATGTGCGATACGTATGGAGATGTTTCAACTCAACCACTAGGCGATATTAGTATTTAGGAGACTGTTGTAGGAGGGAAGAAGAAAGGGAGATTAGAGGGGTGTGGTAGTACCTCAGATCCTAGTTATATCGTGACGGGTGAGACAAGTAATTCTGGTCATGTTTCGTCTTCTGTTCCGGCAGGTGTAGCATCGTCCGATGAGGTTATTTATTGTAATTTGTTTTCATTTATAGATTATATGTACTATTTATAATGTTGGGTTTTAAATGGGTCATGCGGTAATAAATGGTGTTAGTGGGTCATTATGACCCAATATGGGTAATATCTAGCTTAAAGTTATTAAATTTAATTATAATGTGTGGTATGAGTATGAATACATGTGATAGTAATTACTCATTGTTGATGCGAGTAATAACGGGTGTTAGTGGGTAACTAATAGGACACTTGAGTATGAATGAGTCATGATGGACCAAATAAGTATGAATGGGTCAATATGAGGTTAATCTTTTATATATGCTATAAATTAGTCAAATTTTGTTGTAATGGACCACATGGGTATGAATGGGTCATGAAGTAGTTAATATGGTTGAAATTGTGTTTTAATAATGGTTGTTATCAACTACATGAAAGCTATTATGATATATGTTTGTTGGGTGTGAGGTTGGTGTGTTTATATGGTAATGACAAGAGACTTGATGGTTAAATTGCTTGGTGGGTTACCTTTATTCTCTACTGCTGGTGGTTACTATTTGAGGAAGATTGGTGTTTTCATCAAGTCTCCTGTCATCTGTTGGTGTTTATCTATCATTTTTCACAACTGAATTTCAGTAAATGGCAGGTCTACAGTATGCTTCAAACTGTTGGCATATAGAATCTAAATTGGTTAAATTGAGTTTTCATAAGTAATTAGTCTTCTAGTTAATCTTGGTCGTATTACTTGGTCATATTGAATTCTTTTAATGGTTATATTGAATTCTGACTTGGTCATATTGAATTCTTTTAATGGTTAATTGTTTATATGTCAAATTTGGGTTGTAATATAGTTACTTATTATATTTAGGTACTCGAACTGAAACAACAAGTACAAGAGTTGCATGAACGAGAGCAGAGGCTTTTAAAGGAAATGGAAGAGGCTCGAAAGCGAGAGATGGAAGAGTATCGCAAGAGAGAAGAAGAGTCTCGCAAGAGAGAAGAAGAGACACGAAAGGCTACTGAAGAGCGGTTTAATCAGCTGCAAGAAATGTTACTTTCACATTTCCGTGCGAACCCTGCCCCTCCCCGTCCCCCCTCCTAGTTAGATAGTTATGTTCTTGTATGTTAATGATAACTTAAATTCCAAACATTATCAACTGATAACCTAACTCTAAACACTATCATAACTTTTGAATACGATTGGATCATTGATTTTCGTATCAAATGTAGTGTTATATTTATTGTATTGAACAGGAAAATTTTAGAAAAATATAAAAAATTTATATTTGTATCGAACAGGGAAATTTTTGAAAAATTAAAAAAATTTATAGCTGTAATTTTAAAAATCCGTCGCTAATCCGACGCAATTATCTGCATGTTTGATGACAAATCCGTCGCTAATCCGACGCAATTATCTGCATGTTTGATGACAAATCCGTCACTAACCCTCAGTTCCGTCGCTAATCCGTCGAAAAAAACCCGTCTCTAATCCGTCGGAAATAATCCCGTCGCTAAACCGTCGGAAACATCGCCGTCGCAAATCTGTCGCTATATAATCCGTCGCTTATCCGTCGGTAACTTACGTTTCATGCGTTCGTTGAAAACCGTCTCTAATCCGACGCAAGTAGCCGTCGGTAATCCCTCGCTATATTTCCGTCGCTAATCCGTCGTTAATTTCCGACCTTTTAGCAACGCATGTATACCGTCGCAAACTGATCGATTTCGTCGCAAAATATGGTCGCTAACCGTTAGCGAGGAACGACTTAGCGAGGAATTTATTCGGTCGCAAATCCGTCGCAAATCTCGATTAGCGACGGATTTGGCCGTCGCAAATTTTGATTTTTCTAGTAGTGTAAAGTTGAACATCTAGAATGAAACAGCTGTGAGTTTAAAAGGTTAAGGGGTATATAAGTAATTTTAAAACACTTAGGGGCTGTTTGGTTGGATGGATTTCAAGGGAATTCAAGGGAATTGGATTTTAATTCAATCCAATTCCTTTGTTTGGTTCAACTTTTAGGAAGGAAAATGATTCTTACATGAGACCCAAAATCCATCAAATGAAGGATTTCAGATTTCATCCAAGTTTGGATGGATTTCAGATTCCATCCCAAAAGCCTTGCCTCCTTCTTCCTCAGATGACATGTCGCACCTGTGACCATCGATGATCGACGGCGACTGAGGATTTGCGACAGCGAAGGCGACTGAGGATTGCGACGGCGACGGCGACTGAGGATTTGCGACTTGCGACGGCGAATAGGGCTTCGACGATGGCCACTAGAGCTTCGTCGAGCTGGCTTGGCGACTAGGGCTTCGACGAGGTCATCTAGGGTGTCACACCCAGCTAAAGCGGAAACACGAGATGTCACAGTAATAGGTCGCATAGCACAAGGTAACAGAAAATTTCCAACCATAACAGAATAATTAAGATAAAATCAAAATACAATTATCCAAATACAGTACTGATAATGGAATATTGTCTTTGATATAAAAATAAAAGTAGCCGATTGGAAATTCGTTTCATGAATCCACACATGATATGCTCTAACGTGCTCTAAGACCTAGCGAAGGTTACCTGAAAGGCATGAGTAAAAGAGAGGTCAACTACGAGAGTTGGTGAGGACACAAGTTTATATGCACAAAATGAAATTTTAATGCAAAAGAAATAAAGTAAAATGTTGGGGTTTTGAACCCAACTAATTTATGTAAGGATGGAGACGTTAATCCAACCACAGTTTATTGCCCAATTTATACGCATGGTTTTTGAGTATACAAGGGATGTTTTACTAAGCTTGAGTCATTATTCCAATCCTGACGACATACTTTCTTGATATATATATTTATTTTTTTTAAACCCAACGCCCGAATTAGATAACGTTGGAAGTAGGTAAAGTACACCTATAGTTCGTCAACCATAAGTGGGGGGATGTCGTCCCCAAATAGCGCTATCTACAAGTACCATAGGCCCCTGCTGTAGTAGTTAATGGATAATGTATTGAACCCAAGTACATAAGCAAGTATAATACTACCATTCATGCGTAATTTTTAAAATATTTATGAAGGCAATAAATAAAACATTTATATATAATCATGCTTTCACCCCAAATATTTAAGTAAATATATTTAAAAAAGGGGGTTGTGAACACTCACCTTTCGTGTAGCTTGGTAAGAAATAGGTAGTCCTACTAGTTCTTTGTATTCGTCACCATTTTATCCTATTATGTTAAATGTCCACCATAAGGTCCTTTTTAGAGTAAAACTCTTTATAAGGTTAATGTTTAAAGTATTTTAGAGTCTAGTTAGTCTTCACTTGTAGTTATCATTAATCTCTATATTTTATATTTATCTTATACATATAGTTAATATATGCGAAAATATATATATAATATATAGTTAAGTTTTAAAAACATGCAACATTCATACATATATAACATTTATATAAAAGTTGTCTTACGATATAGTTATATGTGCATTAATGATATAAGCGTATATATATACATATAGTAATTTTTAAAGAAAATAATGGCACATAATATTATTATATGTATTTATGACTAACTTTGATAATGTAAGAATACATTATAGAGTTATCTTTTTTAATTAAGAATGCATAAATATATATAATAAAAAGTATGTCTTTTGATCATGTATTACTACATAATAGTATATTTTAGCTTTTAAAATCCAACACACATACATGCATTGAAATATATATATATATATATATATATATATATATATATATATATATATATATATATATATATATATATATATATATATATATATATATATATATATATATATACATGATTTTCGTAATAATCAAGAACTTTTATACTTATAATAGGTGTTTACTTACATGCATGGTGATATATATATATATGTATATATAAATATTGTACATTCAAAGTCCTTGTTAATATCCATCATTTTCACCAATCTATCTCATTCAAGAAGGATCAAAATAACCACATGCATGTTTCTAGCCATACAACATTTGGTAGGATAGATCCATACATCAAATGGTAGGATAAAATCTTTAATAAGATAATTACATGCATGTATTTATAAGAGTTAACCACATGCATGCTTTTGCCTTACAACATTTGGTAGGATAAATCCATACATCAAATGGTAGGATAAAGTCCATAATAGGAAGATTGCATGCATGTGCTTATAACTTGATCTTCTTGAGTTAAAAAGAAAGAAAAGATGATGAGAGAAAAGATGGTGAAGATATCGATTTATACAAGAGCGTATAAATGTACAAGAACTAGTATTGAGGTGGATGATTATACCTTCAAGAGAGTACTTCACTTAAAGAGATAATGACTTCTTTTCTTGATCTTCTTGAAGTGTTTGAAGAAAGAACTTGAGAGAGTGAGAGTGAAAGAGAGTTTGAATGAGAAGAGGGGTGTTTGAAATGAGAAGATTGGGGTTGGTATTTATAGGCAAAAGAGAAGAGAGGGGGGGGGGGGGGGGGTACGGCCGAGATGGTGGGGGGGGGGGGGGGGGGTAGGGTGGTGAGGGTGGTGAGGGTGATGATGGTGGTGGTTGAGTGTGTAAGTTAGTAAAATGATGATGGTTGACTTTGGTTATAATAATATTATATTTATTATTATTATTATTAATATTATTATTATTATTGTAAATATAATGTAAGATAAACATTTCTATTATGTTTATTATTACATTACATTTTATTATTAGTGTACATAAAATGTACTTACTACTTATTTAAAATTATAATGGACATTTAAACATGTAATAAGATTTTTAGGTAAGGCGTAAATATATATATTTTTTTTACAAGAACTAGGACTTTTATTTATATACTTACGCTACGAAAGGTATTTCTAAATCATCGAGGACTTATTGAATTTCAAACTTAAAGTATATGGGACTTACCTTTTTATGATTGGTGACGGTTGTCACATAGGGCGTCGACGACAGAGACTAGAGCTTCGACTGACGAGTGCCGACTTGCGACGGCGAATAGGGTTTTCGACGACGGGACTAGAGCTTCGACGAGGTGGCTTGGCGACGACCTGCGGCGGCGGCGACTAGGGTTACGACAATGGCTGCGACTGTGGTGGACGGCTATGGGAGGTAACAAGCTCTAATCAAAATCCAATTCATGTCACTACCAAACAGATGAGGTAAGATTTCAGATTCCAAATCCAATTCCTTCAAAATCCAATTCCTTCCAACAATCCAATTCCTTCAAAAAACAATAAATCAAACCAAACAGTCCCTTAAAGTTTAAAAGATTCAGTAAAATGGTCTAAATGTATTATAAAATAGTATAGATAAACGTAAACGATTAAATGGATCATTTTTACGGTTTCACCATCTGTTATTCAAATCCAAACACTCCGAATCAATTCGGCCCTGCATCCTTCTTTCGCGTACCATGCAAGATTTTCCGGTCAAATATTATCGTAGATTTCAATGAACCGCCACAAGATTATTCTACTTATTCCGTTTTCGAAAGGCAGATTCTTGATGTTCTTGATCACGCCATGTTTCTACGCGAAATTAACACCAAAATCGATCGAAGTGGCATCATCTGAATACCCATATTCTTGATCATACCTACCTTCATGCCCACGATTGACGATTCTCGTCATCTTTCGAATTTCCGTGTTTGTTCAACTTGGGCTACAATTTTCCTATTAAAAATGCGTGTTTCTTGGGGTATTTCACAACACCCATATGATAAATTGCTGTAACGAATTCTGAATCTGTTTTGAGCAAGCTCCAATGGCTGAAACAGATGGCGATGAAAAGGGGAAAACGTCTGCTGATATGTTAAGGAACACGCCATCGAATATAAGGAGGTTGGCTGATGAGATTCAACAGTGTGAGGGGAGATAGAAGTATCTTGCGCACACTAGAAGCCCATCGGATGGGGGCGATGTTAGGTGGTACTTCCGTAAGGTTCCAATGGACAAAAATGGTGAGTTCTTCATTCGAATACTTGTGAAAATCAGTGTATATACAATCCATCTTTTGTATACCTTGATAAGAATATACCACATTTTACAAACTTTGGTCCAAATGGTAACTATTTTTTAAAAGTTGATCCACCAAAATTGTGCAGTTGCAAACTTGGTATTTGGTCTAATGGTCTCATGTCATGGCAACATTTCTTTTCACTGTTTGTTTGTTGTTTTAGTGTATTTATGAATTTCAAGTTATAAAGAACATTAGAAAGGAACTCATGAGAAATTGTTTTCTTCTTCTTCCTTTAGTCATGAATGATCTCTTACGTTAATTGGAATCATGATTATATATAGACAGGAACCAATGAAGATGTAACTTTTATGATCATATGATGAAAGCAGGGTGGATGTACAGTAGCCATAGTTTGTGAATTGTGAAAGAGATCACATATCTTCATCTAACTGAAAGGGTATGTTCTTCACGATATTGTGATTGTTAATACGATTCATGGGCCTATGTGGGACCATCAAAACAGTACGAGTATCTAGTAGTTTGAACTTTTAAGTTCAAAACTTGCACACCTATGAATAATATTGAAAAGGATGACATCCAAGAATTTAGGATTCAGGAAGGAGAAGATTAGTTTATCCCTCCTTTGTTGTATCATCTTTCTTTTTATATCAATTAAGATAGTGCTGAAGATCACATCAATTTCTTTAAGCTTCAGGCCAACTTCTGTTTGTTTAACTATTGACACTTTTGCCCAAGAGTTTTCACTTCTTATTGCTTCTAAAAAGAAAGCAATAGAAAGTGAGAAGCATAGCCAAGAAGGGGAAATACCTGTGTTGATATGTCTTATTGATTCCATGGTGCTTCTGTTGCTTATGTACAGAGGTAGCTGCTGCTGTCCCACGTGCAGAAACAGTAGAGAAGAGTGATTATTTTCGGTTTGGTATGAGAGACTCTCTTGCAATAGAGGCATCATTCTTGCAGGTCACATTTTAGTGTTTGAAAACTTATTATATAACATTATCCTAGGTTCCTTCAGCATAATATACCTATTGAATATTGATATCAATTTTCGTCATTTCATACTTATACCCAAATATACAATTGAATCATTATATATACATCTCTATGCATGTACAGAAAGAAGAGGAATTGCTTTCAATCTGGTGGAAAGAGTATGCTGAATGTAGTGAAGGCCCAAGAGGGTCGCCTGCTTCAATCTCCAAGTCAGATCCACTGCTAAAACCATTTCCTTTAGAGAGTTCCCGATCAGGAAAATCATACTTAGATGATGAAGAAAGAGTTGGTGTCCCCGTGAAAGGAGGCTTGTATGAGGTCTCGGGCTAATATCCAAGTTTAACTTTTTACTAGAGGTGTCAAGATGGGTGGGTTTGGTACCGGGTCACTATTAGCAGGGGTTGAATTAGTCGGGGACGGCTCTCATTGACTCACAAACACTTCATCATATAACACAGTTACTCAATTAGTGTTATTTGTAATTGCAAAAACATTTTTATAAGAAAAGTAATGTATGGCAGTTTGGGATAAAACCAGAACCCAAATCGACCTTTTTATAAGTAAATGGGTATGACTGTATGAGATTGCCACATCTGATACTTAACTGGATGTTTTGGGGTCATTACTTCGTTTTGGTTGCAGGTAGATCTGGTAAAGAGACACTGTTTCCCTGTTTATTGGGATGGAGATAATCGTCGTGTTCTAAGAGGCCATTGGTTTGCTCGTAAAGGGAGTCTTGATTGGCTTCCACTCCGTGAGGATGTTTCTGAACAATTGGAGTTTGCTTATCATGGTAAAGTAAGTGACTCATTAACCATGGATGCTTATTACGGGTGAGATTTCAAGTCGTTGACTTGTAGATGGGTCATTTTGGGTTAGGCTTGATCTCCAAAGGGGATGAAGTGGATAAACTCAAGAAATTAGCTTAAAAGGAAACATGTCAATTCAGTTGAAAGTCACCTAAATAAACGTCAAATATCATTTTTAAAGTAAATATAATTTTTGTAACGAAATTTGACACACTAATTGTTCATAAGAAAAGCTTAAAGAGTTTAGACAAAAAGGGCCACCTTGTCCATTTTGTCACCTCTTCATGAAATGTTCATATTTTCTTCTTGTTTATATTATGATTTGTTCTTTAATTCGGTAGGGTGTTTTGTTTTGTAGGTTTGGCGTCGCAGAACTTTTCAACCATCTGGATTGTTTGCAGCCCGAGTTGACATGCAAGGGTCTAGTCCCGTATGTTAGTGTTTGATGCTAAATTAATTTTTCAGGTATGTAATCGGTATCCTCTTTCATAGTTACATCTTGCTTCTTGCCTGCAGGGGCTTCATGCTCTTTTTACCGGTGAGGATGATACATGGGAGGCTTGGCTAAATGTTGGTGCATCTTGTATCTCGAGTATTGTTAAGTTTGGGGGGACAGGCATTAAGTTAAGGCGTGGTTATTCTCCTTCCAAGTCACCAAAGCCAACCCAGGTATGCATCCATTACTTTTGGTAACATAATATTATTTAACACTTTAAGATAATTCCAAATATATAGAGGAGGGTTCATTTGAGAACCATTTTTATTGCGAGTACCGCGATAACCAATCTTGGCCCTTGATTGAAATAAATCAATGGCCAATAAAAATGATGGCTCATTGCTCAGTAATGAGTCCGCATTTAATGACGCATTAATGAAGGGTATTTTGTGAAAATCAAGACTCTCTCTTTAATGACGGTCCACCTAGACGCAATTCATGGTTGGGAAAATATATAAAAGACCAAAATACCCCTATTAATGAGCATTAATTGTGGTTACAAATGGCACTCGCAATAAGTACGGTTCTCAAATGAACTTCTCCCTCTCTCTCTATATATATGTATACATATATATAAAAGAGTTTATGAAAGAGAGATTTGTACTCCAACTCTTATGCAACTAATGTATTTTTATTGGTAGGATGAACTACGTCAACAGAAGGAGGAAGATATGGATGATTACTGTTCTCAGGTAAATCTATTATCTATCCATATGTCCAACCACATAACTAATATTTTTGCTATGCAAACATTGTTTCCTTTTTTTCATAAAAAAAGTAGAAAATTAGATTTAGAACACATTTGATCTTCAATTTATATAGGTTCCGGTTCGGCACCTGGTGTTCATGGTTCATGGTATAGGTCAAAGGTTGGAGAAAGCTAATTTAGTCGATGATGTTGGCATTTTCCGTCATATTACTGCCAGCCTGGCCGAACAACACCTGACATCCTACCAGCGTGGACGTCAACGAGTTCTTTTCATTCCATGTCAGGTTGTGATTACATTTAAGGTTTCACTGAAAACATATTTGTGAAATGAGGAAAGTTGTTTAGTCGTTATTGTTGATGTGAATAAACTTGTACTGCCAGTGGAGGAAGAATTTAAAGCTTAGTGGTGAATCTGCTGTAGAAAAATGTACGTTACCTGGTGTACGTGGATTGCGGGTAACATTAAGTGCAACGGTTCATGATGTCTTATACTACATGAGCCCAATCTACTGCCAGGATATTATTGACTCGGTTTGTTTTTATTAGTTATTTAGATTATAACTTTGAAACAATGCGGAGAATATGTATGTGACCAGCCACCCAAGTATATTTCTACTTTCGACTACACTAACTCTAGCCAAATTTCCTAGTAACACGAAAATACTCCTAAAAATTGCAAAAAGATGATAATATCGTTGTATCTGATTTTTGATAAGTAAAGATTCTGTATAAAAGAGACTAGTGTCTTTTAGTTATTTTACAATATTTCGGTATTTTTCTACTTGGATTGTTATAAATGAAACTAGATATATATACTTGGGTGGCTGCCACATAAATTATCTTATATATACAACATGCGGGATTTGAGTATTTTACTTAGTAATACAATGGACCTTTTGGCAGGTTTCCAATCAATTAAATAAGCTATATTTAAAATTCCTTAAGAGGAATCCTGGTTATGATGGAAAGGTGAATGTTTGGTGTTGATCATGCACTTAAATCTATTTGATTAAAATATTTCATGATATTAGATTGACCTCATGGTGAGAAGTTATTCTGTGGGTGTTTGAGGTCACAGGTTTCTTTATATGGTCACTCCTTAGGAAGTGTCCTGTCTTATGACATTCTTTGTCATCAAGAGACTTTGACTTCCCCGTTTCCAATGGAATGGTTTTACAAGGATAAGATTAAGTATGAAACTTCAACGCCAAACGACATGAAATCATCTTCTGCTAATTCATGTGGCAAGAATTTTAATGAGATTGTAACTGCGGATTCTAAGAAACACGATAGTCTTGCATTGTTAGATCAAGTTCATCTTGGAGTTAACCATCAAAGTGAAATGGTGTCCCAAAAGGCCGATTGTTTAGATGACTGCAACAACATGGATAGTGAAGTTTTAGCTAGTGAATCAAGTCAACTTGATGAAGAAATTTGTCAGCATGATGAAAATACCACAATTAAATCACTGAGGGAAGAGGTAACCAAATAATAATCTTCCCATTCATGTGATGTCGTTTATTTTTTTTATCCTAATTAAAAACAACTTCCATTCTTGCAGATTGACCTATTGTATGCCAGAATAAAAGAACTAGAATTGAATAAATCTGAAGGTACATTTACCGGCTGCCTCAGCCTAATGCAACAACGAATAATTAGTTTTTAGCAAAGGCTGTTGATTCTTTATAATTTTATTTCGTTGATGTGCATTTCTAACAGGAGATAGGCATGAAGTTACAACAGTCAATAAAGAAGGCGTTTCCAAAGGTTCTTCATCTCATAATAATGACATCCTGAAGAGCTACACGCCCCTTATAAAGTACACAAAATTGGAATTCAAGGTAATATCCATGAATTTGGTATCAACTTTCCTTTGAAATTAGACTGTTTGCCTGAAGAGGCTTCTAACATATTTAATATCTGAATTCAGTTTGTGCATTTTTTTCTATATGAGATTGATGCCAGGTAGACACATTCTTTGCAGTTGGATCTCCTCTTGGTGTGTTTCTTGCCCTTCGAAATGTTCGTATGGGAATCGGTAGGTGCTTGTTTTTCATGAGTTGCCCCATATACAGTTATATTTGATTGCATATATAGCAGACACATTTTTGTATTTTTTTTTACTAGGGAAAGGAAAAGACTATTGGAACAATGAAAACATAAATGAAGAGATGCCATCTTGTAGGCAGATGTTCAACATTTTTCATCCTTTTGATCCTGTGGCATATAGGTATCTCTGCTTATGTTCCAATATCAATCCAACATATAAATTGCTTGATGTGGGTTATGTTTTATCTCTTGGTCTAGTGGATTAAGCTACAAGTTTTAACTAAAAGGGAAATGGCCAAAAGGGTTGAATGGGTCAAACGGGTGGAAAGTGTATTAAAATACATAAGGACCTCCTAAACCGCTTTCTAATATAAGTTAGATTTATATTGTGATAATACAGTTTTTGTAATTGTAACCATACTAAAAAGTTGCTTGTTTTGACAGAGTTGAACCACTTGTTTGTAAAGACTATGTCAACACACGTCCAGTCATTATTCCTTATCATAAAGGTGGCAAGAGGCTGCATATCGGATTTCAGGTATGCCCTACAGAGTGGTATCTCTTTTAGGTGTTAGTACTATAGGGGTGACGCTTTTCGACCCGACACATAAACGAGTTTGAGTTGACACATAATAAATATGTTGGGTTTAGGTTGAGTTGTGTGAGACGAATAATACTTGGGTCGGGATAGGGTCATACATAAAATTTGGAGGTCAACACACGAACCTGTTCAATGTTTATATAGATTTTATCTTTTTCATATATTAACCAAGTTTTGATGTAAGTATCATCCCGTATCCTAAAATTCACATTCTTGATCGTTTTAGTTTGTGAAAGATTAAACAAGAAAGTTCTTGATGTTAAAAATTATGATTTTTGGTAGCTCAAGTAAATTTTAAACCTGCTAACCTTCCAACTCGTTGACCCGTTACAACTTCCCAACCCTATAATAACCCACCAACTTGCAAATAACTTTCAAACACGCTAACAGTATAATTAAACAAGTTACGTGGGTCTCACATATACGGCTTAGTGTTTTGAATCCTGATACAAATAAATAAACAGGCCGGGTTCAGGTCAAGTGTTTCTAGCATGTGAACCTGTGACACGCCAGCCTGAACTCGGCATGCTTGCCACCCCTAGTTAGTAGAGGTGACAATTTTAACACATTTGCTTATGAACGGGTTTGATTTAGGTTATAAAAAATTAATTATAACTTATAAGGGGACTCGGCCAAATCTGTCAAATCGATGAAACGGGATTGTCGCCCTAAGTCTACTTTTAATGCATACAACTGACCCAAACCATTTTGTCCCCTTACCCATCCGTCCACTTTGCCACTTCTAGGTGGTAGCATTTATTGTGATGTTGCTTGAATGAATCAGGAATTTGTAGAAGATGTTGCATCGAGTTCTCAGGGGGTAATGGATCGCATGAGCTCAGTAAAGGTCTGTATATATTCCGATATTCTAGAAATAACTAGCATTTTACCCGTGTGATTCGGCGGAATACTATATATATATTATAAGATGTTAAATCAATGTTTTTTTAATGAAAGACCAAATTTTGTTATTAAAAAGTTTCAAAGATTGAGACAATAAAGTACAAAGAACCCAACAACTTATGAAGACGGAACCTGAAATGATCAAAATACACAAGAGCTCTGTGAACCAACAAAGTAGAAGCAAATAGATATCCCAAATCTCAAGTATAATTCTTGACCCTAATGAAACTCTCAAAGATGATCTATAGCCAACCTTTTAAAACCACCACCCACCAAGAGAATTTTGAACATGTAATATTCAAATTAACTTCGCAATCTGAATCTATTATATAGAACCAATCTTGATGATGGAGATTACCCAATAATCAACTTAAAATATTATCCACTTATAAAACTCCATTGTATAACCTCCTTGATAAATGAGATGATAGATATCGAAAACTGATCAAAGAACAACAAATGTAAATCTTCAAAAGCCCACATGGAAATGCACCAAATCTGAGCTATCTTTCTTAATATTTACCACCTTTTTATAGGAAGCATAGGTACGAAGATAGGATGTTAAATCAATGTGTCGCTTTCTAACCAAGTTAAAGAGAGAAAAATGTATTTATCAATAATACAGAGTTATTTTATAAATTTAAATTAATTGAACACTTGAATTTGAATTACAACATCAGCTTTTTGCTTAGATGAATAAATTTTGTTTTAATACTTTAAAGCCTAACTATTTTAGATTACCAATAGTTAATATGCCGGCATATTGCATTGAATTTCATATGTAAATATTATAATACAAAAACGTTAAAAAAAGAACTGTTAAATATATAGTTGTACTTAATTTTTTTGATAATATATATAGTATAAGTTTTTTTTTTAATTTTTTATAGTTGAGCCTAATATTATCAGTAATTTAAAGATGTTTATCATATACGATTTATTGAAATTTCTAGTTTAGAATTTAGTTATAGAACTTTCGTGAACTAAACCCTATATATATTATTACATGCTAGATTCTATTGAAGTTTGATACACACAATAGTAAAACATGACAAGTTGGTTATATTTTGGTGAACTAAACCCTATATATAATATATTATTACATATCAATTCTGTTATTATTTAAATATTTGACTGTTACTATTTTTTTAGTTTAAATATTTGTAACTGATTTGTGTACTTATTGCATATTAAATTCAAACCAATTTTGTTCAACTATTTTTTGCTTTAAGGTATCGTAGAATATGCATTATAGGTTGTAGTACTTAACTTAAAATATGGTCTTAAGAAGATGACCTAAACGCTTTATATAGTAGTAAAGATAAAGATATAATTTATTGTAAGTGTCACTGAGATTTTGCCAACTTATGCATGTCAAACAAAGTTATCGACTATTTGGACCATCATAATTATATGTTTGTTACCACAAAAAACATGGTTCGTGAGAAATGGAAAACACGTACAAGACTACCAATTCCATGAGTAAGCAATTTTAGACAAAAAGCGCCACTTAAAATGTTTATTTTGAGTATATATACTCAATTTGTTATGAATCACACATTCTTGAAAAAGATTTTTGGCAGTTTTGCTAGAAAAATAGTTATTGCCTCACTGGTTAGTCCACAACTAATGTTACATTACTTTTATAAGCTAATACTCATTACTTTGCTATTTCTGGTCAAATGGCTTATGAAACATTATCAACTTACTTATCGTTTGTAGGGCAAAGTTCTGTCTCTATGTCAAGTGAAAGACGGTGACAGTGTTGGTCCTGTTGGAGGTAATTATTAATTAAATTGTACTGAGTTTATGATCCATCACATTTTACCCTGTTTCTTAATGGGCTGTTAGAAGTCTTCATTAAGGTTGGCAAGATGGTCAAGTCGGGTGGGTTGGGAATCGGATGGAATGTTTGACATTTGGTATGTGTTGCGAATGATGAGATAATGTGAACTTTAAATGAATTACTATTTTACAACAATAATCTTAAGGGTGACATATGGTTTAACCCCATAAACTTTGTGTTAAAACATGGAAATAAAGTCTTTTAACCCGAACCTGACTAATCTGAAGCTTTATAGGGTCGGGTTTCTAGTGAAGTTTATTTTTTAAAACCTGATTAGCCGGATCTGATCGGGTTGACCCGATTAACACCTCTATTCGGATACACTGATCAAAGCTTACAACACAAATATAATAATTAACCTCCACTTCCTATGTTGTGTAATGTATATCTTCACAAGGAATGAAAACAGTCAAAGGAGATATACTGAAATATTAGGATCGTCGACATTGACTTGACTAAAGAAAATATGATATAATGAATTCCATTAGCCATATGAAGATTATTCAACACGGGCCATGAATGTAATCTAGTTCATAGCGGAAGAGTTTAATTAGGTTAGATTAATTTCTAAGTATAGGGATGTAGGCTTCGATCCACGCTAGGCCAGTCCAACTAGAAAGGGGGAGGTGTAGATAGTGTTCGGGCGGCCCTAGCCCTCTGGCCCGGTTTCCTTAATTAGGTTGTTAACCCTAATTATGTTTGTCTATATATTGATCTCATTGTACTCGTAAACATTTCAACATCTCAATAATATAAACCCTAGTTGCCCCCATGGATGTAGGTCAATCTATTTGACCGAACCACGTTATATTCTCGTGTTCTTAATTTGCTTTCGGGGTTAAACCATCTTCAAACCTGAAGTATAAGGGTTAAACCATAATCTAAACTTTGAATAACTAATTAAGGAGGTTGTATGTATTAATAATAATCTTTGGGTGATTTTCAACCCAACCGACCCGTTCTCCTTTTAGCTAGTTTTTTCGCTTGATCATTTTGGCACGTTTGAGATTGAAAACAACCCGAAATGTCCACTCATAAATAAATGGTTTAAAATGGTTTCCTCTTAAGCATTTGTATATTATTTATGGTCAGGAGAGACATTAGAAAAGCCTGAAATAGTGGAAAGTTCGTATGGTTCAATAATGCTGGAGAAGCTGACAGGGAGTGAAGATGGGCGAATCGATCATGTCCTTCAAGTGCGTATTCTTACTAATCTTTGAATAAAGAGTTTAAAAAAAGTAAAAACCAGTTTAAGCTCAAAATCTAGAGTCTAGACATCAACAAAATGTGTTTTCCATTAAAAAGATTTAAACATGGATCATGCCTTTGTATAAAACTGTCATAATATAATCTTTTGAGATACATAGCGAGTATATCAGCAGTAAGTGTTGATAATCCGAAACTATAAAAACTTAGTTAACTTTACTTTCTCTCTTTATATCAATTAATGCAGGATAAAACATTCCAGCATCAATACATATCCGCTGTGGGAGCACATACGTAAGTATCTCTCAATCATGAAATACTCCAGAAATTACTTTTCTTGAGTAATTCTGGAATTTTAAAACACACCTCCTCAGATAGTTGTTGGATCCTTTAATATGTGGATGCTTTTTTATTATTATTTTGGCAAAATTTGCAGAAATTACTGGAAGGACCTTGATACTGCGTTATTCATATTGAAACATTTATATCGAGACATACCAGATGAGCCGGAAACAGCAGATGAATGTATGGAGGAGAAGGAAATAAAGGGGGAGTGGAAAGGGTGGTATCATAATGAAGAGGCAGCTGAGGAAGAGCTTCCTCTAACCTTTTCTAATAAAAAGTTTGTAAAAAAGTTCACTAGGAGGGCCAAAAGTTTCATTGGTCCCTAGCTAACTTCTATCTGCAAACCAACTTTCATTCTATAGATTGCTAGAGCCAAGGTTATGACTGTAATTTGTGAAAAAAGTATATGTACATGATTGTGTAGTAAAGATGATCTACAGGACCCTGCTGCCCTGCATAGTCTTTTTTTAAGGTTATTATCAAATAAATGATATAACACTTAATTCATATCAAAATACAATTTGCTTGAAGCATACTATAAAAACATTATTATAATTTTTGGACAATTAGTCTAGTGATACTACGTGTTATTCAAGGTATTGAGTTTAAGTTTACTTGTGTGAATAAAATGTAAATTTAGGAGTAGCTTAATGAATGTATGAGTTCTGCTATATAGAAAAGTATTATTAATAATCTTTTCTTTACTTTTGGTGGGTGAATAAACACACAAATCGCCAACAAAAAAACATAAAGTCAAAAGATTTTTAAAAAGTTCACTAAAAGATGATCAAACCAAGCATAACCAAACAACTGGCTATCGTAATCTCTAATACAACCACTACAAGCGCTCAGTTTAATCAACTTATTATAGTTATCAAACAAAACCCTAATTTATATAGTAAAAGAATTTCATTTCGTGAACCCCAAGTATATATAAAATATATTTCTTAAGTGTATATTTTTTCTAATGATCCATAATACTTATATTATCTAATGGGATGTTATACTCATAAATATTTTAAAGATAGCTTAGTCATTTTCATCATTCAAACAAAGAGCGATCAAACCTAATGGAGGTACCGGAGAGGGTTTGTATGAAAAGAGTAAGGGTCAACATAAGTGTGTAGCCGATAGCGCCGCTCATGCCACGAGGGCAACCCCGGCGTCGGGCGAGGACAGTGTACCGCATGCTCTTAAAGAGTAGTACAACCTGCTTGATTGAGTGTACCCTGTTTAATATCCAACTTTGACAAAAACATATCATGTGACACTTGTTGAGTTTTTGGATTGGCTTGAAATCTGGTGTGTGGTTCCTTTGGTTTCCACGATCCTCTCTTTATATCTTCACTGCGAAATCTTGGACCCATCTCAGTCTCTTCACTGCTCCCCCCAATTCAAAACGAAACGCATATGCTCATATAAAAAGCTTCAAACCCTTTCACTGTCACTGAATTTCCTTCATTTGTAATGGCGTCTATTTCAAGAATCGTTGCTAAAGATTGTAGATTTCAGTCACGTGATGCTGTTCTTCAAAGACCCAGATATGATTTGCCCGCAAGAGGGATTCAAAATCATGTTTGTAAGTAATCCATCACTTTTTACGATTATTTTCGAATTGGGGTTCTTCAATTTGTGTCTTTTTTGCTTCTGAAGTTCATTGGCAATTACTTGTGTCGTATACAGTATACGCAATTTTACAAAATTTCGTGAATATTTTCAGCTATTAGAAGTGGGGTATGTTCATCTAGCGATGTTAAAAGCTGTTTGGCTATTCAAACTAAGCGATTCTCTCCAGCAATTCTTCAATCTTCAGATTCCAGGTATTGTGTTTTATGGATTAATTAACACGATAAGAAGCACAGTTACTTTAGGTTTTATTGTTTATTATGTTTAAGAAATGTTTAGAAATAAGTCACCATGAACACTATTGGTTGATACCTGAAGGTTCTAAAGATCATTTTGTCACTTGATATCCCAAAGTTTAGTGTCATGGAAATATTTAATTTAGTTAAAGATCCTCTCATATTGTAGTAAAAAATGACCTAACATGTTCTCTCACAAACACATTAGAGTGAAACCTACAAAGGGACCCATTCTTGACTTAAAATGAGGGACCCACTCTAATGTTTGAGTGAGAACATGATGGGTAATGTTTGACCATAGCATGAGAGAATCTTAACCCTATTAAACTTCAAAAAATGGTGTGTGCTTCCTGAAGTTTGAGTGAGAACATGTAAGTAATTATACTTTTCCTGTGATAATCATCTTTGTTACAATTAGTGAATTAGTCATAAGAAGAAGTGGTTTTTTACAAACATTTGAAATTGATTCATAATAAGGTGACCACTTTCAATACACACATCCATGCATTTGGTTAAATTTGATGGTTTTGACTTTTGAGAAGGAATAAATACAGCAAAAGGTTATAAATGCCAGTTAATCTTTTATCAAACATACAAGTGATTGGAAGTTGGAACTGAAAAATTGGATGTGAATGTCGGCTCATATTTAATAAAACAAAGAGTTTGTTTGATTCGAGAAGGCCTTGTATTTATTTACCATTTAATATGATAGATTGTGCCATACTGGTGCATTCTCACAAGTTTATGCCATCTGCAAACCAAACAGGGTTTTCTGATAGATCAATAATGTTTCTCTGGCTTATTGAACTATAAAATTCGTTTAATTTTGTGGTTAGGAGTTCAAAAATTCTATGCCACGCAGCAACTAATGTACCAGGAGAGGTTCCTACCAATGCTAATACCTCAAGTGAAATGTCAACATATGAAAAAATAATCGAAACATTGACAACCCTTTTTCCTTTATGGGTATGTCAAAACAATGTGTTCATCATATTTCCAGAAAGTTTTAGTCTACTAATTCAAATTTGATGTCATTGACAGGTTATTCTAGGTACAATAATTGGGATTTACAAGCCTTCCGCAGTAAGTATAACCTTGTGTGCAATTTTCGCCCCATTTTAGTACCTGAAATGTAAATGGGGCAAATTCAATAAATAGCAACACACTTTTCACTTTCCCTTTATTGCTAATTTGATCACACGACTTAGGAAGTCTATATTAATTTTTATAAACTGTTATAAAAGGCATTTTGCCTACTGAACTAGTTATATAATCAATTAACTTTGTCAACATACAAGTCTTTTGATAAAACTACTCAAAGTAGTCAATGTTGTAAAGTCATGTTGCTTTTCGTTGCAACTTGCCCATTTAAATGAGATTTGATTAGATTTTTTGAGTCAAAATGCAGGTTACTTGGTTACAAACAGACCTTTTCACAGTTGGCTTGGGTTTTTTGATGCTTTCAATGGGACTGACACTAACTTTTGAGGATTTCAGACGTTGTTCACGGAATCCATGGACTGTATGCATTTCCTGCCTTTGTTTCATAATATGTTTATGCAAGTTTCTCTTCTCATTAATAAGTGTATTTTTTGTTGTTTAGGTAGGCGTAGGGTTTCTTGCTCAGTACTTGATTAAACCAGTGCTGGGATTCTTCATTGCAATGGTATGTGACTATTTATGTGCACACTAGTTTCTCATCATGTCATGCATCATTTTCATTTCGGTTATGTATGATATCAGATATAAGAAGTTTGGTGTAACTATGAACAGTCTTCATGGCTTTATAGCTGAAATAGTTTAACCAACACGCCCACAAAGTAATAATGCACCCAAATAATATTATCAAGATTTGGTATTTTGCAGTCTTGATATTTTGTAACTGTTTCAGGTAACCAAAAAAATGCGAATATTGAGGTCAAATGATCAGAAACATCAAAATCATTATAAATATTTGCATAATTGTTATAACCATATTAAAATGTATAACCAATTGTATGAGCTACATAATGTGGGTGCTATATGTGATTCTCAGTTGCTTCTATTGGTTATAAATAAAGAGGAAAATGTTGGACCTTAAAAGGTCAAACTAAATATTGGGTTCTGAACAAAGTGAGTGTTAGCTTTTGATCTACCCGAGTAAGGTTAGAAAAGAACAATGCAATGGGGAGTACAAAGCCCTTTGTATAAATAATGGCAGATGATAGACTTTACAATGTTTTCATTAAAACTTTTCCAGAAGAATAGCCCTTGTTTGCCCAAACAAAAAAAAAAAACAAAAACAAAAACAAAAAAAAACTTTTGCTTTTTGTTTGTTGAACCAATTGGCAGAATAAGATGGTTTTGCAAAAGTGGTGTATAATTTTAATTTACGTGAAATTTACGTTCTTTGCATCTTGCTGGCTTGCTGTTGTTTTTGGTTGTAAAACTTGAATTTTGTGTTGACAGACTCTAAAATTGTCGGCTCCACTTGCAACTGGTTTGATTCTAGTTTCATGTTGCCCGGGGGGCCAAGCATCAAATGTTGCAACTTATATATCTAAAGGAAATGTAGCTCTCTCTGTTCTTATGACAACGTAAGCTTTCATTCTCTTGTTTAATCCAATATTTTTGGTGGGATTTACTTAAAATACCCCTTCAACAAACAAAATGTTTGAATCTCAACTCAAATAAATATCCTTTATGTTTCTGTATTCATTTCAACGGAATAGTGGGTGACTGTATTTGAAATTCTTAAAAAAATGGGAATGCTGCAATTTTCATTAGCAAAACTGCAAGTTTAAGAAAGAATATATGTGACGGTTACTTAGCTAGATACAAAGTCTGATATCCCGAATTTCCTGAGAAAACGGTTACAACAGTTAGGTGGTTAAGGACATGATTGGATTTGAGCTTTCAAAGTGATTTTTGTGACTTCAAGGATCAGAATCATATAAGTGGATATTCATTTTATTAGGGTTAAGGATTGTTACCTCAAAAATAAGTTTCATTGCAGCTACTCCTGACCCGCTTCTCCATATCTGATGATTATGGTCTTAAAAAGTGAAAATATCAGAAACTTTTGCCAAACCCTAGAAAACGTGTTATTGTTTCAATAATCACTTTTGTAGCTCATCAAGCATGTTGTTCTTAAGCAAAATTTGTTAAACCATGTATATGCTATGTGTTTGATTTTTTATTTAGCAACCATAATTGTGTGTGGTTGTCAATCCAAACATGTCTTAGTTAAAGCAATATATTTCTGTGAGAAGCCTTGATCTTTTAAATCTTGTATGTTAATTTACAAGGGCCACCTTCCTGTTTCTTGAGTGTATAGAATTATCGATGAAGAGCATCTTACTAAACAATCTATATGTCTTTTTTTACAGATGTTCAACCATTGGGGCTATTATCATGACACCTCTCCTCACTAAACTTCTAGCCGGTCAACTTGTTCCAGTTGATGCAGCAGTAAGTTGTTTTCATACATGAGGCTGCCAAGATTTTAAATTATGATATCATTTTAAGTTGAACTCTAAGCTCATTTTCTAAGTTTCTTTCTTGTTACAAAACTTTTCAGGGCCTTGCACTCAGTACATTTCAGGTCGTATTGTTACCGACAATTCTTGGAGGTAATTTGAATCCCCAACTGTTTCCGAGAGTCCTTATCTTTCTTGTGAGGCTATGGATGAAAGTATTCATATAATCAATTAAACACTGGCATAGATTGATATTAGTAACCAATTTGTAAATTGTGCTTTTATGATGCAGTTTTGCTGAACGAATTCTTCCCCAAATTCACATCGAAAATTATTACAGTGACGCCTTTGATTGGGGTTCTCCTTACAACTCTTCTTTGTGCAAGCCCGGTTAGTTCACTCCATTCGATATGCTCTTCAATAGCTTCTAACTTAATTACCCGACTAAATTGTATCTTTGAACTGATTATTAGATTATTGCGACATAAAACCGCAATAGTAAGTTATTAATCTTTGAATAAACAGTCAAATGGAGACTTCAATTAAGTTATATCCTACAAAGCTACATTTGGAGACTTCCACTCTTGAATCATAAGACGTCTCTCTCTCTCTCTCTCTCTAATCTTTTTACAAAAAGTTTCTTAAATAACTATAGTTTGATAAACACGGGTGATTATATGATTTTGCCGTATCAGAAAGTTTTTAAACTTTTTTCAGAAATTTTGAATCTTGTGATCAAAGTATACATGTATCAGTCTAACAATCACTTGTCTTTTTCTTGTACTATCTTTTCATGTTTGCTTTTAGATTGGGCAAGTTGCAGATGTTTTGAAAACACAAGGTGCACAATTGCTACTTCCAGTGGCCGTCCTCCATGGGGCGGCATTTTTTATCGGTTACGCGATTTCTAAATTATCATTTGGTGAATCCACGTCTCGCACCATCTCCATAGAATGCGGGATGCAGGTACTTTCCTTCTCCACTCCTTTTACCCACTTCATTATGTTTCCCATCTTCTAGAGGTTGGCAAATATGGTCAGATCAACAGTCAGATGGATAAATTTTGTCCGTTTTTCATGTATAAATAACTAACGCTTAAGTTATTATTATGAAAACTATTTAATCACAATAATAATATTTTTTTAGAAGTAAATGATTTAGGATACGCTTTAACGACTTTTGAACATTTTCTGTTTTAGTTATACATTTCTTTTACATGTTAGAGATTAAACCTAACCCAAATCAACCAATGCCATCTCTGCTATATTCTAACAAATAAATATAACCATTTGTTGCTCTGTTTACACAGAGCTCGGCCCTGGGCTTTCTGCTTGCTCAAAAACATTTCACAAACCCTCTTGTAGCCGTACCCTCTGCTGTTAGCGTCGTTTGCATGGCGGTATGAACCTTTCCTCTTACCCAAAAAACTTTAAACAATGTTTTTATTACTACTACTACTACAATTATTAATATTATTATAAATAATAGTAAAAGAATGTAATAAGTTGCTATATGATGAACCCAGCTTGGTGGAAGTGCTTTAGCTGTGTATTGGAGGAACCAGCCAATTCCTGTTGATGACAAAGATGATTTCAAGGAGTAAAAAAAACTTGTAGCTTTGTGGTTTCTTGCTTTCAGTATGAGAAAAGATGCGAGACTTAGGTGATTTTGTAATTTGTGTTGTAAGACATTCGGGAAGATTAGGGATTTTGATAGATGATCTCGTTGTATGGTGTTGCATTGGATCGACGAAGGTGTCTTAAACTTTCATTCTTCGAATCTGTACTAAGGGTGTTGGGGTCTTACTACTTTTCACTTTTCTTCTAAAGTGTTGCAGATTATGGAAAGCTTAAGATCTCAATTCTTTTGGAGGCGATTCAAACAAAACAAATATATCTTGATTAGCTTGGGATCCGAAGAAAATGATGGTCTTGACATCAAGAGTTTGAAAGCATTGAATTCTGTCTCTTTTAATAAAATGGTGGTGGAAAATTAAAACTGATATAATACAATATGACAAGGTTATCCATGTAAACGGCTTCGAGAGGTCGGGTTGATCCATTATATACAAAAATAATCTGGTAAAGAAAATAAGAAGAAACAACTTAAAAAATCATTAAAAAAATTATCCCAATAAAATATTAATTAATTAATTAATATTTAATATATTGTAAACCAACATTAACCCTACCAATCATGTAACCGCCTTGGACTTGGCTTCTTTAAGAAGGTATCCAAGTCAAAAAGAAATATTTTTAAAATAAATTCACAATTTCAATACTAACATTTACCAAGGTAAATGTCAATGTGGATGAACAGTTCTTATATTGAATATATTAATTGTTACATCCATGGTTACCCTAAAAAGTTTTTGGTTCAGTAGGAAAGCTCTTGGCAGCCATACAATGTTGGGTTCGAGACACGCAACTATAATTTTTTAAGAGAGAATTACAAAAATGGTCCCTGTGGTTGTCAAGGAATTTCACTTTTGGTTCTTTAACTTTCAAAATTACAAAAACAGTCACTGTGGTTGCTGATTTGTTTCACTTTCGGTCATTTGCACTAACTGCCGTTAAGTTATTCCGTTAAAAGCCCCCATGTGCCATGCACATGAGGGTATTTCAGTCATTTTGTGTGTTATACATGTTACCAAACACAAATAACCCTAAACTATTATTATTTACATCTCTCGACTCCATCTCTCTCATAAACACATTCAAGGTTGCAGATTCCCCCACCGGCAGCCTTCATTTCTGCCACCGCCGCCGCACCACCGTCACGGTGGTTGCTTTCAACACCGCCACCGCCACCATGGGTCCCGTCAATCCCACCACTAAAGTCGATCGCCGCTCCCTTTTCTCACCAAATCTACAAATGCTTCGAAGAGGGGTGTTCACCACCGCCACCGCTGCATTTCGTTGAAGCTTCTCGCCACCGCCAAAAGCACCATCGTTGTCATCATCTTCGGATATAAAAACCACCACAACCATCGTTTTCAGAATCAAGCACCACCGCCGTCGTCTTTTTCGGATCTAAGCAGCACCACCGTCGTCATTTTTGGATCTACGTACCACCGCGCTCTGTCGTCATTCTCAGATCTATGCACCAACGCCATCGTCGTTTTTAGATCTACGCACCACCGCCGTCTGCCACTTTCATAAACACCACCGTCATTATAGGTTTGTATTTGTGGTTGTTTTATATCAATCGTTAGTTTCAGATTCAAGCAAAACCCTAAATCTTCTTCTCTATTCGATTTGTTCTTTGAGGATGTCTTCAAAATTTTCATCTGATATATTTTGTTTCCGTCCGATTAGGGTTTTGTTGTGGTTCAGTTTTGATGTGTAATCTGTGATGGGTTGATTTCATCTTCATTGTAAGTGTTTCAGACATGCAATTAGGGTTTCAAACATGCGATTTGTTTAAACAGAAATTTGTTTTAGTTTCTTGTTGTTGAATATCTAAATTTGGTTCACATTTTGGTTGTTGAATGTCTAATTCCAACACACCACATCTCAAAAATCTTTCCCCTTTTCTTTTAATGTGTGTAAGACCATATGTAATTTCTTGGTCAAACGTATAATCTTTGGATGAAATAGTTAATATTAATGCAGATGGCTTGCTTATTTTTTCTGGATTGAAAATTGGTTATATTTTTCTTGGAGAATGATTAATCTTGGGTTACAATAATGAAGGATCATGTTGTAGAATGTATTAGGTTAACTGATGTTGATTATCAAATTGGTTTTTGTATGGTTTTCCGGCGGTGGTTGACAAGGGTCCGACGATCTCGGTAGGCTGTCTGTGACATAGAAGATAATGGAAGGAGGGGTTAATAATTAATAAAAATACATAATTAAATAAAGATGTAGGGTTGGTAATGTTTGGTAACAAGGATAACACACAAAATGACTGAAATACCCTCATGTGCATGGCACATGGGGGCTTTTAACGGAATAACTTAACGGCAGTTAGTGCAAAGGACCGAAAATGAAACAAATCAGCAACCACAATGACTGTTTTTGTAATTTTGAAAGTTAAAGGACCAAAAGTGAAATTCCTTGACAACCATAGGGACTATTTTTGTAATTCTCTCTTTTTTTAAATATATTTATATGACCAACTTAGTCACTCACATCATAACTCATCAGATTCTGAAAGATTTTGAGTGTAGATCTCTCCAACATCTTTTCACTTTATGTCTTTTCAATTGTCTCACACCATCATCACCCATTTCTTTTCATTTCATTTAGTTTCCCTTTGAGTTGCTTTTTACGGATACAATTCAACAAATATGTTTTTATCTCTTTCTTCCCACTGCTCTCTTATTCCACCAACCTTGAAACCTCCGGCCCTATCTTCCAGTAACAGCCTTCAAACTCCAATTGTCTGTTTCCGGTGGTCGTCTCCAATCTTCGATGCTCTGCTTCTGGCCACTACCTCGAACGTTCGTCCCTTCCTTTTCTTCTATGGCCCCTTAATTATCAGCTCTCATCTGCTATTAGATTGCCGGCGTTTGTCACGTGCTGGTCTTTGAGAAAATTGTCAAGATCCCATCAAATGCTCTCCATATTGAAGGTAGGTATGTATGTTTTCACTATAATTTATTTCCTGCCTATTTATGTCAAATAAAAGAACCCGTGATAAACTCATAGATTTAACGCAGATTGCCGCACAAAAGCAATAAAATAAAATAAAAATAATAAGTTTTAACAGAAGCTGATTCGTAGGTATTTTCATATAATATTTATAGATTAAAGAAAATTCTTCTGCTTATTAGACATACATCTGTTAAAAAGTGTAAATACATCGATCTTTAAGTATTGGTTTTTGATAAAAAGATACCCATTTTTTAAAACAACTAATGAGCAAAAATAGTTAAAATCGAGATGTCGACTGAAAAAAAAACCTTGCGTTTATTTTCCAATATCTAATCTAAAATATATAATTTTTTAATTTTAAATAAATAGATAAATATTAGAATTAGCTATTAGATAACAGTTTGCGCTATGTACGTTTGAATCTATAGAAGTTTCATAAACTATATTGATAAATTATTGCTAACAAAGTAAAATAAAATTCAGACCATAGACTTGATCGATTTTAATAAATAAAATATTGTACCTATATGTAACGCCCCAAGGTCCGAAAGTTTCATTATGAATTGTCTTAAATTAAATATTAAGTGTTTATGTGTTTGGTTAATTGTCTTTATGTGCTATGTGTTTATGAGATAAAGTTGGAGGGTTAGTTTTGTAACTTTCAGAAAGTTGAAGAAGTCTAGGGGTTGTTTTGTTATTTCCCCAAAGTATAGATGTACATGAGTCTTCCTTGACTCATTTGTAGTCAAAGATCAGAAGCAAAACACACATTCACGTTTACATACTTATACCTCCTGTTCTTGGTGGATTTCGATTTCTTAAGTGAAGTTCGGATACTCAGAATCGATACTTTAGTGATTCAGAAGCAAAAGGTAAGAGTTTTCTTGGGTTAATTGAGTTTTTAGGTCAAGAAAGTGATTCATGGGTTGAATCCATGTTTGTAGCTTGGTTTGTGTGTTTTAGTGATGTTTTGTATCAAGTTTTATGTTAGGAAGTTAATAGTAATGATGTAGGACTCATTTGTTTGATTGAATTCGAGTTTGTTCAAGATTTGAGTGGAAAAGTGTTGAAGTCGGCTGCTGTTTATGAACAGAGCAAAATGTCTGCTGTAACAGTTGTTCCTGCGGCCGTAGGAATGGTTCTCTGCGGCCATAGGGAGGTGTTTTAGAGTTTTAGTGAATTTTGATTCATACTGCCGTAGGAAATGTTTCCTGCGAACGTGGAACAGTGTTTACATGATTTACCGTCTAAGGACGAAGGGAATGAGCCTACGGGAGTAGTGCACATAGCCTACGACCGTAGGAGGTGTTGTGTACCCGCTACGGGCGTATGGGAGAATCCCTACGGCCGTAGTGTGGGATACTCCTGCGGGCGTAGGGTTATTCCCCTGCGGGCGTAGGAGGTGGTTTAGGCATTACTTTGTTAGTTAGTCAGAATCTTTGCGACAACGTCTAGAAGTTAATACAGTACTAGTTTATTGCTTGTAGGCAATAAGAGATTGACGCTCTTGTGATAGGACTGTAATTCTTAACTGTTGCTAAGGTGGGTGTACTTACTTTTAATCAGATTAGCGTACGTGTGTATATTAAATGCATGATCTGTTACTGATTATGTGATCATATTATATTATGAACAGAGATAGGGTATATTGAGATCCTTATACCCAAGTAAGTGTCAGGGGTTACTAATACTTTGTATAGTACACTCCGGGACTAGTTAACAGATTTGGAATAGAATTGCAGATTACAAGTTGGGATGTGAGACATCCAAAAGAGAATTCACTTTCATGCTTCGTTTATTATTTCAATAGTATACTCACTACGCGTTAGCTTATGTTCAGTGTTTTCTACATGCAGGTGCATCAGGTTCTGGTAAAGGGAAGGCCCCAGCGGCTCCTTAGGCTGGATAGCTCCTTGTTATGTATTAGAAACGTTTTCAAAACACTACTTTTGTTAAACAATTTAGCACCAATGTAAATAGTAACAGTCTTTTGTGGAACTTCGATCCTTTTTGGGTGCTAAGAGTTGTATAATATGTTTAATAGTTTTTTTTTTAAAGAAAAGTGGTGTTACAACTTGGTATCAGAGCCAAGGTTTGAGGGATTTGGGCACACACGAGTGTGATGTCTGAACTTAAACCGTGGTTTTGAAGTCAAGAGGAGCTATCCCTGGGGCAGTAACCTTAGTGAGTATATTCAGTAGAAAGTTTATGATTAGCTAATTGTTTTACAGTTTGAGCATGAGTAGCGATGTTTATGCATGCGTAGTTAGTTTTGCCATACGTGACCTAAGCTTGTGAATCGGGATGTTCTATGAAGGCAACATGAACAATTGTATATAATGTGTTTCTTACAACACCTGGCCAGTATATGTAATAAAATGTGATATGCAATCGAGCTTGGAATTGTCATAGTGATACCTTGTGGATCAAGTGAGGGGTAATACGTGACAGTATAGTACATGTGAATAGTACCAGAACAGAAATGTGAAAAATATGTATAGTGTTGTTGTTTTTATATTGATTAAGAGTTCTTTTGTTGCAGATATATGGATAAAAGCTTGAACCAACAAGCTAGAAACGAAGAAACACGTGAGGAGACTTTGGATTTAACTACTATCGGAGAACTACAGGATCATATTTCCGTATACGGGAATAAACGCGGAGCAGTACCTACCCGACATCTCCGAGAGGTGATGTCTGACCGGTTTGATAAGTGTTTTCGTAGAAACATGCCGTCAGTTATGGCAGAAGTGAGAAGAGAGGTAAAAAGCGCGGTTCGAGAAGAATTTTGTAAGTTAAAAGAAGATGACGAGGAAGCTAAGAAAGCGAGAACTCAGACCGAAACTGGAGGATCTAGAAGTAGAGTTGCATGCGAAATTTGTGGCAAGAATCACACTGGAGAATGCAGGTATAGAGAGAAAGTTTGTTACAAATGTGGACTTCCGGGACACTTTGCTAAAGAGTGTTTAGGTAATTTCTGTTATGAATGTAGTCAATACAGGCACGACTCTTCGGAGTGCCCTAACTAGTGTAAGTGTTGTGTAAACTCTGAAACGCTCGTAGAAAGCTCTCGTTTGAGTAAGTAGGTCGGTATGAATGTAAAGTGTACCTTTGTGTAATGTTAACGTTGTAGTTAGTTGAAATAAATAAAGTTTTGTACCGTGTTACCGGTGATCGTTGTTTAATGAAGAATGATGGTGATGGGTTATAACGAAACGTGTGACTATGGAAGAAAGTGAAATTTTAGGTATTCGATGTAATGTAAAATTAAACTGTAGTTATAGTATGAGTATAAGAGGTCTGATCCTCTTTCATTGTACAATATTGCACTCTTACAAACTCGACATGTTAGAATTAAGATATGGACTTGATAAGACCTACGGGTCCAAGTTAACTGGATTAATTGAGTTGATAGTTGTGAACCCCTAATTGATGGTAAGTGTAGTTGGAAGTGTTATTTATTGTAAGACGTCTGTTAGTTCCTTGTAACTATAAATGTATGCATGACAGGATTCCGAGGACTGAATCCTCTTTAAGTAGGGTAGATTTGTAACATCCTGAAAATAGGCCTAGTAGTACCTAGTTGTACTTCGTGCTCAAGTGATTGTACCTCGACTTTAATTAAGTATTTTAGTTATTAACCGATGTTATTAGTTGGTTAAAGTAGATACATGAGGTGTTAGATGAAAGTTGAGGTTAATGTGTAAAAGTTATAAAATGTTAAGCGGTTTTGAGTAATGATTCCGTAGATATCCTCGTTAGTTGAAACGAGTAAACGAGGCTTGAGTTGTAAGTTAAAAAGGGGAATAAAATACCCGAGGTTTAAATTAATAAACCTCGAAGTCGGTTCTCTCCTCCTTATCTCCTGTGAACATCTAAAACACATACTACAACACACACAAGCCTACGTGAACATACACACTCAAACTCTCTCTCAAATTCAAAAGAGAATCAAGAAGGAACTTAGAATACAGAAGATTTCAGTGGCTCAAATCTGTTCTACATCTTCTGTACATCTTGTAAGTAGTATTCTTGATGGCTAAACCTAGTTCTTGAGATGTTAAGGGGTGTAGTGTCAAATTGATAGTCTAAATGATGAATAGATGTTGGTTTGAGTCAAGAATCATGATAAAGTTCATAGATGGATGTTATATAAGTTGTATGGGTATTTAAACATGAGTTTGATAGGGTTTTGGTGTTAAAAACGCGAAGAACAGCAGCTGCAAGAAAACAGAGTCGGTGGTCTGCTGTGCAGACACCTCCTATGGCTGTAGAAGAATGTTCATGCGGCCGTAGGAGGGGTATTTTTCAGAAATGTTAAATATTAGTTCCTGCGGCCGTAGAAGAACGTTCCTGCGGCCGTAGGAGGGGTGTTTTTCAGATTTGTTGAAATTAAGTCTTCTGTGGCCGTAGGAAAAGGTTTCTACGGCCGTAGGAGGGTATTTTATGTGTTTTGTGTGGTTTACCACCTACGGGTGAAGGAACGAAACCTACGGGCGTAGGTATATAACCTACGACCATAGGAACCTAAAGAACAGCCTCTGCGGACGTAGGGGGAGATCTCTGCGGCCGTAGAACCATGTTCATTAGAAAAGGGACTCTGCGGGCGTAGGGAATGCTCCCTACGACCGTAGAAGGGTTATTTAGTCTTCTGCGGCCATAGTCCATGTCCTCTGCGGCCGTAGGACCCTGTCCAGGGATGTTAGATTTGTGACGCGTGTTTAAGCGAAGAATGTTAAGTGTTAAGTGATAACCCATGTATGTGTGACGTGTTAGGTACTCCTAAGGAACCGGAAGACGCTGACTGTTGTGATTAGCTTATTGTAAGCTTAAAGGTGAGTACCGGTTTCCCACGAGGCTCAATAAGTAGTGCTAACCGTTATGTGTTAAATGTGTATTGGTGATTCTAAGTACGTATGCAAAGGTATGTTATGATGTGATGTACCATGTTTATGATGATTAGAACTGCTGTAAAAGTAAGAGAATACTTATGACAAAAATCATGTGGTAATTGTATGCTATGATAGAGTTGTACTCGCATGTTTATTTATTAGTATGAAAGATATTAATTGGTGTGATTATATGCGCGCATGAACTAGATCCTAACTGGATCATCTATTTGTATGTGTTATTATGTCCGGACACTCGGGGAATTGTACAAACAATTTCCAACACGATTAAGGTCAGTCGGGTAGACGGGTGATAATATCTGGCTGGGTTCCCAGGGTCCTTAGGGGTTATGAATTAGGGAACTAACGGTACTCTTGAGTATACGCTTGGGTATGGTTCTGCAGGCCGCCGTTCCTTAATATGAACTGGGTTCTTTGCTTAGGTGGAACCAGCATGATAGACATAGTGCACCATGTGGACTGCTCTTCGCTCCCCCACTGGTGCAATTGGTTGCGGCTGATTCCCCAGCTAGGATTGTTGAGCGGGGCTCGCTACCTTGCAAGACACGACTCCTGCTGACATAATTGGCGCGCCGCAATATGATAGGATAGCCCTGTGTGCTTTCCTGAGTTTTGACTGCATGCTTATTGATACTTATGTGCAACCTGCACTTACTAGCTAGTGTAGCTAACCGGTTCATGATTTACTCTTTTCGCAGGTAAATATTAGGCAGCCTGGTAAGGCGGGCGCTTATGGGTAATTGTATTTAATTCTATTGGAACACTTTGCTGTTTTTAATTGTCTATGACCCGATGGTCGGTTTTTAGTATGGTAACACCGGTTCGTTTTGAGACTTGGCTTTTGATGTTTATATTCGCTAAGTCGGATAATAACACCTTGTATTTTTATAACCAATGCTTACTTTCCGCTGCATGTAATTGATTAATATGCTTAAAAGTTTAAATTATTCCTGATTTTAAGCTCGTGAAACCCGGTGTTACACTTTACTTGAAAACTATGCAACTTGAAAGCAATCTGCATTTTAAATTATGTTTCTTGGATATTGTTTAGGTTAACAAATGTTAGTTTCTCTATATTGCATATTTCTTAGGGTTTGGTTCATTAACATGTATCCAACTTGCTACGTTTTGCTATTGTGTGTATTGAACTTTAAAATTTTCTACTGTATGTACCGAACATTTAATTTGTCGCTATTGTGTGTATTAAACTTTCTATTGTATGTATCAGACTTATACCAATTTTTCCTTTTTTATGTATCTAAAATACATACAATATCAACAAATTAAAAGTTTGATACACACAATAGAAACTTTTAAAGTTCGATACACACAATAGCAAAACATGATAAGTTGGATAAATTTTGATGAACTAAACTTTATTTCATATATTAAAAAGTCCCGCAGCAACGCGGGCACTAAAAATCTTGTTAAAAACATTCTTCTTATTCTTATTCGAATAACAAATAAATAATTTTTGTTGCTTTTCACGAGCATTACGGTAACCTCGCATACTTCAACGTCCGGGGTTTCTCCTTTTCTGGGGTTTAGCATTAGCAATCATGTCTCAATCTCCACCGCAACAATCTTTCATGGATTTTGATACAATGTAAGCAATCACTACCTCTTCTTGTTAGTTTTACCTCTAATTTCTGGGTTTTAATCGATCCATAAGGTTTTGTTTATACTTAAATGGAGGTTTTTCGTCATGCATTGTGTGATTTTCAGCGATTCTTGATATACTTCTCAAAATAGCATTATTATATCTTCAAAGCGTGATTCTGAGTTTTTTTTTCTTGAACCAGCGTTAATCATCGAAGCGTTAAAATATGTGTATTTTGTGAGTTTTTATGCATATAGAATCACCTGTTGTTTTCTTGAACATCGCGATTGTGAAATGCTGGCTTTATCCCAAAATGCAACAATCTCAAGTTAGGTTTTGATTCTGTAGTAAACACCCATTATGAATTTTTTTTTTTGAAAGGCATGATTATGGTTTTCTGATTAGTTACTGTTAGATCATCAAATTTTTAGAAAGGAGTAAGGAGGAGTTTTAAGAATAATGCTTATTGAGGTTAATGTAAAATTACTTAATATTCTGTAATTTAATTTAATTAATGTAGGAAATGTGCATGCCTCAAGATTAATGTGAATATTGTTAAGATTTTTTTTTGATGTTCATAAAACCTATTTGTTTTGTTGGAAGAACAGGTTGGATGTTTATATTCTTGATTATCTTGCAAAGAGGAAACTTAATGCTTCAATGAAAGTATTTCAAGATGAAGCAAAAGTACCCTTGAACGTTCGGGGTAAAAGAAGATGGTTTTTTTATTGTATAAAGTTTTTTAGCATTTATTTCATCTTTTTATATGATTTAAACTTTAGATTGTTATTGGTTTGTGACCACTTCAGCAATTGATGTTCCTCGTGGCTTCCTCTTTGAATGGTGGGCAGTTTTTTGGGATATCTTTGTTTTTAGGTACAAAAGCCGCCAAGGCTCTGTGGAACCTTGCAATGAGGTTAGCGTAAGTGATCACATATTTGTTCATTGACATTTGAATTTGGAGGTCAAATGGGATAACTTAAAACTTCAAGATAATGCATTTATACTCTTTTAAATATTTGGATTAACATTTCCATATATGTAAGTTCATAGCAAAGCGTAATTTGCAAATGTTGGTATGAATGTCAATAGCGATCCATGCCGATTTTGATTTTTGAATCTGAAATATGATATGTTTGACTAGGACAGTCAAAGCACATCCCTTTTATGGGATTCAATGTTTGCTTCGCTTCTTTAGATTTATGGTGATATTACTCATATTATATGATTATCAACTTATGTAAAGTTTAATGACAGGATTTAAATGCACCGCAGAAGCACGTAGGTCAAAACAAGGGTCAAAATGTCAGTGCAAACAATGCTGTTACTGGAAAAAACACTTGGGTTGCTGAGGCATCAATGCCGACGAGACAACCAATTCCGAAGGTGAGAAATGGAATTTCAAAGTTTTAAGAATTTGCTTGTCGTACTTCTGAATAGCAATGGTATGGAGACAATGGGACCATAGTTATGAATAACATAAATTCACGGAATCACGTGGCATTCAAACATCAAAAGCAAGAATTTCGGTTTTTGCTTTACCATATAAGAAACTAGCCTTTAGTGTGTTTGATCTGGATATCTAAAGTGATTATTGCAACTTGAAAAATCATAATCATATAATTAGGTGTTAGTTCACGAGAGTTTGTAATATTACAGAGATCCTAAGAATTATTTATTTTTTCTATGTGTTTCTCCAGATTTAATTCTTTTGATCATCAATAACCAAGATTTAATAATCATAATATGTTTTTGTGAAACTCCCTAAGCTGATTATTGTGACTTCAAGTCGTAATTATTAATTTAAACCGTCCAAACACCTTATTATTGTGTAATTATACTGAATTTTAATGTTTTCTTGGTGGAACAGGACATAAATAGTTTGACGAGTTCCTTGATCAATCGAACTGCTCAAGGGCCTGAGGTTTTACTAAGTGGAGCTCATGGTATTATTGAAAATATGCAAAAGCTTGTGACTTTGTGTTAGCTGTTGACCTTTTGAGTAACGTTACAATAATGTGTAATGAGGAATGCAAATGATTGTGGCTTTCAACAAATTTAATAATTCTTTTAAGAGTGTAATTTACACTCAAAATAATTCGACCATGATCTGTTAAAATCCCATAAGTTGGATCATGAGTCCACGTGACATTTTTTTCACTACAAGAATGAATTTTCACAGCGTGGGACTATGTTATGCAATTGTTATGCAAATTGAGAGCTGTATATAATTTGACTGTGATTTGTTCAGTTGGATGATTGATCAAAACTGGATCCATTTATGTGAATCTTGGATCCAGATAGGATCAGATCATTAGGTGATTTGATCAGATTCGTCATGTATAAGAGTGTTTTAATTACCAGCCTTTTGTTTTTGTTTGTTTCAGCAGCAACTGGAGTGTTGAATAATTTGACTCTGAAGGGATGGCCATTAACGGTGCGCTATAAACTCAATCTCCACTTGAGTGTTTGGATTTGTGTTTGGAATTATTGCAACTTGGAGTCACAAAATTTGTTTTTAATGTCTAGATAAACAAGTGAAGCACGTTGAAACTCTAATTTTCAAAGATGTAGCCCATATATTGCTACTGATTATCTGATTTTGATTATTCAATATTGCATAATCACTTTCTAAATCATGTCTGAACATCCATTTAAATAATATTAGTCGTGTGATTGTATTATGGAACATCGACAGGGACTGGATCAATTTCAGACTCGACTTCTACTGGAACAGGGTGCCCTATCCTATCAAGGTCAACTCGAGGGTCAATTTCAGCCTCCGAATGAAAGAAAGAGAAATCAAACCGAAAGTCGACTTCATCCTCCAACAGAAAAAAAGAGAAAACAGCCACTGATTTCTTCTTCCACTGTTGTCAATAGCTCAGGAACTGCAAATGTTGTCGGGGTTTTATCAAATTCAGAAGACGTGCTAACGCCTAATTCTCCACATAATGATAAGGTGTTTTTAGTTACTCGTGTCTTTAATAATCAGTATATTCCATGTAACAGTACTTATTATATATCATGAAAATTGCCACATTAAAGTTGTTTTTAAGTATCCTTCAATGAAGTCAAAATCACTGGAAATGGATAGCATTTGGTTTGTTTGTAATGATATTAGAGAAATAAGCGACTTTAACATAAATTCTTCCACACAAAAGAAGTCAAAATCACTGGAAAACGGGTAGAGTTTCATTTATTTGTAATGGTATTAGACAGGTACGTGACTTTTGACACGATACAAGGAATTTCTTTTGTATTTTTAATATGGAATAGAGGGAGTAGCTTTAACATTTAAGCATGTATCATATACTTTTATCATATTTTTTTTGCAGATTAATATAGATGAATACTTAAATTATGGAGCTTTGGATGGTAATGATAATTCTTTGTTATCTCGTGCGGATAAAGAACCTAACATGAATACCTCTAATGGTATGTAGAAACCAGATAGTGATCTGGACCGATTTGTTTAAGTCATCTAACATTTTAATTTTGTGGGTGCATTGGCTAATTAACATTTGTGTTTATGTCCAAAAGAAAATGAAAAAGGCTCCTCATTTGCATTTATTTTTGTAAAAAGGTTTCACATTTTTGGAAATTGGAAGTGTCCATGCAACTAGTATTAATTGTTGCGACATATCATCGGATGGAAAAATGGTTGCGGTTGGTGGGCAAGACAAAAAGGTGCGTTACCATGAGTCCATGACTCGAGATAATTTTTGAACTCATGAAATCATAGGTTCAAGCACACAGTTTCTTGATAATCTTGTGATGCAGGCTACATTGTGGTACACAAACTCCCTTGAAACTAAAGCTACACTTGTTGGACATTCGCAAGCTATAACTGATATTCGTTTTAGTCTCTCCATGCCATGGCTTGCTACTTCCTCTCATGACAAGACCATCAGAATATGGGATCTTGATAATGTATGTCATTCGATTTCCTCTCTCTTTTCTAGAGATGGCAAAACAGCGCTGTGACGTGTTAGGTTGGGTTGACCAAATATTTTTCTCCCAACATTTTGAAACAACTAGTATTTCATATGTTAATAAAAATGTTATTATTATAGTTATTACAAGTTTAGATGCCCGTGTAAATACATGGGTAGCCGTAATTATTTATAAGAAAGTAATATTAATATTTGCTTAGCTAAATATATTATTGTTTTGTATAGACAGAAGAAGAGCCAAAATTAAAACTTTCTTAAAAGTTAAAGGAATTTTATATTGATTTTAGTCGACATAAAATGTAAAGGATGTCAACTTTAGAAATAATGTAAAATTTAATTACAATAAGGGTTGAAGACAATATATATAATAAACATAGAAATTTGAATAGGAAAAATATTTTAATATTAAATTGATTTAAAGTCAAAATTAAGTTTTAATTTTAGCCAAGTGGATTATTATGATTGCGCAATTCAATAATGATGTTATTTTCAACCAAATAAAAAGATTATGATGCTTTAATTAAATTGTATAGTTTGTAGATAGTTTTTTAATAATATACAAGTTTACTTGAAAATGTGATATTCCCTTCATATTAAAATAATTTAATTGTTAATTATAAGAGTGTACACATCTTTATGTACGTATAACCTTATTTTCTTTTTTGAGTTTAAGTTATTTTTTATCAACTATGTTATAGTTAAGATTTAATTTTGACTAAAAACGTCAAAATTGATTTAAATAATTATCAAATTGAATGGTTGAGATTTGATAATTAAATTTTTTAATCTAATTAATGGTTAGGATCATCTCATAGAATTTTTTCATGTTAGTCTTTTATATATATTAGAAGATTCTTCTTTCAGTAATAATCTAATTGTTTTTAATAATTTGATTTAGGAGCGCCTTTGTTTAAAAGATCGACTTTCAGTGACTTTCAACCATACAAGTTATGGCAATAAAATGTCTTCCTTTTGCAACAAAAATCCATGTATCCTCCGCAGTAATGTTAAACTTAAAAAAAAAGGGGGGGGGGGGGGATCTTGTATGCTTAAGTCAATAGCAGCAACAAGTTGTAACTTGTAATGATGACTACAGTCAATTTTCTAGTTTCTTCAGGAAGGCCTCTTCACCTGAATGATAAAATGTGAGGGTATCTTGGTAAAATTAATCAAAAGGTATTAAGTTAATCATTTAAACAGATTCCAATTTGGCAGGTCAGCTAACAGGTGAGAATGGGTTTAAGTTGAAACGAGTCAATCTTCAATGTGGTCGGAATATTTTTTATTGGGTTGACCTGCAAACACTTTTTTCTATCGTTCTTTGAATTTTCTTAAGAAATTATTAATGCATTAGTTATGACTACAAAAACAGTACTGTTACAGTTATAGTCTAGATCCCCGAATAAAACGATCTAGAATGTTGCATGGATTAAATAGACTTCGGTGGCTTTTAACCTGTTTGGCCTGTTTGACCCATTTGACATGTCTCCCTTTCAGCTTTTTCCGCCCTTCTGATTTGACTTCTTTTAAGATAAAACACAGCCTATAGGGATTGATTCATTAGTAAACAGATAAACACTACCATCTTATTCATTATATCACCTATCCATAAAACTTCATTTTCTGGGACCCATCTTCACTTCTGTTCACCCGTAACAAGACCAGCAAAATAAAAATTCTGTGTGATGACAGGAACAAGTTTTTAGCTTGTTTTTGTAATCCTAGCTAACCAGATATTGTATTAATTGATTTAGTGACTTGTATGCAGCCGGGCTGTTCAATTAAGACATTCACAGGGCACACTGCATCTGTTTTGTCGATTGACTTCCACACTAAAAAGGAGGACCTCATTTGTTCTTGTGACGAGACTGAGATTCGTTACTGGACCATCAAGAATGCTGGTTGTTTTAAAGTGACCAAGGTTTGAAAAACCAAAGAATACTCATCAATCTTGTTTTGTGTTGGTTTTTTTAATTAATTAATATGTAATATGTTCTGTAACTTCATTTTTCAGGGTGGTGCAAACCTGGTTAGATTTCAACCTGGTGTCGGGAAGTATCTTGCGTCCGTTGTTGGGAAGTCTGTATCTTTATTGGATTTTGAGAATTCTCAAGCTCGTAGATATACCTTAAAGGTTATTTGTTAGTTCTTGCACCCTTACATACTCCCTTTATTTGATAAAGTGGAGCTATATAATCTATGTTGCAAGGATATCTTTTTGTGTAGAGATGGCACATTGGGAGGGGCAGGAAGGTTGTGTAATGAGTCATAATGGTTATTTTTGTACGGGCCTTGTTGGGTCGACCCGAATCACTTTTCTCCAGTTATATATATATATTCTTGTAGTAGCCATCTAGTTTTATGAACTATGCGATTTAGGAGGTTTTATTTCATTAAACTTCACTTCTCTCAACTTTCAAACCGTTTGGCCCATAACACAATTGTCCCATTCTTTTTAAATGCTGTCCTTTTGTTTTATACATTTAACCGTTAGTGATAAAACAGTATGTATGTATATATGATGTTGAAAATATAAGTTAACACTTAACAAATGTACAATTCATAGACATGACCAAACTGTACACTCAAAATAGAATTTCTTGCAAATATTCAGAGTAGATATGTTTTTATCCTGTTCACATGTGTTTTCTAATGTAAGATACATTAAGCAATAGTTCTAGTTTTAAATGAATTGGGTAATGCAGGGTCATGAATCCAATGTGCAGTCTATATGCTGGGATTCTTCGGGTGAGCTTTTGGTATCAATAAGCGATGATTCTATCAAAGTATGGAGAATGGAGTTGGAGGGGAAAGCAAATTGCATTCATGAGTTAAGTGTTGCAGGAAAAAGATTTCGTTGTGGTGCTTTCCATCCGTGCTATCCTTCTTTACTGATAATCGGCTGCTATCAGGTATAAACATCGCACCTTCAAAAAGTTGCTTAGATAGCAAAAGATTCAGGTTGAGTAACGTGTTAAAACGGGTGTCATAGGGGCTTTTATGTCAGGTTGGCATGTTAGTATAACCCAAGAACCGTTTGGTTAGCTGTATTGACACATTTATGACCTGTTTGTATGCCTAGTCTCATATCCATAAGCCGACTATAAAAAAAACGAAGGAGTCAACTATGAAAAGACAAAGGAAACTTAATATAAGATGAAAAATAAGATAAAGAAACTAATATAAGTTCAAAACCTCCTTTTAGTTTTTATGAATTCTAATATTTAACTTTGTAGTTCCTGTTAAATCGTGTCAGGTTTATGTCAAGTTTTTGCGTCATGTCGTGAATGGGAGATAGCAAGGAAAACACCTTTTTGTGCATTTATTTAAAGCGTATGAGTTAAATAGAAATACACATGTGGGCAACTATCAACCTCATCGACTTATCTTTGACCTGTTTCCTTTTTAGTTCATTTTCCATTTTTCCCATTGAGATGTTGATCAAAACACAACTCAATTATATATATATATATAACTGACATGTGATTATAGAAAACCATTTATTGCTGTAAGGATGATGATATCATTTTGTGGATGTTTAGAGTATGGAGCTATGGAACATGACAGAGAACAGAATGCTGATGCCAGTTGAAGAGCCCGTCTCTGCACTTGCAGTTTCAAGTAGGTCTGGTTTAACAGCTTCGGCGGGTCACAATGACAATGTCATTAAGCTTTGGAAGTAAGTGGGATAGATGGAGTCTCAAAATTTTGAAAATATTAAAGCGTACTGTGTAAATAGATCTTTTTGGTGACATGTACCTGAAGTGAACGGGTTAGGAGACGGTTTTCTCTCATGTATATACACATAGTCTTTTTCGTATGTTTTAGAACTATTGTCATGCCCAATTATAAGATTTTTCATCTCGAGCAGTACCATTTACCAAAGTGATCGCAAGCTTTCAATCACATTCGGATCGTAATATCCAGGTGTGAACTGTTTGACAGGAAGTATGTCATTGTTCTCTTTTATTTACTAAAGAGTAAATTACATGTTTGGTTCTTTATGTATATTCGATAGGCACTTTGGTCCTTTTTATAAATAAATGTACACACATAGTCCTTTAAAAAGAATTTTGTTGTCCTTTGCTGTGCCGTTAGAGACGTTAGCCACACACATGTGACTTGCACAGTTGCACGTGAGGGTAATGTGGTCTTTCGGTACTTTTATATAAAATAATCAAAGTCTAAAAGAAGTATATCAGTTTAAAATATGTATAAATGTTTACATGTTTATCATCATAATGGGACTCAAGTAATAGCTAAAATAAAGTCTATAACCTATAGTTTGAATGACAACATCAATTTCCTATCATGACTGATTGATCTCTATGAGCAAGTTAAAGGGAGCCCTAACAGATCTTTATCATGATCATCTTTTTCGAGTTTTCAACCTACACCACCACTGTCACTAGACCACCATACAACATTACAACACCGTTGACCATTCAATAACAACGTGAAAACCACCACGTCTTAGGAAACAATCCGAAACATAATGAAAGAAAGAAAAATGTTCTAAAAACACGAAGAACAAATTTGAAAAATGCAAAAGCCATATCCACTAATGATCAAACAAAACAGATTAGGAACATGATTATTTATGTACTTGGCAATGGTGACAGCAAATTGACAAACCACCACCACTACTATCCTACTGCCACCATCGCCACACATATGTTTTAAAAAGCACACCTATCTTGATTTTAGTACCTAAATTGATATAAAAAAAATCTTAAAATCATCTATCTCTACTATAAGTTTATAAGATTTGTGGGGTTGAAGGTACATAAGAAATTTCTTTACACATATAAAATATAAACTTATGAATTTGCAAGTTTTACAACTACAGAGACTTGGATGCAAATACAATACTAGTCATTATTACTTGACCCCAAAAAAGAATTAAAATACCCTCTACAACATTCTATATATAAACTAAATTCACAGATTTATAGTGCTTTCTACACTGTTTTAGATATCTTTAATTTCAAACCAAACGTAATTCATATGAAGTCATCTTTCTTTTTCTTTCATCTCGTTTGGAAGACAAAGGATCTGATTGCGAAAGCAAAGATGACTGCAAACAAGAAGCAGAATCCAAACACCATGAAAACCGCAACACCGAGGAAATCATGTCTGTAACCAAATACGTTTTTGACTAGTACATTTATAGGCACAGAGGTGATTCCATCTGATAACTTCACTGGGTTATTCAAGTCTCCATATTGGGATACAACTAGCCCATACAGAGTCCATGCTACTGGGTTCGCCCAATAATACCATCTCCACCAGATCGGGATTCTCTGCAACATTATAATAATTTTAAATCATCGTTCAAAAAGTCAAACAGAATTATTTGCATTGAATAAATGAGTCCATATATTGTGTGGCTCATTTGTTTGTGATTGGGTTGATTAATGGTGTGATTATATATCTTTTCGACCTATATTTAAAGCTATCCGATTTGACCCGCTACTCATAATTCTGCCTATTTTACCACCTTGCTAACATATTATTAAATGACCACCTATATTAACAGGAATTATTTGGCAAATTTAAGTCTTGATTGATCCATTCTCTCTAATACATAAAGGGAGAGCTTGGTTGCTTTACCTTATGAGGGATCATAAAACCACTGAAGAGGTTCCACAGCATGTAAAAAGGAGCAGCTATAATGGCAGCAACGTTGTGATTGGGTGTCACAGCGGTTGTCATCATTCCGTAGAAGGTGAAGTATAGCATGGTCATGTAGGTAAAGTATATGTACCATATAAATTTCCATGTGGCCCATTCAAATGCAGCTAGGAAGTAAAATATGGTACTGTAAATAATTGCTTGTGCCAACACATACGGAAACTCAATTGCACCCTACCAAAACCAAAAACAAAAAGATAAAAGTTAAAATTAATAATAGCACAGTAAGCAATTAAAAAGTAAAAAACATAGTAATGTAAAGAGTCAAAGTTTGCATCTCAATATTCAAATAAACAATGTAATCTTAGTTATATGATTTTAATGTTACCAGAATATTTCTTTTACCGGCTCACAGCACTTTGAACCTTACCTTAGTACGCCAATAGCTTCCAATTTGTTAAGGATATTGACATAATTGAAGTTTTGTAAGGTTATAAGATGAAATCCTTTCACCATCCTAAAAGCACTTACCATAGAACTTTGAAATATCATATGATCAACTTTAGCAGATGAAAACTGCAGGGAACCTAACCTGAGCAAAGGCAAAAGGTAGAGCTGAATACATGCCAGCAGCCCTCTCTCTGTATGAAACAAATCTTTCCACAGAAACAACAGGTTGGACAGCAGTGGCATTGGTAATTCCTATAAACAGTACAGCTAAGTACATGGATCCCATGGCATTGAATAAATCCTGCTGACTCTCCCTAAATATTGAAAGAAAAATGAATTAATCAGAGTGAAAACAACTGAAGTATACACATATAATAACTAGAAGTGGCAATTTTGACACGTTTACCTTGAACGGATGGATTTGGGTTGTGTTTTATGTCTAACATGTTAACTAACTTTTTTTATCAAACGTGTCAAAAGTCAGCCAAAGTCTATTTTAAATGCTTTCACCTTCAAATTATACATTATTTTTTGTATTTTTTTTTTTTTTGACCGGCAAAGGCTATTGTAAATGCTTTCATTATTGTAGTACTGTTTTTATAACTATAATTGCTGCTTTAATTCTTCTTTTCTTTTTTTAAATGAAAATGGGCTAAGTTACCTGACCCTAGCGGGTAATCCCAACCCGTTGGATATGTTACCTGACCCGCCAATCTTGCTACATTTACTTTCGAGTATCAAAGGTAGAGACATGATATGTATTAAGCATTTGATACGCACCGTTTTGAACCAAATCTCCAACATATTGTTCCAAGCATGAGTGAAATGATAGAGGTGTAGAAAAAACGAACTGCAGTATATTGAGGGTTTCGCCAATAAGATAGATATTGCTTCCAAAAGCAAGTGGAAAACTGATCCATGTATGATCTTGAGTACTTGGTAGGAAAATGCAATTCTTTAGAATCATTTCTTGGTTTCTTTAGCCTTTCGACTAAATCTCTGTTGCGCCTGAGAGAATACATGGAAGGCTAACATATTTGTGAATGAGAAAAGGTAAATAAGAATGAAGAAAACAATATTATGAGAAACAGCACATACAGAAATAATTTGGACTGCCTATAGACTTCAGCAAAGTCAACACCTAACCGGGTTTCTTCTGCTGGTGAAGTAACCTCTAACATCCATGTTGCAGGGTTATGTCCAGCTTTTATTTTCCTCACTCCTTCAATTGCCTACATAATATATTTATCCCAGTCAAATTCGTGGAATCTACAGGTTGCCAAATGGGCAGGTCAAGCTGGACTAGTTTGGGTAAAGCCTATAACTTCTGGTGGGACCGGGCTGACCCCAACACCTTCTGTCTAAAGTTATCAAATTTTAGTAGATAATTACTATGCCATATATGAATTTTTTTGGAATAAAAGAATGTATGAAGATTTATGCATTAGAAAACACTTTAGGTGGCTTTCGGTGCAACCCGTTTTGAACGTTACATTTTAAGTTATATATATTTATTTGACTCGTAAGAGGTGATTTAGGTGAATAAACTCTGAACCGACCCCACTCATAAGTAAATGGCTCGAACAGTCACCTCCAAGGAAACCCCATTATCACTAATTCATAGTTATGCAGGCAAACCAAACCTCAAAATACTCGACAAGTTTGCATGATCTGGGGCCAAGTGGACCTGCATAGATGAGTTGCCCTCCTCGCTTCATAAACAGCAGCTGCATATCAGAATCAATTAGCTTGCTTTTAACAATAACATCCTTGTTAAACTAATAGAAACTTTTAATAAACTGTGAGGAGGGGAAAAATAAGCTTCTTTTATCTGTGAACTTATAGTTTTCAGGGGACAACCTCATCAAAGGCCTCGAAAATGTCAATGCTGGGTTGATGTATTGTGCAGACAATTGTGCGGCCAGTGTTTACAATATTCCTCACCGTCCTCATTACTATAGCAGCAGATCTTGCATCCAGTCCTGAAGTTGGTTCATCCATAAACACGATAGACGGGTTGGCAACTAACTCAACAGCTATAGTTAAACGCTTTCTTTGCTCTGTTGACAAACCATCAACACCAGGCAGACCAACCAAGGCGCCTTTAAGTGGAGTAAGTTCAACGAGTTCCATCACCTCCTCAACAAAAATCTAACAAAGAACAAGAATAAAGGCATACTCTTAAAATAGGATGCAATGATCCGTCTATTTATCACAGGCGTCAAGATAGGCGGGATGGGAAACGAGTTTAGACGGGTTAATTTAAAGTACAGGTTGACCTGTTAACACTTTTGATGTCCATTACTGAATAATCTAAATCTTTGAATAAATGATTTATAGGATGTTGTATGCATTAATTCAACTTTCAACTATCCCACACATATGACCCACTTGAGTTAGAACACATTCACAAGTAGATGGGGTTGAAATTGCCAAGTCTACACAATTTAAAAATATACCCTTTGTGTTTTACAGTCGACGTCTGAAGGTAAACGAAGCCAAGCTGAGAATAGAAGTGATTCTAGAACAGTCAAACAAGGAGAATGAATGTCATTTTGCTCACAGTAACCAGAAATTCTAGCAAAAGTCTCTTGTGATTTAGGATAGCCAGATATATGGATGCTTCCCTCTATTACTCCACCAGTTTTTCTTCCAGCTAATACATCCATTAGGGTGGTCTTACCAGCACCACTCACCCCCACTAATGCAGTAAGCACACCGGGCCTAAATGCTCCTGTAACATTCACCAATAACTGCAATCTATCTTCTACAACCCCCTGTTGCTTCAATTCCTACATTATAATCATATGATGTTACCAACTATCCCAAGTTAAAAAGAAAAAAGGAGATATTGATAAAAAAGATAGCAAGTCACACACCAGAGGCACGTCAACGTAATAATTGATATTGCTGAATGCCATGGAAAGTGGCTGAAATGGTAAAACCATGCCCCTTTGATTAATATTTTTTCCTGACAAATGATGATATATAATTATGAGTCAGCTTTATGTAATAATGATAGAGAGGAAGAACTCAAGAACCCATATTTTGAAAAGGAGGTTTCAATTTCAACACATTTACTTATTAAAAGGGATTCAGGTTAGATGTTATCTCTAATAGGCCTAACGGGTGTATATATAAAAATTAGCGTAAAAGGACACAGGTCAAACGGGTCCAGTGTCAAACATGTTACTGGTCCAATAGGTCAATCCACATTATGATCAGAGGCAGCATTTTCAATCTGTTTACATATGAACGAGTCTAATTAGGTTAGATGTTATCTCTAGTAGGTCAAACAGGTAAATAAATAAAAAATAAACTTAATAGGAAGCAGTTCCAACTGGTCCAGTACACAAAGTGTTCTTTTAATGCATAAAACTTCCCTTTTCATTTTATTCTGAAAATTGGAGTATTTCTTACTTCTTAGCTAATAATAAGCCTTTTACTAACAAACTAGTCACTTCTTTAAATAATGTTTTGAGTCAATCCAAACTGACTCATTTCAACCTGTAAGAACTTACCTGTCAGCTAACCCACCCATTATGCTACCACATTATGAAGCAATGCTTACCGGTGAAAGAGCCTGAATGCTCCAAAAACTCTCTCAGCTGAATGACAACACTTTCACCTTTCTTTTTTCCCTCTTTGTCCTTGTGTTCACCCGAAACAACAGCTTGGCTCCTTCCCAAGGCTAAAAGTTATGATGAACAATGTTAGAACTTAGTTAGGCATCTTTTGCTCTATTTCACAATTTCTTTTCTAAGCTAATTGTAATCCTCAAGCAAATGTGCAAAAGAAAGAAATAGTATATAGGAAGTTGATATTGCTTACGGTTAAAGTAAGATAAAAAGAAGGTGAAAAGGGCGTTGAATAAAACTATATATCCAAGCAAGGCACCGAGTCCAATCCAATACCAATAACTCTGAGGAAAAATACTGCGTGCTTTAAGCAACCTCTCGCCTAATGTCATTGTTGATTGATTTCCTCTCTGCATGAACAAAGCAAAAAGTGTAATGTATGGAAATCCAAATAGGCATCATAGAGCACTAAACTCTTTTATTAATATAAATTCATCTCAAAAAACTTAACTATCTTGTAAACATACAAATTATGCATCTAAGCGCAATTCAACAGGCTCTTATCTCTATTGATAGTAGCTTTATCTATCTCATATAGACCAAAATTTTCATGGGGAACATATTGATTCAATGACTATACAAAAATTATAGCAAGGCACACCTGATCCTGTGACAACTACACGAGCATCATGAAACTTTTTCAGACAACAATGGCTTTTCTTATAATGGCCATGACGATGAGGAAGGACATTGAGATTATGAACTTGTTATGGGAAAAGAAAACAGTATTCTAATGATAAATTAGTGATTTACGTAATATATCAGGTATTTTGGAAGAGATAATTACTTTATCCCAAGAATGCCCAAGAAACTCATTCACAGATGCTGCATCCTGAGCATACATCAAAGGAGAAATCCAGAAACCCCAAATCCACCAACGTGGTATGCTATCTGTTACATAGCAGGTGGATTAAAAATATGTAAAGAATATTAAAAGGAGCGAACATCAATGTAACACAAAACAAAATTCTGTCACCTCGTGAAATAACATATCCACCAAGAGCCATAACGATCAACATTGCGAAAGAGCCAAAAGTATTAGCCACAATCATATTACGCCCCAAGGATCCCATTAAGCGGAACAGGCTGATAGATGTTTGGTGCAGGAAGAAATATAGCAGAAACTGCTTGAGGAACCTGAAGATTCATAAATTCAAGTATTCAACCATTTTTACAATCCACCTGGATTTGACCTGCATACTTATGTGGAGTATCATGCTGTGTAAAATGTACCTGATAATATTTGGATCAAGTCCAACTACGTAGTATGTAACTACCACCCAGATACCAGACTCAATGAGTGAAGTTGGGATGCTTAAAACCCAAGAAGGAAGTGTATAAACCCAACAAGGATAGAAGTGCAAGTCCCTATGCTTGTAGATCACTGGAAGCTTGGCAACTAGCATCGAGACTTCTGTGAACCCATTAAAAAGAAGAATAACCATAGAAAAATAGAGTTCTCCAAGATACAGGCCTCCATCATCAACAGTTCTATGATGTAGAGTTGTCCGGAAAAAAACACTCATTGTGATGAATGCTACAATTAGAAGCTGGAAACAGTAGATCATACTTAGAATCAATACAAGTTTAATAACCTAACAAAGAACTTTGATACAAGATTTCAATTTTGATTCTCTTCATTAATATGACATCAATAATATCCAAAACACGTTTTTAATAATGAGATTTAGAAGGTTTTATGCATTTAAATACATTGTGAGTGACGCTCAACTTGTTCGATCTGCTATCCATTTGAGGGGCATTAGTCATAAAAATAAGACGCTTAATTCATTTGACCCATTAGATATAAAACATAAGCCAATTAACCCATTTGTATATAGATGGTCGAAATTGCCACCACTAATATGACGTCAAATGGTCACATTACCTGAACAAATTTAAAAACATAGATAAACGAGTTCCGTTGCATGAGTAGCAATTGCCAATTGAAACTCGTCTTAAGAAGTTCTCTTCTTTTAACACCATAACGAGAAGTTGACAACGCTGCTGGATGATTGTATTGCCTGTCAAATGGAACATTTAGTTCCTCAACTAAGTTCTTCCCGACTCGATATGAACGAAATACTTCAGCAAATATTTTGACAGGAATATAGCAATAAGGTCGATCTGGAACCGACCAGTACTGTTCTTGATCCTTCTCAGAAACAACCTGCCATATAACTTGTGTAACTTAATGAAACAGTAAGTATATATAACTCATTTATTTTATCATCACGCAAAAATGTAACAACTTACTTCTTGAAGAAAGTCTGCAACATTCTTTCTCTTGGGACAATGAAATCCCATAAACGCAAAGAAATCAAGAGCAGCATTTCGTGGCCCTTGGTATACTATGTGGCCCTCACATATGAGTATAATATCATCAAACAAATCATAAGTCTCTGGAGCAGGTTGAAGAAGAGAAATCACTGTAGTCCCATCAAGTGCACGAGTAGAATACCTAAGATACTTGATTATTTGGTAAGTGGTCGAGCTATCAAGACCATTTGATATTTCATCCATGAGAAGAACTCTTGATGGGCCCACCAATATTTCACCTGGCAGTCAAACTACACTGTTAGGTCAACTATGAATCCGGTAGATTTCTCAACTTAAGTCACTTCTTATGTATTATGATAAAAACTTGTAAATGATGTACCTGTTGTAAGCCGTTTCTTTTGCCCACCAGAGATCCCCCTAAGCATCTCATCCCCAACCACGGTGCTTGCACAAGTATCCAAGCCTAGAATCTTTGTCAAATAAAGTTTAGTACTTCAGAAAGTATTAAAGATTCAAACCTAGAATCTTCGTCAAATCCACCCCATCCCCAGCTAATAAAACAATCGATACATCAAATTGTTTAAATTAAGAAATAGCAAGACCATCCCTAGTGAGCAGTGGTAGTAGAACATAGCAAATACCTTTAAAATGTACTCCACAACAAGAGCTGTTTCATCTCCCCCTAAGGCCAATGCCTAGAAAACATAATTATTGAACCGTTAAGACTGCAATATCCTAGTTAAAAGAAGACCTCGATAAATCCAAATAATGAAGCAACAAGAACCCTTTAACTTGGCAACTAAAGCAGGCATAGACTGCATCAACAGGAGAAAGGAAAAAAGAAACAGAAGATGAAAGGATTGTTGAATGTATTATTCTTGTACCTTCATAAATATATCCATATCCTCATCAGGTCGAATTCCAGCAATCTTTTCTCTTCTTGTAAGTTCCATAAGCATATCTACCATGAAGACCTATCGATCAGCATTTTTGCAACCAGAGAGATATACATATAACATACCAAACAAACATAATCTCCAAAAGCTTACCATATTTAAATCCAACACCTTGGCAGCGTGCAGATAAGTCAAGTGTTTCCTTGACTGTCATCTCTGCTATATGCCAGTCTTGTTGACTGACATAAGCTGATGTTCTTTGAGGAACAAACTCCTTCAGCCCATGCCCATTGTAAGTGATTTCTCCTGACATCTTAGAGACAATCGTGCGAGCAAATAGAAAGATTTAGTAAAAGAAACCCAATAAATACACCATAGTGTGATTATCATTCGATTGAAATGGGTAATATTGCATTATCATGAACAAGTTTGCATACCTGCAAATGATGTCCTAGACGTCCAGCCAGGGCCAACAGCAGAGTTGTCTTTCCAGAGCTTGGAGGACCAAGAACCAGCGTCATTCTGCATAGATAATATCATCAATCATTAGTTATATGATTGCTTCTTTACTGCAAAAACATAATATTTCCTTGATGTTGCACCTTGAAGGTCTTATTATCCCACTAACATCATCCAAAATTGTCAGTTTTCTCCGCTTCCCCTTGTATATCCTCAATTGCCGTAAAAAAGCCTGTTTGAAATTTAGAAAATGGTAGAATTGTAACCAATAAGAATCCTCAACTTGTTTTCTGGATTGATGAATAGATGGTTATTTTCTTGCAAATAGCTCACCTCGGTCATGTTTACAATGAAATTGGTAATGGTTGGCAATGCTCTACTGCCAACATGAACAAAAGTTTCTACATTCAAATTCTGAAATCTGACTTCAATCTTTGGAAATTCCAGATCTACCCTGGAATTAGAACATAAAAAAAAACTTTATAAGAAATTACAAAGGAATGGTTTTTGGATTCCATCTTTTACACTAAAAAGGAAAAGTTAAGCAACATGATTTCAACTTATATATAACAATGCCCTTGTCTTTTGAATTTAACAACATTCCTTTATTCAGTAATAGCATAATCCATACTGATTCCGAACTCTTTCAAGCTATGATGGGAAACCCCATGATAAAGACACTATCGTAATTTGGTTCAATCCATCATCATTATTATTCTCTGGGTAACCAAGATTGAAGTTCAGTTCTTGCTTGGTGTTAAAGGAATGATTATTTTCATTCATGGTGTGATTAATAACACTAAACTAATCTTCACTACCACAAAGAGATATTAAAAGAAGTGAAGAAAATTATGTATAACTTTATACATTGCACATATAAACATATACCAAGTCTCCGCAAGTCTTTGTTATTAGTCCAAACTATCTAAATAACACATATTTTGCACCTCCTTCTCTTTATTTCTCTCTAGCAGCCATAAGTTTTAAATTCGAATTCTGAATTTTACGGTTTCATGTATGCTTAATTATACAAGTTGCTAGATTAATCAATATTTATAATTTAGATTAAAAGCTATTGAGTTGACAGATTCGAAAAAGTATTGCAGTGCCGTGATCATAATGCTCTTCGCTTTCTTTGCGCCGATCTAAAGCAATGAGCAATGTCACAAATAGACGAACAAAACCATCATAAGGTGGCAGAAAAATTAGAATTATATCTAAAATAGAAAATTGTAATTTACGCATCAAATCTCTGTCGCATTCGATCGAAGAACCGCTTCCAGTCATCGTCGGCAGAATTCAACAACCGATCTAGCACCACCTTCAGCTCCTCGACTTCAAGCTTATTAACATCAACCTCCTTCGAATCTCCGACGATGTTCGTAAATATACCCTTTCGAACTCTATTGTAAGTCGGTAACCTCTCGATGGCTGCCCACCGCAACGCCTCCTCATCGTCGCCGTCTTCCCTAAATGACGAGGATCTCGCCGACAGATTCTCCGCCGAATTCCACATTTTACGCGACACAACTCGAAACGAGAGTGAAAAACCCTAGATTTAAAGCAAAACCTTATCAAGGAGATAAGGACACACAGAAAAGAAGCTTGTAAGCGTACTGCGCATTATGTAGGTTCATTTACATTTCGACTGGTGGTTGAGCTCAGCATTAATGGCGGGCTTTCTCTCTCTCTCAAACTTTTTTGAGCAAAACGTTAATCTTTTCACTGAAATGTCGGGGACCCATATATCCTTTTTTTTCCCTGGCATTTAATATTGCCCTTCCATACAATTTGGTTTTCTTATAGTTAAATCTTTTAAGAAAGGTTAAATAATTTTACTTTCTTTTATTTTTTATTCTTACTTCTTTTTTATTTATTATGGAAATTGATATTTAGATAAGAATAAGTGAATAAACTCTAGTCATAGATCTATTAGATCTGACGATCACAATAACTCATTGCAAGTCATAACCGTCGTAATTTATGGTTGGATTATAAATCAAATGAAAGAACAATTGTAAACCATCTAATCAAATTAAATAGAGAGCCAAAATTATATCTCTATTTTCATTTAAATATATATGTTTTTCATTTGAACCTCATAATATATATTAATTAATATCAATATCATGATAGGAGTCTAGGAGAAAAGGGGTTTATAAATAAGAAAAAAAAAACAAGAGGTCCTCACCTACATAAAACATGTCCCCTGGACCCCTACGTCGTCACTCATTTGAAGAATATAGTTGAGAAGAAGAAAATATAGGCACCAGGAAATGTCAAATATAAATTCAAACTACAATAAACCCATTTCAAGTTCAAAACCGATTCATGTAGTTCATACATATTTAATCCGATCACTAATTATGGCTCGAACCTGTTTTGATTTTTTACCCAACCAATCTATATTAATGCGTCTAGCGATTGGTGTTCTCATGAACCTTTTTCTAGTATCTGTTACTGGCAAAAGGTGTGTCATACGTGTTTCTGGTTGATCCTGAAGCAAAGAATTTAAATTGTCCATGATTTTACAAGATGAAAATCAGAAAAGTAAAGACTTGTTGAAAGATTGATATCTCTTACATTTGTAATTAAACATACACCTAAATTTACTCTATTGTTTATAATGAGACTTGAACCTACAACTTTTAAAAAGGAAACACGACTCCACAATACTAGATATCACTAGGCTACAAACCCTTTAATTATTATTAGACGAAAGTATTTGTTAAAGTTTTAACTAAAATGATGTAATTATGTATGATGTTGCTTTGTTTAAGGGATGTGGCATAAAAACGACATTAATGTGCTGGAAAAGACAGAAATGGCGGGTAAAAGAAAACTGTGATGTTTTGGGGGAGGTAGGTCATATACGCAACGTGATAACACATGGACGTGAAGCGAGTAATGTGATTAACAAAAAGTGCGTGAATTTCATGGTGAAAGTTAGCGCGTGGGTGTGCTATTTAATTGGATTTTGAATCATGTTGGTTGGGACTTGGGAAGGTGCCGTTAATTACCACCAACAAGCAAGATCATCGATTTTTGTGGTCAAAGTTCTCCACTATAACTTTGACTTTTGTTGTAAATTTACTAATTTAGTTGATCTTAGTCAACTATGAAGTTATAATACACGTATCATCGTTGATTCGTTTATACAAGAAAACTAATAGGATAAAAAAAAGGTATTTAGACTACCCGACATCCGTCGCGTGGGAAGGGTGTGAGAGCCGCTCACGAGGCTTCAACACCATTGCTGGCATGTGTGAGCCGGCGCTCACGGTCAGACAAGTGACCAAGGTCGTGTACGTGAGGGGAGATCATGTGAGAGAGAAGCTTATTTTTTTTTCTTTTTTTTTTCTTTTTTATGATGTGAAGTATGTGATGGATGCAGGGTTTATGTGATGGGATGAGGGAATGATGTGACGCTTATGTGGCTGTGTGAAGGGTGTGATAGATGCTGATGGTCTTAATCAAAGGCTTATAGCCTAGTTATATGAGGTAGTGTAGTTTGATGTGGCTATGACCTAATGTTATAGATCCGAGTTCTACTGTGAACAAATTTAAAGTAAATTTAGGAATCGTTCAAAATGGCAATTTAGGAATTCAAAACCCCTACGTTTTTTCGTTTATCAAAACTCTCATTTCTCCTCTCTCTCTCTCTCCCTGGTTGTAGGTATACCTAGTACCCATCAAACCTGAGTGACACTACTCTTACCCACATCAATCTCCAGAAACAGAATTGTTATAATGTATAATAATTCATCGCAATGATGTTCATTCTCCAGCAAGAGACGGATGATGTGTTCCAAGATTATCGACGAATTTGTTTGAAGATAAGTTGTTCTTTATTTTCTATCTTGTAAAACGGATAAGAATGAATGTTGAGTCGATGTAAAAAAATTTCAACCAATGGTGATTTATTGTTTCAGTTAGTAAATATTTTGGTTATGTAATCGAAAAGGCCATAAGACAAAGAAACCACTTGTTAAGAGGATGAAATAGAAAACGACATATATCAAAATGTTATCGTGTACTAGTCACATTGTAACACCGTACTTTTTAAACATATAATTTACTGCACGCGGAAGCTAATTACATATAATTATCTTAATTACATAATAGATACAAAAGATTTTAATTTGTTTTACATAACAAAACTTCTACAGTGTTAATCCAAAACAGGCTCTAAACAAAAACTTTGACATCAGAGTTTGGTCTATCCATATTCCCAGCCCAAAGCATCAAGATCACCTCAGAGGATCTGCAAAACAATCTAGTGGGAAATTAGCACAAAGCTAAATGAAAGAATAAATATCTAAACATACACAAGGCAAATATGCCCAAACCAAATAGCTCATGAATCCCAGGAGAACCGGCGGTGTTGCAAGCACCTACAACCAAGGTCGGCCAAAACCAAGGTTTACCGATAGCCCAGCTAACAGTGATAACAACACCAATCTTCTTGAGTACAATCAATGCACCACAAGATCTGATAAGTTACACCCCCAAGCAAAGGCCCAGACTAAACTGGTCTCCAAATTAACATGTATATACAATCCAAATAAGAGCATTCCAAATAGGATATTAAATCCTGTATATCCGAATATATAAATCCACTCACCAAAGTCTTCAAAACTTTGGCACACTCAGATGACTAAATTCACCGAGTCTTCTCAGTTCCTGAGATTGAAGTAACCCAAGTCAGTATTCAATTCATAATACTGATCCAATAATAAATATCATATTTATCCATGTAAATCATGTATGTACACAATTTCATATATATATATATATATATATATATATATATATACATAACCCAATAGATATACAATTCATGTTTATCTTTAAATCATCAAATCCGATAATGCCCCAAATCCGATTACACCAAATCCGATCATCATTACCCAAATCCGAGCAGAGGCGGATTCCGAGTAAAAGTCCAATTCCGATAGAATAGTGAATTCCGATTAACTCCAAATCCGATAAAATCACAATCCGATAAAAGAGTTAGGGCCAAATCTGATATTAAGTTATCGGATTCCGAGTAAATCTGATATTAAGTTATCCGAGAGAATTGTTAAGGCAACACTGAATTCAATCGGATTCCGATACTTCTATCGGATTCCGAGTCATTCAAACTTCAAATCCGACAGAATCATAACTTCATGCATAAATCTATTTCTAACTTAAATCTTACTGATTTCATGCATACAAGTTATATATATTTTCAGAAATCATTCTAAACATATAATGAACATAATCTATCATCAAAATCTAACATACATTCATCCTAAGATCATCAAATCATCAAAAACAATCGGTATTCATATATATATATATCAAACCCGAATGCGTATAACATATAACATATGAATCCAAAATTCTAACCTTAAAATGATAACAAATAATCACAAGAAGGCAAGCAAGGTTGAAGTTTGATTTCTTTCTTTTCCTTTCTTTCTTTCTTCTCGGCCGAGAGCAACCCAAAGAACACACACACAAACACACTTTGTCTATTCTAACAAGTAATGAAGTATGGAGGGGGAGTGGTAGCTAAACCCACAATTTGGGCCATACCCCCCCCCCCCCCCCCCCCCAACAACCCAAATATAATATTATTTAAAAGAAACTATTTATCTAAATCAAATAATATCACAAAATACCAATATCCCAACAATTAATAATTAACACATAATCACAATTAATTCACATAAACCAATTAAATCTCAAGATTAATTAATCAATTACCTTAATAAATCTAGGCCGGTAAAGAGGGTGTTACACACATGATGTCACTTAAAAGAGTAAAATGATATCGTTAAGTTGAAGGACCACATATGTTATGAAACATTAAAAACATGGACTATAATTGAAATAAGCAAACATTTGTACCATACATGTAAGTTGCAGAAATTGAACGAGTTTGAAAAAAATGTCTAAAATATATTAACGATAAATGTGAGTTTCGATTTGTACACTATTTGTCACAAAGTGGTCAAAGGAAGAGCATAGGGCGCTTTGGGCGGTTTTAAGCTCAAACCAAACCCAAATCTCTAATTTTCGTTTTAGAGTTTTCAAAACCACTGGTTTCAGTTTCTAACGGATTCTGTTTTGGTGGTTTCATGTCATCAATGGTTTCACTTTCGGTTTATAAATTAAACTTGCCTCTTCTTGACATGACAACCCCATTTGTTTTATATGATTCTTTTTTTTGTCTAAATTTGTAATAACTACAAAAGGTTTTAATTCATCATTTTAGTTTAATAATTAACATATATTTTTCTATAAACAAAAGAATTTGTTTCTCAACCAATCTAGAGAAACCTTAAAATTTTACCCAAATTATACGACCACCACACTGGGAATCATAAGATAATTATTAAACTAGTAATAAAGTATGAAAATACACCAAGTAGGTTTTTTTAATATTTGATGGGTTTGGAAAAAAATGATTTTGTGTAAGTTTGAAAAGCAATGTATTGTCTTTTTTACATTTAACATAATTCTAGTAAGACATCTGATGTCAGAATCCAAGAAACTTGCTAATAGTTATTGCATACAATAACCTTATTTAATATTAAACAAAACAATCAACTTTCTAAAATGTGTCCTTGTAACTAGTTTTTAGTTTTTTTTCTTGATATTTTATAAATCTAGGTATGCATGTATGAACAAATCAAGACATCTTAATTATAAGTTTCAAATACTTAGAAATGGGGACGCTTCAAACACAAATACGAGGAAACCAATTACAGTCTGCTAAATATGCAATAAATAATTAAGGGTTGTGTGGAAACTAATGAGGATGATTCAACCTGATATAGGGTTCGTAGAAATCAAGAAATGGTTGGAAAATTTGCGGAAATGGATTCATTGTAAAAAAGAATGGGGATTCAAGACAACGAAATAGGGCCTCGATCTGTAATTTAATGAAACCAATTTAGGGTTTTCCCTAATAGCGAAGGATCATAAAGAATAGGGATTCAAGAAACCCGGATTTGCAAATCATTGATTTTATTTGTCAAATCGTGTATAATGCCCCTCTTCTACAGGCAGACATATGGAAAATGTCTTACTTCAATCCAATAACCTGTTAGTTGTAGGTTTTGATTTGCCTTTACTTCTTGTTCAGAAGATAGGTTGGAACCGTTTTCCCTTTGGGGGTTCTCTCAAATCAATCTGGTCAGATTTAGGGTTTTCATACATTTGATTTGACTCTAATGATTTTAGTTCGATGTAAACATCCATTTGTAAGAATCAATTTCATGAAACATATTATAGTTTTTATAAACTATCTGTAAGATGTAAATATCGATTTGTAAAGCATAAATCAAACGCACATGAAGCAAATTCCTGAACCTGATTTTAATAATCAATTTGTAAGATTTAAGAATCAAATTGTAATGCTTAAGAATCGGTTATGAATCGGGTTTTTAAAGAATTGAAGTGAATATCAAAATACGATTTCGTAAAACATATTACGCTTCTATTCAATAATCTACTTGTACGAATGTATTTCGTAGAACACTTGATAATAATTTCACGGGTTACGTAATGGTAATTGTAATTCATAGGATTTTGTTAAACATAGTCTTAGAATCTATTTAAGAAATCAAACATAAATATTCTGGTTTTTAGGTTACATATTTGTAAGATTTTATAGGGTTTATGAATTTTATGAATGTCCGTATTTGATTGAATATTCTTGAAACAGTTTTTGAGTTGTGGAACATGAAGATGGCGACATGTTATTTACTATTTAGGTCACCGAGTGCGTATAACAAATCAAGTATGAAAGTTGATCACACTATTTGATATAAATGAAAGTGTACTATTGTGCTACATACAATAGTAATATTAACACTTTTTTATTTAATTTTTGAGCAAATTGCCCTTTTTAGTATTGTATTGTTTTTTATTATTTAATCCAACTTATATTTGGTTTATGGTTTTTAAGTTTTAGTGTATTCTATTGTTTAATTAATATATTGTTTATATATCTAACATACTTTTTAATTTTTCAAATTTTATTTGTTTATAGAAAAAATAAAAATAAAAAAAATATAATATAGGTTCAGTCTTGATAATTATCACTAGAAAAGTCTTTTATAGGAAACTCATGTTAATATAACTAGTTATAACAAAAAAAACAATATCGATGCAAATACTAATTAATAGCATATAAACATTTAAAACATGCAGTGACAAATGGACAGGGACGTTCGAGCGCGCCATGGAAGAGATGGGGGTGGCTATCACACAAAGGGTGGAGGGAAGGGGTAATTACCAAAATATATATTTTTTTAATCTTTTACGAAAATCTCTCTCTCAACCTCCTTTATTAATACTTTTCAATTTATTAGTTATGTGAGTCCAAAAATTTGGTATAATGTGGAAGTGACCACTACGTATAATGCTATTATACTTCATCCCATACTATCATACTGTCATATTAGCGTCACATAATTTTTTTTCATTACATTTTATACAACAAACCTCCACCACCAACCCACACTAGCCACCATCCAATCATTTATCTTTGTTTTTATCAAAGGGCTTGTAGTCTAGCAATATCGTGGAGTGATGCCCTCTACCAAGAGATTGTCTGTTCAAGTCTCTTTATACAGAAATATAGATTTAGGGATAGGTTTAATAGGTGTGTGTGTGGGTGTGTTTGTTTGGCGTTCAAAAAAAGTGACCACCAACTAGCATCCCGAAACCAACGTGAAACCGGCCAGTAAGGGAAAAGGCGATGAGTCGATGATGTTGGCTTCCAACCAGCACCAACTAACACCACCACCGATGCGGATGGTCTAAGAAGGTCTACCACCGTAGAAGAAGGTATAGTCGTCGTTATTTGGTGTACATTAATTTAAGGTCAAAATTAAATATCAATGTTAACAACTAAATCGGCCCTTCACTGTTAAGTATTTAATGCGCATTCATTATATTTTCGAATTGAAATATATTCAAGAACAAAACTGAAGTATCAGTGGATGCAATTAATATATGCTGTAGCCCATGGAATAGAGAGGCAATGTCCCCTTATGATTTTTTAATTTTAACTTCTATTTTATTTTATTTTTAATTTTTTTTGTTAAACCGCTTTTAGAAATCAACTTAAAGTATCGCAAATTTATGAATAACTATCTACAACTATAACTCTATCGAATCAATCTCTTTTAGTCTCTACTTAAGTAGAGATATAATCGTGTATATCTTACATTCTTTATACTCCGTTCCCATAAGATAATATATTATTATTGTTTATATAACTCTAACGCTATATAGGAAATGTATGTAATACATAGTTTTATCCAGAATGTTATATCTTTGTCTAATTCAACATCCTACGAACGAGGTGTATCTGTTTTTTCATATATGAAATGACACGGTTAATTAAATTAATAATTAAGCATAGAAAGTGAAGAGGATAAATCATTTTTACAACGTTGAGACCTTAAAACCCCAGCTTATGTAAAAAAAAAGGTAATCGAAGAAGTCAAGAAACACAGATAATTATAGATATATGAAAGGTTTCCAAAAATACATGGGAGTCATATATCGATTGAACCATGCATGTCAACCTAAATGATGATAAAGTACGTACGTATTCCAAACATTTTTAATAGCTAATACAAAATCAATTCATGTTGTCTGCAACATTGAATGTGAGTCAAAAGTGTCGGGTTCATCAAACAACATGCAATAATTACGTCCGTACGTCAAATATTATCATGTCCATGGATCCAAAATAAACAACGTAAATGTTAATACATAAGGCCGTCGGTTGCACAAAGCATGCATATGATATGCTGATTTGGCCGCGCAGTACCGACGACAACACCATTCCTTATGGGGCGGTATCGCCAAAAACCGTATGGACTCGGCATTCAATGAAAGAAGAGAGATGAGAGATAGTCTTTTTTTTTAATAATTTTTTTGAAAGAGTGTGAAACATCAGTAGTATGAGGGTTTAAACATGACTAAGGCATGTGGTGGTTATGATGATGTGACGTGAAGTATAAAATGCTTCAAAGTTATAAGTACTCCTTTTGCTTTAAAAGTACGTAGATATCCTATGCAAAGTATTCATAAATGAACATATATGTAAATAGTGGCGGAATTTGAACATTATTTTCGAAAAAAAAACAAAATGTAAAAATTGTATTTTTAGAGGAGACCACTCTTAAATTCTTTATAAGATACAAATAGTTTATTATATAAGTTATAATAAAATATTAATCAAGTAAAAACTTTTTATTCCCCTACCCATATTAAATTCCTCCCCTATATGTCAATTTATACCATGTGTTATATATTTGTATCTATTGTGTGGAGGGAAAAGGTAATCGGTATTTACATTAATTAGGGGTGTTTACAGGACGGGCGGAGTGGTTAGTGGTTTGTTATTAAACCAAAATTGTGAGTCGGGTAACTAGTTTAGAAACTAAAATCAATCGCAAACAACGAGTACCCGTTGTGCAGGTACCCGAAGGGAGGCTGGTATCCACGGTTCGGGTCACGGATACCTAAAATTGAACTGTTTTTCATTTTTGTTGTTTTTAATTCAAACAGATCTTCGATGAGAGTCTTGTAGAAACTAAAAACCGATATGATTAAAGTTGACACTGTTGATCGATGTTAGTGTCTCCACGTTGAACTCTCGATCGTTATAGGCTTGCAAGCTCTCGATAGTAAGCTCAAATAAAAAAAACAGAATTAGGGGTGACGTAGGGGTACTAGAGGTAAGTTAGGTCGTCTTGAGGAATTTAAGTTTTCTAATAGTTTTGTTATTTCATATTAACAAATGCATACTTAAACACACACACACACATAAGGGAAGGTTCAAATGAGAATGGGAGACTCAATCTTAGCCGTTCCTTTTGTAAGTGAAATTCATGGATGGAGAGCGTGAGGGGATAGAGAGTGGCAGGGTGTATGTGATAAATTCATGGGTGGAAAATGACATTGAAAGAGAGAGAATTGGACGGGTAGGATTGAGTCTCTTATTCTCATTTAACTTAATGTTCTCACTTGAACCTCCCACTATATATATAGCGGCAGGTACCCACGGATGTCGAATTTCAAAAACTGAACCCGCCCCATATTTAGCGGGTACCCTAGTTTTCGGGTTTTTTAGGTTACGGATTTTACAGGTATCGGTTTTTTCGGTTTCGGTTCATGTGGGAGAGGTCGGTTTTTTGAACAACCCTAATTTTCATATTATAAATGCATCAAAACTTTGTAAATACACCTAATTAATGTATAAAAAAAGTAAACTTTGTAAACACACCTAATTAATACAAACTTCATAAGTTTCGCTTTTCAAATATAAAAATAAAAATGTTGTTAGACGTTTAACAGTTGTATTTGTTTGTGCTACTAACATTTTGTATTAGTTTTACTCAGCCGAAAATACAAGATTAATGAATTGGTTGTAACGCACGGGTGATGAACATTCGTTTAACCGAATGAAGAAGACAATACTAAATCTGGAAATTTTCAAAAATGAAGAAATTGTAACAAAGAATACTAGCTATTGATTGTGAAGTAATAAATGTTAATAAATTTGGTAGATGTAGTCGTTGTTGATCCATGTGTTTCACAAAATTCATACCTTTAAAAGATTATTTGGATCCTTTTCACATTATGTATTTTCTTTTTTCCAAATCAAACATTAAATCGATGGCCCATTTTTAAACTGTGACTAAATTTGAAAAATCGAAATTTTATTCAATTTGAATTAACTTTTAGGGTTTAGTTCACCAAAATATATTCAACTTGTCATATTTTATTATTGTGTGTATCAAACTTTAAAAGTTTCCATTGTGTGTTTCGAACTTTTAATTTGTTGCTATTGTATGTAATTTGGATACATAAAAAAGAAAAAAAATGGTATAAGTTTAGTACATACAATAGAAAGTTTAATACACACAATAACGATTGACGACAAATCAAATGTTCGATACATACAATAGAAAATTTAAAAGCCCAAGATACACAATTACAAAACATGACAAGTTAGATACATTTTGATAAACTAAACTCTAAATTTGAAGAGTAGATACCAAAACAATTCATATATAGGAAATGAAAGAGAGGTTTCACACTCTCAAACTCGTAAAATCACAATAAATATATTAAAATATAAAAAAATGTTACTATGTGAGAATTAAATTAGGGGGTGTTTGGTTTGAGGAAATTAGAAGGAATTTGAGGAAATTGGAATCTAATTCCAACCAATTCCCTTATTTGGTTTAATTTTTGGTATGGAAAATGATTCCAAAATGAGGACAAGATTCCAACAGATAGAGGATTTCACATTCCATCCAAGTTTGGATGGAATTCACTTTCCATCAGATAGAGGATTTCTCCCTTCACCTCCAGTACCGACCTTCCTCCTCTGACGGGTTCGTGCGACCATCTTCGTCTTCGTGCGTCATCATCTTCGTACTCCGGCGACCTTCGTTCTACCCATTTCGTCTTCATCGTCTTTGTGCGTCTCACCCATCGTCATTCTACCCATCTTCGTCTTAATCATCTTCACAGATTAGGGCTTTTCGTCTGTCACCCATCTTCACAGATTAGGGCTTTTCGTCGTTCCACCCATCGTCTTCACCCATCTTCGTCTGTCACAATTTAGGGCTTTTCGTTTTACCCATCTTCGTCTTCATCATCTTCACAGATTAGGGCATCGTCAACATAATCACATATTAGGGCTTCGACCATGCGATTGTGGTGACTGTGGGTGTCGACCGGTGATTAGTGTTGCGAGATTCGACTGGTGGTTGTGGTGGCTGCGGGCGGTGGTATTGGGTGTTTGTTGTGACTGTGGGCATTGAACTCAGATTAGGGATTTGAATTCCATATCGTTGCCAAACACACTTCTAAGGATTTGGAATTCAAATTCCAATTCCTTTAGGATTTTAATTCCTAAGGATTTCAATTCCAATTCTTACAATTCCAACAAACCAAACGCCTCCTTAGTGCATTACATGTGTAACAATTTAATGAAAATTATTCCTATGTTTCTCACAAGCGCTCATTACCTTCTTGAGTTTAATAACCAAGAAAATGAAAGGAAAGGGAACATATTCTTTTCTTCCAAAACCTCTTACTTTGTAATTTTTTTTTACAATAATATTAGCGTAAACTCGCGTTTAAATCTTACATTTGCTCTCATTTCTTTCGTTGACTGAAACTAGAAAACATCACTTTTATTTATGATCTTTCAAATCCTTTCCTTTTATTTCTAATAAAACCCATATAGCAGGGATTAATTGTAAACAATATGGGCTAACTCAAGTTCCTTAAAATCATTACGGAAGCTATCTAACAAAAGACCAACATAGAATGAAAATTCAAATAAACATGGTACCATTCTTTATTATAAATTTATTCTTGGCATGTCTAAAGAACGGATCCAGTAAACTAGAAAAGAATTATCATAACATAAAAATAAAATAAAAGTTGGTGAACATATGATTTTTATAATTTACTCTATCAAAATGTATTAAGCTATATCTTAATTGTTATTATGTCTATCTATCTTTCAAAAGAGTTATTGTATGTATTAAACTTTTTATAAAAATATGTTAGTATAGATCATACTTTCTATTGCACTACACAAACGGACTTTAGGAGCTCAATTTTATAAAAATATTTTTCAACTGTAACTAGTGTAGCAAGCAAATTAACACAAGCTTCAATTATTTATAGACCAAAAAAGAAAGGAAACATATTTTTTTTGTGTCTATGTGCTTGTTTGTTCGGGTGTCTATTTCGACTGTGTGTTTGCGTGTTATGTGTATGTTTTTCGATAGTGTGTGTTCAAGTGTGTGCTTTTGTTGTGTGTATGTGTGTGGTGGAGGTGTTGATGAAGACACTGATGCGAATTGTGCGGATCAATGCGTATACACTTTCTCGGTGTGTGTGTGTGTGGAGATGACGAAGGAGATGTGGTCAAAAGTATGACACACTTTTTATTAAATTTAGCAAGTCAGCTTATATATCTTTAAATAAGATAAACACTGTTAAAACTAAAACCGTTACCAATTTTGTTGAGGATTTTAACCACTAACATTATGAAATCTACTAATTTTTCTTTTCAAAAATAACTCTACATTTAACATCTCACAGATTTGGGATGAATTCTTATTATGATATCAAACTAAAATTCTTTCTATTATCTGTAAAAAATTTATAAATTATTGCTATTTTATGAAATGAACTTTATATTATGTGTATATTAAACTTATATTATTTTTTAATAATATGTATCACATCACATATAATAGAACCAATCACATTTCTATACAAAAAATAGAAAGTCATACAACATTAAATACATTTTCATCAAGTTTGTCAATATTTCTAACGAATACAACTTAGACTACAAACGAAGGCTTTCATAATAAGCAATCGCACCCATTAATGAATTGTTCATAATATATAGCTCAGAACGTGAATACTGAATCATATTTAGTCAACTCTTGAATTTATGACTCAAAACCATTCCAACCCACCTCCCCTCCTAATAGACACATTAACCCACCAAGGGACATTTAATCTATTGTACTCGATGTTTAAGTCATTTTCAAAGATTTTATGTTCAAGTCTCACAAGATGTAGATTTAAAAGTAAGTTATGTTTGTGTAAGTTCTACTGTAAAAAAAATACACACATTAAATTTGCCATTAACTCGAATACTTTATATTAAAACATATAAACGCAAGACTTTACCTGAAAAATAAAACAGTTTCTTAGAAGAAGTTGAGATGGAATGAGAGAATTAGATCTTAAATCCGTTTCCAAAGTTGTTTTTCTCACATTTTAGCCTCATCTCTTCTTCTCGTATGGGGTGTTTGGGATTACATTGTACAGTTGGTTTTCATGATTTATAAATATAAAAAAAGTGTTTGATACTGCGTTTTAAAGACAGTGAGTGTTTTTTTTACAAATATGATTTTGGACATGCATTTCTACACTTGCTTTTATAATACACAGTTTTAAAAACGTCTTTCTCAAACGTGAAACAATCCAACGCTCCTGTGAATAACCTAAATGTATTTCTTTTCTTCTGTTTTCTACCCTCCATTTACACTGTATTAGAGTATTCGAAGTCTCCACATCCACCACACCGCCACATCATCTTTTCACTTCTATCACACAAGTCACCACACAACCCTGTAATGGTTACTCTCCATCACATTAAATTCTAGGATCCACTTAATATTTTCACTAACCAATCAAACATTTATAATTAAATAAAAAAAAATAGAGAATGAAGTTACACACTTGGCCCCACATTCTTTTACCACACAGCCCCAAAAAAAGAGGTGAGCACCATGTTGTTTCTTCAACCACGCATCATTGGAGTGGAAAAATACTTAAACCCTATAAATTTCTAGCTCACCATATCTCCACCACATACCGACTCCTCTTACTCTTAATGTAAGTTGTTAATATGCTTTTATTAGACAATTCCTGTAATGAATTAATTATAAACCTATTTGGTTTCTTTATACTCAACACCTGTCATTTTTCCTAGTTCACCAGGAAAAAAAAACTGCAAAACTAATTATTGCAACAAAATGCTGTTCAAAAAACCATAATCAAGATTGTATAAGCCAGATGCTGCAAAACTGAATGATGCAAAATCAAATTTATATGTTCACTATTGCACCACACCCAAACACGACTTGTGCAAAGTCAAATATTATTGAAAAACAAGGCAAGTGATACAAGTTTTGGAACCATATATATGATCACCCAGTCATTAGACCAAGCAGGAAGCGGGGATCAAAGTTCCATTGATTCATCTATCTCGAATAGGAGAAAAAATAAAATCAAGAAGGGGTCAGCTAAGCTCGAAAGGGGTAACCGGTAGTAGGCTAGGAGCTCTGGCCAACAACAAAACTAAAGCTTCACAGTGGTCCACTCGTCCATCGGCTAAGTTCCAATTCTATGTTGATCAGAAAAAAGAAAATCCCCTAAGAAGAGGCCGAACCATAACATTATAGAAGAGTATCGTAATTCTTGTCCTTAGCATACATCTCAAGAGGACATAAAACAAAATCAAAAGGACCAATCTCACCTGGAAATCGTCCATAAGCACACATAAGTTAAAAGAAAATGCTGCTGGATGCCTACAACTAATAAAACCAATCCTTTTTTTCTTTCACTAGTTACTACAAGAAGATGAGACCCAAGGCTCAAGGGACCTCATGCAGAAAAAGGTGTCAAAAGTTTTCACCATTTTGCATTTGATGTTTGCTTACTCCATCACAACTTTGGCACCAACAGCTTTCATTTTCTCGATTATTTGTTCGGCTTCTTCTTTGGTCACTCCTTTCTTGAACACAACAGGTGCTTTCTCAACTAAATCTTTTGCTTCTTTTAGCCCGAGATCAGTAAAACTCCTCACTTCCTTAATAATTTTGATCTTCGAAGCTGCTTCAAACGAGTCAAGTTTCAGTTCATAGACGGATTTTTCGGGCTTTGACTCTTCCTTTGCTGCAGTTTGACCTTTCGCCGCCACACCTGCTAATCCAGTGGCTCCTGGTTTCATCACCGCCATGATTGGTGGCTCTTTCATACCCATCTTTTTCATCATAATTGAAGAGAGTTCTGCAACTTCAACTAATGTAAGTGATGACATTTCATCTACAAGTCTCCATACACGGTCGGTTGGAGGGCTGCGGTGCTCGGTTGGGTCAAATGTTGCAGGGTCATAATCTGTTGGCAGCCTCTTTTGATCAATCTCTATTTCTTCTACTTCTTCTTCCACCTGTCTTGCAGGCTGACTAAACTTTCTAGTCCAATTTGCTGACTTTATAAAATCAAGTGCAGTAACATGAGAACGGATAGACTTTGAACATAATCCATGGGGTAAATGATGCCTAAGCCTTGTAAACAAGCTCATTTCGGGAGCTTTTTCTGTGACAGCAATTTAGTTTCCAACTGGCCTAAATATAACTCATTTGCTACCTCTTATGTGATAAAATAGTCTTCTGCAAAAAATAGGTACAATTGGGTTGGATGATGTCGTATTTCAGAAAAACATTCAAACATGCATCGTTTACATCGATTCAGAGATTTAAAAATACACACATATATATAAAATGACAAAAGTTCATACGAAAACCGTTGTTAGCGCGAGAACCGCGAGAACCAATCTAAGCCGTCCAATTCCCCCTCCTTTAATGTCATTTCCCACCCATGAATTCCTCACATGCACCCTGCCACACCCTATCCCTTCACACTCTCCATCCATGATACTTCCCATATCCAAGGAACGGCTGAGATTGGTTCTCGCACTAACAACGGTTCTCGCATGAACCCTCCCCTATATAAAATTATGTTTACAAACAAAATTCTCTGTTTCTATGATTTTACTTCCGTAAACATGTTTCTTGCTTTGAATTATTCCGAGGAAAATACACTGAAAAAGAGAGAAATAGAAATTGCAAAAAGTTGAAAGGAGCCTATCGTCAAAAGGGGCGGTAAATAGTTATAACACAAGATGCGTCCCATCCTAACTGATTACACAGAAAGAATAAGATCCCCCATTCCATTGTGTAGATAAGGAAATATTGCAACCAAACTCTTGACATTTTGAAAGGCAAAGATCATATAGTAACTTATGATAAAAAAAGTTCCAAGTAGAGACATTACCAGTACATTTGATAATAAAATCTAAAGGATCATTTGACCAAAATATAAATATGTTTTGCTCCAATCTGAATAGAACTCCAGAAACTCAACCAGATAGCAGTTATCCTAATCCTAAAGAGACACATCTATGAAGCAGTTGCAATTTATGAATGCAAATGTGGTTAAATAGAAAAATAGACCTCTAAAAAGTATCTGAAATTATCAATATGTTGTTTGCATTTTACTATAAACTGAAGAGATTTACCAATACACGGTGTCTTCATAGATACTACCCAAAAAAAAAACCCTTGATTTGGTGTTGAACATCGATATTTAAGATCTGAATACAGAACTATTTACTATCCTTACAGATATGATTCATTTTTTGCAGTCCTCGTACCACAATTATCCTAAACAGACACTATGATCCTCCAAAAATTGGTTGCATAATCAAGTGTTGGATGAAAAAAAAATTGTTTGATTAGTACTCTAAATAACCAGGAATTATCTATCTAAACCATGAATTATACAGATAAGATACAGTCGATACTAAAAAGTGATACAAATTCAACAATACTATCACAAGATTATTGACCGAATGATTAAGGTTTTATCCAAAACAAGAACTGTAACATTTAATTCAGCAATGAATTAAGTAAAAAAGATAGGTGAAGATTTTACTGTGATTGGGAAAATATTTTAAAGTTTTATGGTAAGTTCAGAACATAGCTTTTTGGAGCTTTAGCTTATATGTGTTTTTTTTTACGTTAAGCTTTCACTGAAGATATAGCCTTGCTCGATGAGAAAGCTTTAGCTTTGACTTTGGTTTAAAAAAAATCTTTAAAAAATAAGCAATTTTGAGTAGCTTTCGAAAAAGCTGGCACTTCCTTGGATATCTATCCTCTTACCCTTAATTAATTGTGAGTACCATTTTATTGAGTACGCCCTCTTATGTCATTTTGAACAACAGAAAGCAATTTATCAGGCCATCTCTTACATAAGGTATTATGATACACGAATACCTAAAAGAATGAACTATGACATGCTCTAGACACTGATCATCATAAATCCCAATCCTACGTGGAACCTAAAGCTATTATTCCTCCACACGATTCATAAAAGTAACATTAATGGAAACAACTACAAACTATAATAATAGCTCGAATGCTCAAAATTTACTGTACCTCCGGATATATTGACCACACTTAAGTGTCATGATTTTACTGGTTTTTAATAAATATTTGACCAAAAACCAAGCTTACACCTATGGACTAATTTATCTTACATACTGAAATTATAACTTACAATAAACTAATTCTTCTTCAACCACAAAATATATATGAAACATCCCAAGAACATGCGATTTTCAAACCTATGTTAGAGTCAATCAAACCCTATACACTGATCTTGAAGTGACACTAACAGCAAGGTTGACTTGAATATTAGTTTCTGACAACCTTTTTCTAAACATAGCATTCTATACTTTTTTGTTATGATCTCACAAAAAAAGAAAAAGAAAAAGACATATATCTATATGCATGTGTAATTGCCTCTTCTGCATACCATATGAGAAAGAGTGAAAGACTAAAATCAAGATTTATAAGTTATAACCCCTGACCTAAGACCATCCCTAACTAGATAAGTTAACTTACTTGAGGAATTACCAACATTTAACTACTAAAAATTCAAACATTCGAAGAGCACTATGACAGTTCGAGAAGATGCCGAGTAATTCAGATTTTGAGCACAAACTTTATACTTCGTAAGTTCTCTTTAACACCCTGTTAAATAGTATATCAATTAGCTCATTTCTACCACGCAAGAACTCGAAGATAATACATTAAGCAAAAAACTAGCACGATCAAATTCATAAATCTTAGCATATTGAAAAGAAAAAAAATACTCTACAGACTTCTATTTGACCAATTGAGATTTTCAAAATCACAACTTCAGAATCATAAACTATATAAGAATGTGCCTTAATAGCAACTTTGTAATATTTTACTCAAATTTAGGATATATATATATATGACATTAAACGTTAAGTTTAGGAACATAGGGTTACCACATAACAAATACGAAAAAAGAGCCTCAAAAAATGCAATCGGATGGAAATCTGATGGTTAGAGACAAATCGAGGAGGACGGCCGACGGTGGCGAGAAGCCGACAGCAGCGACAGGTCGGACTTTGAAGGGAGCACCGGAGCGAGAAGAAACGACGGCCAACTTGGGTACACCGTAAGGCGTAAACTAGGAAAACTTACGGGCTACGGGCCTACGGCGCTTATTTTCTCCGACCTAACGTATTTGGGCAGGGCCCTCTTCAACTTTGGGCCGAAGGCCACTCACCCGCTTGGGCTAAATGGATCCGCCTAAGTTTGAAATGGCGGAGCTCCAAATTCCAAAAACCCGATTTGCTATTCACCTGAATAGCCATTAGCCAATACCTAGAGGCTAGAGACAACAAGTTTATAATTCATAATTTTAAATGTTTCATAGAGCCAGTTTTCTCAAATATACGATTTGGAGTTTTAAAATATATGTCCCTCTCAATTATATATATTGAAATGAAATTGTTATTCGAATGGAACTTTTTTTTTTTTAAATTTCATTTGAACGATAAACTGTATATGTTGACATCCTTTCCTTTAATTAGATACGTTAAGATGTATGCGTCAAATTAACTTCATCTAAATCCTGACTTACGTATTAAAGACAGAGTTATCTAATTCGAATAATATGCATGATTGAAACCAATATCTTACCGGGTAACCGGTTTTGCTTCATATTAGAGTGTTTATATCAAATTACAGTTACATAAATCTATTAACTTTTTAATAAACCTTCAAAGCATTAAAAACTTGAATTGGTATTAAATAATCATAGTACCAATAATAATATCAGTAGTACTAGTACTAGTAATAATAGTGGAATTTTGTTTTGTATAACTAGTTTGCTTGAACACCAGTAATATATTATTGAACAATCATTTGTGTCGCTAACGAATATAAAACTTAGGTGTCATTATATTCATGGATCACACAAATCATTAAGATTGAAGTAACCTAGATACTTTTTGTTTAATTAGTTTTAAAAAAAAACAGGTAGAATAATATTAAAATTAGAAAAATATATTATATGTCCTTATTGTAAAATATCTTATATATCTAAAACATAATTTTTTTATGCATAAAGTATAAATATATTAAAGCATGCTTTAAGTATATATTTTACAATTTAAAAGAAACATATATGAAATTTTTCAAAAAAAATTAAATGTGTTTAGTGATTTTAAAAAAATATTAAATGGGCATATAGGGCCAAATTGGAATAAGGGGGTGTGTCTTTAACAGGCCGAATACTCACAATTGGCCCAGATAGTTCATCTGCATTTTTGTTTTCTTTTATAACGTTCAAAAGCAAAAGATCGAACACCTGATCGGCGCTCAGAGCCATGGCGAGTTCTTCATCTTCATCCTCCTCGGAGGTTTTGATTCAAACCTTAACTAACAGAGGCTGGTGTTTTCGAAATATTGTTCAGATCAAAACCCTAATAGAAAATAAGTTATCTGCAGCTTCCACCACCGCCGCTTCCGTCGAATCAGAGCTCTGTAATATGGACTTACGAGCAATCGGAGGGAAAACTTTACCTGATCCTTCCACCCTCCGAAAAAGCACTCATTTTGATGGACCCAGAGTTCTTCAGGCAAATTTATTCTCTATCTGTTTTATATAAACCGGCAACTTAGCTTTTTGTCTACTTGCCCACATATATAATTAGCTCCAACTAAGAAATTTGAAAGAGGCATTGTTGTTAATGTGTTTTTTTATCCTAGCCTTTATTTTGGGATTTGAATTGGAAATACTTGGTGATTTTGTGTAGGTATCTTCTGCAAGGGATATTAGTAAAAGTAGTATAGCTGAGAGTTCTGGGGTTTCCAACAGCAAACGGTTATTGAAATTGAAGCTTACTGATGGACATTCTGATATCACTGCTATAGAATTCACTCAAATTCCCTCGATTCCTGATAATGTTGTTCCAGGCACCAAGGTAAGTTAACATTTTTGAAGTTTTCCTTGGCAGATTCATTTACTTATTTTCTGTTGGGTTTTCATTATTGAATGCTTTGTTGATTTTACTTTTTCTCGATTCATAAGCAGATTATCTACCTGCTATTAATGAGTATTTACAAGATTGAAACGAATACCGCATGATAGGGATTTATTTGTTAGTTTCCACGCACATATATAGGTTTTGTTTTCCATATTTTTCGAATCCTTACTTTTTAAACTAGCAATGTAAACAAAGGTAGCAGGTTCGATATTAGAATAGTAGTTCGAAAAACCTTATTAGATGACGAGACACTTGATAGAGTGGATATTGCTTTTTCAGTTTCGAGTTAAAATCTTACTGTCAATACCGAATCTCCCCAAAAGTAATGTGGAATATTTTGATAGCATGATACAATCATACAAGTACCTGAAATTGAATGTCTGTTCTACTACGTTCAGTTAGCCCTATTTTGTTGAGGACATATGCATGATATGATTTGTGTAAAATCTTCTTGAATGTCGAAAATTCTTATAAAGAATAGTTATTCCGCATATCACTATGAAGGGTTTTAAATGGAATACCAGATTGATTTTGAGAATAAGTACAATGTATCTCTAGAGTGAGTAAGTAATGAAATCGTTACATCAACAAAAGAGATGAAGTATATTAAGTTTTTTTAATAGTGCTAACCGAACATGGAAACTAAACATCATTAGAATGCACAAGTGCAAATAGTGAGCTAGACTGAGTACTATTATGAGGATATGTGTTGCCCATTAGAATTGACATGACTCTTTATCATTACTGCACAGTCCTCTTACTCCCATATGCAATAGTTGTAGGGGAGCAAGAGACCATTTTACCATTATTGAACATGATTCTCAATCGACTGACAAGTGTCTGACAATGATTAGAGATAAAATAAGGTTAAGTGATTTTGTTTCAGATGATAGACTATTGGGAAATGCTAGCATATTTGAAGATTAAGTTTAGTGTAAAGAGCTTCTGATCTGTGTCTCCTACACGAGTATGCATGCATGATGCATGGTCATTTGGCGGTTGTTATGTGCATGTTTTAGTGGGTCAGCAAAACCTTTTTTCTTATTTTTTCTTTTTTATCATATTTGTTGTGTTGTAACATTTTTGTCATAAGAGGGGTAATCTTCTATTTTTTCTGCTTTCGATTCACAGATCCGCTTGGAAAATAAAGTTGTAATGCACAATGGTATTTTATGCCTGAATGCAAAGGTAGTAACTGTTGTTGGAGGCATTGTTCCATCACTGTATGAAGAGTGGGAGATGAACCAAAAATATGCTGGGTTTACGCGCTCTACCTTAAAGTTGTCACAAAGTGATGACACTGGTGGTCCACCTCCTTTTGAGAAGTTTCAGACTGGGGCATCTTCACGCCAGAGTAATCAACACAGCCGATCTTCTGGTTAGTAAAAGAAATTACTTTTTACCCATTTGACCCGTTAGTGGTAAAAACATAACCCAAATAGTAAATTTACAGTTAGCAACTATGAGTTTTTTTTATAAATATATTCTGGTAAACAAAAACATCATTTCGTTTCATAATTTTTTTTAATCTTCTGAATTATGATTTCTATTAATTATAATTATGGTGTTTCGTAGCTCATTTGCTCTTGAACATTGGTTGATTAATTGCAGATAACTATAAGACAACATCTAAACCGTATGGACCTTCAAAGACAAGTGGATCACGAGCTTCTGATCTAAACCTCAGTAGCAGGGACAATGATGTTAAATCGAGTTCTCTTACTGAGAAAACCGAAGAAAAACAAACTGCTACTGAAGCAAGACAAAAAGAAGGTTTGTGTATTATATAATATGATATAAAAAAATGTTGAATAAGGGCCCTTAGTTATGCACCCCATCAGGTTATTACATAGATACAATTCCTTTTGAGTGTTATACACCTTGTATAATGTAACTTATACTGATATCTTTTGGCAGTGGCTGAGTCTATCCCTGTGCAAAATCAGGCTGCTGCACAAAAACTTCTACAGAAAATGAGTATTCCTAATAATCGCAATGAAGGCTATTCAAGAGGTTGGAAACAAAGAGGGAGGGGTAAGGAAGAGGATGAATCTAGTGTTTTAACTCTAGATGAATGGGAGAGAAAAAGAGCTGGTGGGATCTCTTCTTCATTCAGACAAGAAACCTCTAACAGTATTAATATTAATCAAGATGAGGATCTTGCACGTCAGCTTCAGAACCAATTTGATTTGGAAGACTTTCACGTTAGCATTCCATCTTGCTTTAGTTAAGTAAAATATTCTGCTAATAGTTATGCAAAGGTGGCAAAACGGTCTAAACCTGTCGGGTCAAGAAGGGTGACTTTTGGTACATGTTTCCAGTTGGGTTGGCTGGAAATATGTTTTTTCCTTTCCAAATTCTCATATAACTAGCAGGTCAAATATGATTACAAAAATATTATTATTTCATTGCAACTTAATTTTTATAAATCTGATATATTTAAGATGTAGTATGCATAAAAGGTATACTTTGGGCTACTTTTGATGCGTTTGACTTCTTTTCTTCTTAGCTATATATATATATATATATATATATATAGGGGAGGGTTTAAACGAGAACTGTTTTTCGTACGAGAACCAATCTTAGCCGTTGATTTGATAAGTTGAATTCATGGATGTAGAGTGTGAGGCGATCAAGTGTGGCAGGGTGCATGTGATGAATTCATGGGTGGGTGATGACATTAAGGGAGAGGGAATTGGACGGCTCAGATTGGTTCTCGCAGACTCGTAGTTCGCGTACGAAAAATAGTTCTCGTTTGAACTTTTGCCTATATATAGATTATACATGTTTAACCCGTCATAAATAAAACTTAACCTGAATTGACTAACGAATGAGCAGTTTATAAATAAATGGGTGAAAATTACCACCTCTAGTCTTTTTGGCAAAAGATCAATTTTCTTTGAAGGGCGTCAAAGGAGTAATCTATACTATATTATAAAGCAGTTAACTCTTTTGCTTAAACTCTTAAATTTTAAGTGTTTTGAAATTACTAAATTACCCTCATATAAACTAAATTGAGTAACTATTAGATATAGTTAATAAGATTCTTATATTCCGTTTTAATAACTAAACTTTACATATATAAGAAAATCATAGTCAATACAATTTTTTTTAAAGTTAAAGCCAAAACAAATTACCTTAATTATTAAAAAAATATTTTTTATTAAAAAAATATTTTCATAACTTTATTTTTAAAATTATGGAGAACAGAATAGTAAGGGAAGTGGAAAAAAGTTAAAGAAAATAGACATGCCACCAAACGAAAATTATTCGCCATCACCGTATTACATAAATATCATACTCCTTTCGTCTTGAAAATGAACATGTTAAGGAGTTGAAATTATTCGTTGCCGCCGTATTACGCGGGTATCATGCTAGTTTATTATCATTCACTCAAAGGGCATAAAAATATGAACTTTTTATTATTTCATATGGAAAAAAATCATTACTCAAATTAGTTAAATTATTTTGACATGGTTAAGTTGTTGATTCAGGAGCATAAAGGTCCTCGTGTGACAGAAGCAGATGATATCAGGATGAGCATGTTTAGTTTTGAGAGAGACGATACTCAAGCTCATGAAGTTAGAGGAAGGGGTAGGGGAAGGGGCAGGAGAAGAGGAAGGGGACGTGGCAGAGGTGGGTAATACTTAACCTTGATCTGCTTCTATCAGGTAATACTTTCTATTTAAACTACCAAGTCTTCAATACTCTTTAAACAAAATAATTACGGAATCCAAAAAATCATGTAATTTATTTCACAAGCACTCGAGGAAGAAGTAGACAAAATGTTAAAGTTACAAAATTATTACCAACAATTAAGACATTCTCCAAACACAAGTTGCATAATAACATCTGGTTTAACTTGTGCACATATATTTGTAAGAAGTTATTCCATGAAAAAGACTTTGACCATTGGAAAAAACTGAACACTTTGAATAAATGTTTTTGAAGAGGTAAAATGTCTTGTCTGATTTCATGTCTAAAGTCTGTTAAAAAAGAGTTCTTTTAAAAAAAAAATTAAAAGAAATGTGTAGACTATAAAATTTCAATACCAAACTAAATTCATCAGAGTAATTATCAAATATTTTGGTCAAAAATCAGTATCCAAAAGATCATATCAACAAAAAAACATTTAATTCTTCCACAATTTGCTTAATTGACATAACAAAGTCGGTAAACATTTTTACATTTGCATTAATTGTTTTGCAATTCGTTTTCACAAATGAACCATAGATCCATGATCTGCTGCACTTGCATGTGGTTGATTCTCATCATCATCTTCATTTGTTTCCAAGTGACACAATGTCCTGATAATGAAGCATAAAACATGCAATGGTAATGTCTCTCTGTGTAATGAAGGAAAATAGGGGCAATTCTCTTCAATATAGGGAGTGCTTTCAATACATCAAAAGCACGTTGAATAACATTTATAAATTTTGAGTGTGAATGGTTAATTTCTCTTTGTTGCTCAATGTGCTACTTCGACGAAAATCTTCAAGCCAATATCTCACGTTACAATACGGTTCCATAAATCATGCAAGGTGTGCATGAACATCGCAAAGATAATATTTATCTATAGATATAATATAATAATTAGTGGTTAAGATATAATATCAATAACATAGAAAACTACACATTTGGTCCTTGTGCTTTACCATTAATTGCAATTTTAGTCCCTAAATTTCTTTTGTTAAGGGCGGGGTACTGTTTAAATTTTGTCTCACCGATGGTCCCTAAAGCTAACTTTCGATCGCCAGCGTCACCCCAAATCTTGGTTTCACTTGCAGATTAATTGTCGACACGACGACATCACTCTCATTGCTGTCCGACATCACCATCATCCCCATTTTCCTTCATTACACTAAGAAACATTACCATCGCATGTTTTGCAATTCATAATTATATAAGAAAGAGGTTTAAAATGAAGAAGTTCTCTCTTAATATGGTCGAAACAATGTGCCACCTGAAAACAACTATGTACAAGACTTAACTATACGGAAGTGCAATGATTCATGAATATATGGTTCATTTGCGAGATCAAATAGCAGAAGAATTAATACAAATGTAGTAATATTTAGTGACTTTGTTATGTTAATAGAGCAAATTACAGAACAATTGATGTTATGTTTTTTTTGGATATTGATGTTTTGGACTAAAATATTTGATAATTTTACTTTGAGTTTAGTTTGGTATTGCAAAATTACAGAAAAACGAAGTCTATTTTTTTTCTCGCAGACTGACTTTATGGCCCCATCTCCCTCCATCATGGAACCAGACATTCTACGTCTTAAAAAACAAACAACACCTACCATCTTACTTACCATGAGCAATTGCATTCGTCCCATGGAGTTAACTTAGTGGTGGATTTTCTGTCCATTTACCTACAAATGGATTGATGCAAGTTATAATTTGTGTAGAGGGTCAAATTAGATATGCTAAATGATTTAACTAAAATGGATATGGGTCAAACATGCTGAAAGCCATCTCAAGTGTATTCAAATGCTTCAATATTGCTTTTTTTTTTTTAAATAAAATTTAGATTATAATTATACTAGATTAACTTTTGTAATCTTATTTAATTAAAAGCTGGATAAAAGAAGTGGTCTTGGATCTCATTGACTGTTCTGACCCCGCTAAAGATTAGTTGATCCATTTTGCCACATGTTAACTATTGTTTCAATTTTTAAAAATGGTGTCATTGGTCCATAATTGTAGTATTAATGTATCAATTTTCTCAGGTAGTTGACTAGTTGCTAAACCTGGACCAATTCTGAAGAAGACTTTTGGCCCTAGAAAACTTGTCCACGGTGGTGTGAACCTCTGAGCCATTATCATCAACTATTGATGCTGACCACCTTCACATGCTTATGCATGTTGACATTCTGTAACTGTTTTGCCATAAAATCATAATATCTCTGTGAGTTATCTTAGCAATTGGCATTTCCCAAACTATCATATATCATGTTTCTATCTTCTATATTATCAGTGATGATAATTGCTTCTGGTGTCGGTAATATCCAAAGAGGATACGATCTAGTGTTTATACTATGGACCATTGTATTAGTTTTCTTGTTACAAGTTGATGATCTTTTTTTGTAAAGATGATTGGTTGTCTTATTACAGACAAATTGACCTTAGAGGTGTCAAAATGGGCTGGTCGGATAGGTTGGGTAACGTGTCAAAATGGCTAGTTGTTTACTTCACCCGCAAACACCTTTTTGGTTCATATTTTAATTAAGTAGATGTGTTAAAGGATGATAATAAGAGCAGTGGGAGTACTCTCGGTATCCTCTCGGCGAGCTGATGTGGAGCCTCGGTACCGCCAAGAACACCACCCCCTTGGCTTCGGTACCGAGAAAATTCAATGGATTACGGTATTCAGATGCCGAGGATGCCGAAGGATAAAAACAATAAATATATATATTTATTATACCTACAAATGTATATGACCGTTTTAAATAAAAAAAATATATTTTTTACCTCATATATATACAATACCTATTTTAATCATTTTACATTACAACTCTTTGCAAACTCTCTTTTCAAAATTTATAAAATTTCTAGTTTTATAAATTTCTACTTTAAATGGATTTATCTTCACACACCCCAATTTCATCTCCATAAAAAAAACCGTCAACCTACTCGGTATTTTAACGGAAGTTTAATTGCTCAAGGAGTTAACCAATTACTCAAGGATTTATGTAGCTTCGAGAAGCGTTACAATTGTTTAAACAATCCGATGAAGGTTTGGAAGGCGAGGATCTCGAGATTGTTCAACGGGCAAAAGACGCGATTAGGGAAAAATATGGATTGAAAAAATAATTCGTTAATGTTTTTTATTCGTTGTAAATTTTGTGTACTCTTTTTTATTTTAATGAAAATTAGTTATTAATCTTATTTTTTATTTTTTCGCAAAATATATAAATTTAGAATCTAATTTTATAAATTTATATTAAATTTCGTAATAAATAAATAATATATAATTAAATTAAAATGAAAAAAGTTTGAAGCATCGAAGCGTGGGTAGTACTGGTGTAGAAGCATGGCTGAAGCATGAGATGGGTGTGCTGATGTGGCGCTGAAGCATCCCATGCTTCAAGCATGTACTCCCTATGCTCTAAGTGTGCTTGATATATTAATAACCCAAAGTAATTAATTGAACATTATGGAAGCAATTCCTTCATTTTCCATACCTATAAACCAAACACCACCATAGTCATAGGGATGACCACTATGTTACAAAATCACCAAAAGAATTGACACAACAACATTAATATACATAACACCATTGTTGAAATGAGAGCAACACAACTCTCTAACTACCATTTAAAAGTTAAAAAATAAAAAATAAAATCAAACATTGGAGCTTCTCATGACATTTTGTGAAATCTCTTGCAAAATATATTCATGCTTAACATCGTAACACGAACTTTACTAGCAAGAGACAACACACGCGGTGGTGGTGGTGGTTTTCTTTAAAGCCGAAACATTTCCAACTGATGGTTGAAAGCCACCACCACCACAGGCAATGCTTTCAAGTTGCTCCCATGTCAATCGCCGCCTCTCAGCCACTACCGTGGTGGCTGATTTGTCATCCTCAAACTTTCCTTGGCATGATAGCACCAATTGCTCATCCACCTCATGGAACATCTTCATCACATTTTGTGTTAGATTGAGCACTGTGCGGTTCCAATGGTTTTTAGAGTTCCGTTGTAATGACGAGAAGACAATAGGCATAATCACTTGCCGGTTACTCATTATAAGGTGGTTTATGTGCTCGTTACTCCATAAGAAGTGTGCTCGTTCGGCCACCTAAACATTGTTATCACCAAATTAGCTCATTACAATATCATTAGCAGTCTGCAAATCTAAATTCTATTAAATATGCGAGTTAAGATAAATCTTTAGCACATGTCAGCATAAAATAAGTGAAGCATTCTATGCTGTAAAAGAACTCAGAAAATACCTGAATATGGTAGCTATCAAGACAGCAACTTATACGGCGAAACAATGGGACCATAATCTTCTCAAACTCGTCTGTACGAATTAACTCAAGTAATTCTTCTAGCTCACTTAAGAACATCAACTGCTTCTGACTACTTGTTACGGGCCAATATTTCAGCAGCCCGTTTATCACAACACTCGTAAGCTTTGGTTCTTTTTCTATAAACTGAACAATACAATATGTCAGCTGATGATGATAATTACCCACAGATTTCGGTTTATGAAGAGGAATCAAAACCCGTGACAAGAACACCTTGTGTTCTTTCTTTAGTGGCAAAGCAAATCCACTAATCACACTCCCAAAAATCTCCAACAGTTCAGCAATGCCATTGTGCTTTTCGGTTTCAAACACAAATCGGTAGATAATATTGCTGACAGCCATTCGAATAAACGGCCTATGAACCATGAATTTGCCATAAATCCTGTGTAAAACCGACTTCAAACAATCACGTTCTCGTGGGTCCTCAGAATCAAAGAGATTGAGTAATCTTAACAAGAACACATGATCAACATATTGTTTAGCAATCTTTGGATCAAGAGAGCCTAAACTAACGAATCTAAGGAGTATATCATAAACAAGTTGTAGATGTGACCATGCTGGATCAAACCATGGATCTTCATCTTCTGTTTCGCCACGTGGCGAGTTGGAGTATTTTGGAGGGAACTCGCGAAAAAGATTGTCACCGCACATTTTACATAGTGCTGACATGGCGGGTTCGGTGAGTTTTACAGAATCAGAAGCAAGAAAATCAAGAATGTCAACTAAAACTTGGCGTTTCAGATCTTTCTCTGCATTATCTTTATCTTGATCATTAAAATCATATATGTTGGAACAAAGATTCAACTTACTGATAAGAAGCCTCTGTTTTTCTGAGTTTTGGACATCTTTAAAGGGTAAATGAGGCTGGATCATATCGCCATTGGATGTAGGGAAAATAGATGATGACATCTTTTTCACAACGTTTAATCGACTTGAAATAACATTACAAGTGTTGGTAAAGCTGCCATTGTTGCTCACATCACTGCTTGCATTGCTCCCCTCTGTAAAATTTTGATTTGATTTTGATGATTTACGGGGGAGTTTCGCAAGAATTTGTTTAAGCATGCTAGGAATAGTCGAATTTGCAGCCAATAATAAGCCTGAAATACACATGTTAAAATCATCATCAGCAAATAAACAAACAAACAAACATATAAATAAATATTCAAAAAAAACTAAGAATACCCATTGTTCTAATCCCAAATTATTCAAGAAAATATTCATAAAAAGGTCATTTTTAATGAAATTTTTTTTAACTTTTTATGAAAAGCTAACAGTATTTTTTATGATTTCATCTTATATGAGAAATTTGGAACTTCTTAAGGGGAAAAAAACTCAGAAAAACCAAGCACATATCAGAAACATATTTAGATCCAAAACACACTCAAAATCAGCAAAAAATTAAAAAAAATATAAAAAAAATAAGGAATGAAGAAAAGAGTAGTACTGAAAGTTGTAGATCTGAAACCCAGATCAGGATCACCTAACTTACCACAAATAAATGTGAAATACAGATTGGTAAGAAAACCCAGATCATAAAAAGCCCTAAACCCCCAAATTTTGAACAAAAGGATGCAACTTTAACAATTATATGTCAGCAAACTAGAACAGAATAAAATTTTCATAATGCCACTAGGATTTGTCAAATAGCAACATGTCTTAACATTAAAAGAAAGAAGAAGACAGTAATAATATAATCTAAAAGTCAGAGCACTGAAGAATCAGTTGGTATTGACAGAAGATCTATACATACACAAATATGTAAAAAATATATTTTACACAACATATAAAGAGAGAGAATATACCTGGGCTCTCTGGGACAAAAATGGACATGGGTTTTGAAGAGAGAGAATCAGAGAGAAGATGACATGCAAATGAGAGAGAAAGCTGGAAGAGAGAGAATTTTTCAGGTTAAAATCTTGACATGGAAGACATAATAATAATGGTGATAATGGAGCCCATCTCTTCCTCCATGCTTTCTTTCTGCAAGGTCCCAACAAATGGTTTGGTTTATGGGATTGTGTAATTTCAATACTCTTGCAAAATTGTACGGTTTTTATTGAATAATTCAAGCTTCATTGGGTTTCAAATTCTAGGGTTTTAGGTTTACTTATGTTAAAAGACATCACCTCGTCATCCTTTATTTTTGAGTAAGCAAAGGCTTGAACACTAGACATTTGTATCAGGATACATGTCTCTCGTCGTCAAATTACTCTTGACTAGTTGATAAAATCTTAACTCGAGATAATCGAACTTATGAGTCGAGTTAAAATTGTTATCGAGTTTTGAGATCTACTTATGTTTATTATGTTACAATTGAGTGTTTTACAAGTTATGTTTCTAATCCTATTTTAAATAAAATTTAATTTATTGTAAACAACTTTTTAATTAAACAAGTTAATTTGTTATTTATTTGAGTTATTTTAAACTTTCACATCAAATACATTTGAGCTTCTATAGTTCTATGCGGTTTTGCAGATTTGTTTTGTCTTGTAGCAATTTCCAACAAAAAGGAGAAAATTAAAAAGCAAAAAGTACTTTATTTGATTGGCATTAATAAAAGCAAAGGCTTACCACTTGTATAAAAAGTATTGTTAAATGCAATTAAATGGTTGACAGTATGAACACTTGTGGTATAAAGTTTAATCCACAATTGATTGAATTCTGTTTAAGACATAACTTTTATTTGCAATTCTTCTAAAATGTACATTTTTTTAAATGATAATCGGCAGGGGCAGACCTACTTATGTGGGAGTGGAGGCACGGGACACCATTCAATTTTATCCTGTAGTGTAAATTTCGATTTTTTCGAAACGGTGCTTCCATTTCATAGTGTAAATTTTGATTTTTTGAGTCATCCATTTTACTCATTTCTAATAGTGCCGAAATTCATTCAAAATCCTGGGTTCGCCACTTATAATCGATTGCATGTATTAAATAATGTGTTTTAAACGGTTTAATAGTTGTATTTAGCTTTTCAAGTTGTCGGCAACTTGGGGATGTTTAGATTAAAGTTGTCAAAATCAAAATCTTATTATGACTGCTTTTACTGTTTATAAGAATAGGCTCATAAGACTCGATCAGGATTGGAAGATCTAATCGTTTTAGTTTTTCATATATATGATATCCATATCAAATGTTAAATATGTGACATATTAAAGAATAAGATTCGAGGTTTATACTTTGTTAGATAGTTTAATATAATTCATTGAGACTTATTTTTGTAATATGTAATAGGAAATCTAATTTTTGAGTGATGAACATTAAAATTTAAAAAAAAAATCTACTTTTATGCAAGACTGGTTTAGCTTATTTGTTTTTTTTATTTTATCTTTGTATATTAGCTTATTTAGAAAAACTAATTCGCTAATGCAAACAAATTAGAATTGGTCACATTCAGATTTTATGTATGGTCACATTCTGATTTTATATATGGTCACGATCAAGATTTTATACAAGTAGTAATGCTTGTAGAGATCTTACCAAGGTGATTGACAATCTATTTGTCAACAGTTTGCATTCAAGTAAATAGTTGGCATGTGAGCTTAGTGTTTGTGTGTACTTTTTTCTCATTTTAAAACTATACAAACTGTTCTTTTAGCAGAGCTTTCCTCATGAAGTCAATATAAAAAATCATGTGGTGATTAAAAGACACTAGCATTGTACCCGCGCAATGCGGCGGCGACAACAATAGTTTATGCTCGACAACATGTTTGATATAAAAGTAGGGTATGGTTTGTGTGAAATGCGGTGTTAGTCAACTTACATATCTTTTTTATCCTTTTTATGATTCCTTTACTTTTTTACAATCAACCATTTTATTAGTTGTAAAAATAGTTTTTGAAAAACAATTAAAAATATTATTATTAAATAATTAGAGAAAAAAAATACTATAGCCTTAAAATTGTATTAATGTAATTAATTTAGCCAAAATTAGATAGTTATTGTTTAATGATTTACTAAAGTAATAGTTGTCTTAAATTTGTTGAGATAATTAAGAGATTGATTGGCTAGGTTATTGATTTAAGTGTTTGTATCTTAAGCATAAAAACATGTACTACTTAAATTTAAGTAGTCTTAAAATTTTTAAGAGAGAGAAAGTTAAATGCTTTATAATGTAGTATAGATATATAATATAAGAGAAAGATTTATGATGTTAATACAATATTATTTTTGGATAAATAATATTAGGATTATTGTATATATGTGTTAAGGCTTATTAAAGTTTATAGTTAAACTCTCGTACTTTGTAAACAAAAATTAATATAACACGCAATATCAACGAAGTTTTAATTATAAAGATATTATTGTTGAATAAAAAGTAACATTAAATCCTTATAACTCAATTTATTAATAACAATTAAGATGCTAACACATGTATATAAATTTTAAAATAAATGAAGTGATTCTTTTGGATAAATTGGTATTAGGAGGAGAATCACATGTGGTGGCCTAATAATGTAATGTCTCTTCGCTTACTCATTATCACACCCATGTGAATATGATTGTTCATCAAGGAAAAGAATCCTTGATTCATAATTCTTGATAATGAAATAAAGTTACAATCTAACTTAAAATATAACACAAAACACAAAGGTGGTTATATTTATTTCTTTATTTACAAGCAGACCATTCTAAGTTTCCTTTTATTTTTAGTAAGTTAAGGACATATAATCTAGGGCAAACTGCATCATAATACAACGAACTTTTAATAAGCTTCCAATGTATATAATGAACTTTAAAATTTTAAAAATAATACAACTAATTTAACTTTTTCTCCCATTTTATGCAAAAAGTAACCTGGAACACAGGTAGCCGGTAATTTGCAATTTTTTTATATTTTTAATTTTAAATTCCATTGTTCTTCAAGATAATAATTGTGTTCTTCAAGATAATAATTGTGTTCTTCAATCTTTATATGTAAACCAAAACAAAACTATGAATTAACCAAATCGTTCAACTCTAAAATTAAATATGCTCAAATGATAAACAAAACCCATATTTTAACCAAAGCTGAAGGATACACTAAAGAGAAAAAAATACAAATCTGAAATCAAACCCATTCATAAGAACCCTAACCCTAAAAAACCAAATCTGTTACACAAATAATCAGAAGATGAAGATGAATACATCTTAAAGGCGACTGTTTCTGAATCAGGCTGCATCTTGAAGCCCTAATCGAGGTGCTGATGGTGGGTTTGGATGGTGCGACGACGGCGACACTAGTAGGCGTCGGTTGTGGTTGTTTTGACACAACAGTGGTGGTGGTTCTTTGAAGAAGGGGACGGCAGAGGCGGTGGTTCTTTAAAGAAGGAGACGGATCTGAGGATCTTGAAGCCTTAATCGACGGTGGTTCTTTGAGGCGGCGACAGTCTTCAAGAGTGGCGACCGGAGGATCTGAAGCGGAGACGGCGATTTTAGTTCAGATCTGAAGGTGGCGAGGTGGTTTCACGGCGGTGGTGGTTCAAACCGGCAGCGGTGGTGGCAAAATCAGTGGTAACAAGAAACCCTCATCGCAAGTTTCAGATCTGAAGTCGTCGATTGCGTTGAAGACGGTGATGGTGGCATGTGAAGGCTTGAGACGACGGCGGTGGTGGTGGTGTTACACACTGTGGTGGAGTTTGAAGGTTTGACCAGGGGAGTTGAAGATTTGTTTGATCTGCAAGGGGTGTTTGAAGGTTTTGGAAGGAGGTTGTCCAGATCTGCTTACATCTTCATTTTTTTAAATAAAAAAAATCATAAAATAAAAAGAAAAATAAAACAACCGGTTGTTTACCTATTTTTATAGGTCACTTGTATATATTGGGAGATAAAACTAGGTTTGTTGTATTTTTTTTTAATTTTTAAAGTTCGTTGTATACATTGGTAGCTTAGCCAAAGTTGGTTGTATTTTGATGCAGTTTGCCCTATAATCTAAAATAGTTGAGAGAAAGTTGTGTGAAATATTATTATCCAATTAAGGTTTTAGATAAGGCCAAGCGTATTGATCCTATGGAAGAGCGGGGTAGAGACACGGGATCATCAGTAACACCATCGCCACTTCCCTCTCTTTACCCGTGGGTGACCTCTATCGCTATTTTCGGAACTAGTAGCATATTTCTCTTCTTTTTTATTAAATTTGACTGTTGATATGTATTTTTATTTTTTATTTTCCTTCAACAATTATTTATTATAAATACAATCCAACTCTTCAATTTTATTGGAGACGAGGAGAAAGTGGTTTCCGAGATCCAAACTGAGACAGTTCTGAGACCTTCATGACAGCGATGATAAGGATGGTGTGATAAAAGGTCTTTTGGAGGTTGGGAAGCTAAGAATAGAAGAGAGGAACGGAAAAGGGTGAAACAGTTGGAAAAGCAACGACTTCTACCTCTGACCATACGAGCATCGCACAAATGACGCGTTAAATGCGGTTCTCTTCGGCAAAGTGTCGATTTGACGTCAATACAATTAGAATTAATTAGGAATTTTTTAATTTGAGTTATGTATTTTTTTTTTGTCTTTTTATTTTTATTAAGGTTAAAATTGTAATTTTAATTTATGAAATATAACATTTATACTTATCTAGTATTACATTTTAAATTATCTATATAATTAAATTATTTGAGGGTTGATGCATGTTCTATATTGTGATAACATCTCATGAAGAGTGCCGCTCTTTCAATAAATGTTTAGACTAGACTAGAAAAGAGTGTCATGTTGACAGGAACAACATCAAAATAATATCAGGATCGATTCATATATCAATATTCATGATTTTTGATGAAAAGAGATTACATACTTGAAGGAAATTTCACATGATTTGTAGATGATGAACGTCACCAGCGAGGCGACTTGAAAAATAGTTAAAGACCACCCTAAATGACAATCAAGAACCAATGGAAAGGAAAGACTTTTTCCCGGCAAAGGGTATCTTTGATGGACCCTAACCTCAGACCATCACACGTAGCACGATTACATCGAAGTCAAACACACACACACACACACACACGATAACTTCCGACTCACGTTGTTGGTTCGACCTCAATAAAGAGGAGGAGGTACAAGAACCTCAACGATCAATCGGGAGGGATAAAGGTAAACATGTTGCGTCAACCTTCATGACAAAGCGACAATAAGGACGGCGTGATGAATGGTCTTTTGGAGGTTGGGAAGCTAAGAATAGAAGAGAGGAACGGAAAAGGGTGAAACAGTTGGGAAAGCAACGACTTCTACCTTTGACCATACGAGCATCACACAAATGACGCGTTAAATGCGGTTCTCTTCGGCAAATAGTCGATTTGACGTCAATACAATTAGAATTAATTAGGACTTTTTTAATTTGAGTTATGTATTTTTTTTTGTCTTTTTATTTTTATTAAGGTTAAAATTGTAATTTTAATTTATGAAATATAACATTTATACTTTATCTAGTATTAAATTTTAAATTATCTACATAATTAAATTATTTGAGGGTTGATGCATGTTCTATATTGTGATAACATCTCATGAAGAGTGCCGCTCTTTCGATAAATGTTTAGACTAGACTAGAGAAGAGTGTCGCACTTTCAATAGCAGAAGCGAAATAGATTTCAATGAAAAAACAAGTTAGTTTATATGGTTGAAGAATTTTCTATCAGAGTTGAGTATAAAACATAAGGATAATGTTCTATATTGTGACAACATCTCATGAAAAAACAGTGTTTTATATTAAGACGAAACACTTGTTAATAGAACCATTCATATACATTTACCAAAAATGGCAAGAGAAAGGTTGAAGCTTTGCGTAGCTTCAACCAGGTTCGAGATGAGTGTGGCATGTTGATTGACATTAACCCCTTCTTTGCATTTAATTGATATATTGGAGCTTACAGCTTAGCAAACAAACAATGAGCGTTTGGCTACAACACTATAATATTCATTGATTGCCCAAAAGAAAAACAAAAAAAAAAAAAGCTTTAATTTACTTCCTATTTTGTGGATACATAGTGATCGGAAGGGTATCTTGAGATCTCGTAAAGTGAAAGACCATATTGTCTTCAAATAGTTTAAATGAAAAAGATATTTGAAAAAATAAAATAAAATCGCATCTACTTAAAACTATTGAATGGTGTAAAGGTTTGATAAAAGTGGTACTACTCTACTATTAGGAGCGAGGAAAAAGTAATACATGTACACACGTAATGCCTTTGTTGTGTTGTAAGGAAAGAGTGGTATGCTACCTGAAATTTTGCAATTTGGCAATGTTATAAAATTTTTCAGTTGCAAAATTTTGGTACATTTAACAAAAAGTTAGAACCATTACCTGAAAATATTAGGAGTGTCATTGCAAATGTATTTACATTAGAATAAATACTTTCTGTTTTCCAGTTTTAATATTAATTGTATAGCTACATAGGTTTGTGAAGGATTTGCTTAAAGGATGGGTTAAGATTTGAAGTGTTTGTTCTCAGTTTCGGAATACTTGTGTGTTTAATACAACCTTTTGTGTTCTTTATGTTGGTAACTCCCATAAACTTCTTGATTAACTTTCTAATAAATATATTGCTCTCCTTCCATATAGAATTTTTTATTTTCGTAGATTATTCTTGTTTGTGATAATGATAGTAGTCCACCAAATAAAATTATGAATGTAATATACTAATATAAAAAAACACTATAGAAATTATGAAAGTCGCTTTAATTTCAATATAAAATGATAGAAGCACGTTATAGAAAGATTGTTGGTCGAGACATAGATCTATCATCATCCTTGCTCCTGAAACCAAATTAATCAAAATGTGCATATATGACTCGTGTTCCCTAAGCATCATCCACTGCATCCACATTATAGAAGCACGATCTATGAGATCCGCCATTGCACGCCTAACACCAAGTCGATTTAGTAGGATAATTACCACTAGAAGAAGGTTTACATTGGGTTTAAATTTCAAAGGCAACGAAGAAACATGTTTTGTTTTGGATATTCCATACCCATCTTGCATTTTTAGAAATGCCTAAGTGGCTAGTATTACAAATTCCCAGATACTTTAATACATCTATAGAGGACCATTTTGGCCTGGTAGTACTAGGGTGATTTCAACATGTTCTTCTTCCTTAGATCGGGCGCATCCATCCCTCGGGGTGGACTGTAACCGTTGTTCACTTCATTGCCCCCACCTTTTTAATTTCAAAGTGAGGGTTTTCAGCTGCTTGCTACTCTTGCCCGTTTTGGGGTTCTGGTTTTGTGAGAGTTTTTTGTTCAATTTTGGGGTTCTTGATTTTGTCTACATCTACATCAAATTTGGTATCATTTGGTTTTGTTTTTTTTTTAATTTTTGTTGGAAAAATTAGGGTTTTTGTTTTTATTCTTACTGAAATTGACCCGTTTTGCTTATTTTTCATAAGCTCATTTTTTCAGCTTACTTTTCATGATTACGGCTTATTTTTTATTATAACTCGTAATAAGCTCAAAAGTCAAAATAAGTCTCCTCTTTGTTGATTTATGTGTTCATCTTCATCTTGCTATTGTATCAGAAATTATGGTTTTTTGTATGATTTCGTAAGATGATTTAGTTTAGTTAGGAGTTATGATTTCCATAATTTGTTCTTGATTGGATAAGTGACTTTCATTGTGTTCCTAGTCTAATGATAACATTCTGTTACTCTTCAAACGAGAATTGTTTTTTATACGAGAACTGCGAGAACCAATGTTAGCCCTTGATTAATATTAATCAATGGCTAAGATTTTTTGGCGGCTCATTAATGATTCATTAATGACTCATTAATGACGCATTAATGACTCATTAATGACGCATTAATGAGGGTTATTTCGGGAAAATCAAGCCTCGCAAATTAATAACGGCTCACCCAGACGCAATTCATGGTTGGGTAAATATATAAATTACCAAAATACTCCAATTAATGAGTCACTAATTGCGTTAAAAACAGTTCTCGTACAAAAAACAGTTTTCGTTTGAACTTATATATAATGGTTACAGTGATATCGGTTATATTATAAGGATTTAGAGTTATTCGGGTCTTGAAAATTTTAAAAAGTTAATAATGAAATCAAATAAGAAGCTGGTTATCAAATTTTGATTTATACAATTACAGTTTAGTTTTAAGAACAAATAAAAAAGGAGGATAATGAGAGAGAGAGAGAGAGAAAGAGAGAGAGTGAGTGGGAGAGTAAGGTTTCTTGCAGGTTCAATGAAGATGGACGGAGGATACAACGGGATCGCAGGAACAGGTTTGGCAACGTGTATGATCATGCAAAGTCTTTCTTTTTCCACAACTTCCCTGAAGGTACCGACGAGAAGAAACTATGGTTTCTGTTCAAAACGGTTGGCAGGGTGGTGGACATATATTTAGCAAAAAACCGGCTGAAGAATGGTAAAAGGTTTGGATTCGTGCGTATAACGGGTGGGGTGGATACCGGAAGGATGATACACAAGTTAAACAACTTATGGTTAGGTTCCTTCAAGATTGTTGCAGATGTTGCAAGAGATAGAAAGTCATGGAGGATACCACAAACCGGATGGAAATGGAACTTCAATACGAAATCAAATCTGATCCACAAAAAAGAAAATGAAAACCATTTTAGGAGAGAATGGAACCTAAGAGACGAAAGAGCATTTGTTGATGTGGTTAAAGGAAACAAAGCAAACGACGACAGGGGGGTAAGTTTAAATGGAAGTAACTTGGTAGGAAGAATACCTGAAACAAAATCGATAAAGAAGAACATACGGGCAGATGATGGTGATGAAAAGAAGAAGGAACAGAAACAAGATGAGAAAGTTAATGAATGTGACATGATTAAAGATGTTGAAGTCAATCAGGATGTGGAACCAATATTGGATTGTAGCTTGGTAGCAAAGGCAAGGAACATTGAGGTTCTAGAAGATTTGTCAGAGGTTATTAAGTTAATATGTCTTTTATTGCTCTACTGGAAGTTCTTGGGGGGGATGGATGTGTTACTTACATTTGGATCAAGAAAGGAAGCGGAGGTGATTCAAAACGATAAGCAAAACGAAATCTGGAAATGCCTTTATAACGGGAGAATGTGGTCGACGGATTATATCAGTAGGTCAAGAATGACATGGATTAAAATCTACGGAATCCCACTAAATATGTGGTCGGAAGATAACTTTATAAAAATTGCCAAAAGATGGGGTGAACCATCCATAACCGCTAACTGTTCCTGGAATAGTTCGTCATCGCTAGTCTCTGGAAGAGTTTTAATCACGACCTCATATGAGTTTCCACTAATGGAGAGGGTGAAGATCAAATATGGCAATACGTTTAAAATGATTTTAATGAAGGAAGAAGGATGGATAGACGATATTGGTGAAGAAGATGAGGGGGGAGTTCGATTGCTACTTCTGAAAAAGAATGGGAGAAGTGGAAAATTGAAGAAGATCAATCGGATGAGGAATCTGCTTCAGATTCAGAGGAAGAGGTGGATGGAATCTTTGCCGGAAACAACCATACATCGCCGGAAAAGTTTGGCCAGGAAGATAAAAGGTCACTGGAAAAGCAAGAGAACGAAATGATTAGGGGTATTAATGAACCTTGTAACTCGGTGATTTGGGGAAGTGCAAACATAAAAGGTTCATCGGATAAATCAAAAAAAGATATGGAGGGGTGCTCGATAGACGGATTAAACAAAAGGATGGAGTCAAATGAAATGGATGTCAACGATGTTGGGCCGAAATTACAGAGCAATTCAGAGGTTATTGGGCCTTATAAAATAAATAATAAGGTTAACAATAAAGAGCCCAATCACAAGAAGGGCCCATCAAATAAAGATATGAAATCGTATTTGGAAAAGCAGGGGATTGAGCAGATCGGTGGAGAGAACAGCAACAGTGAAGAGTCAAGGGTCCCAAATTCTAGCAATATAGAAAAAGAAGTAGAAGTGGTAGGTACGGAGTATGTGCATGAGGAGGCTGAGGTCCGAAAATTAAACAGCAACAAGGTCGACGATTTTAGTCCGCTTGGGTATGGTAGGAGGAGCATTATGAAGATAAAGGAAATTGCTAGGGCAAAGAACAAAGCTCAGCTAATGGAAAATTCGATGGCTGCAAGAGGCAAAAAAATCAGAGATGGTAGTACCGGAACTAAGATAACAGAAAATGAGGCTTCGGGATCGTCAATTCACTCCAGAGAACTATGCGAGCAGCTTGGTTTCATCTGGAAGGAGAGGGCAGCATAAGATCTCTTCGAAGAAGGTTTGTTCGCAGGTTTGTTTTTTAATGAAGATGATATCTCTTAATATTAGGGGGTTAGGGTCAGGTGATAAAATAGAGTGGGTTAAGGAGATTTGTTTGAAATTTAAACCAGATGTACTGGGTCTACAAGAGACTAAATTGAATCACGTTGAGAATAACTTAGTGGAAACAATTTGGGGGTCAAATTCATTTAATTTTGTGCATAAAGATGCAATCGGGATGGCTGGGGGCATCCTTTTGGTATGGGATACTAACTTCATCAAAAATACTGTGGCTTGTTTTGGGGAAGGTTTCGTAGCTATTAAAGGTTGTGAGGCTAAGACTAATATAGAAATAATGATTGTGAATGTGTATGGGTTCCATACGAAAGAGAAAAAAGTAAATCTGTGGGAGTCACTTAGCAACTTGATTCAAAACAGCAGTTCAGAACATGTTATAATGGGGGATTTTAATGAGGTTCGTTACAGGGAGGAAAGATTAAACACAAATTTCGTTGAGTCAAATGCAATGATTTTCAATAATTTTATTGAAAACAATAGTTTGATAGATATACAATTGTGTAACAAGAAGTTTACTAGAATCTGTGATAACAATATAAAATTCAGCAGATTAGATAGATTTCTGGCTTCGGAGGGGTTTATTAACATGTGGGGCTCAGTTAGAGGTAAGGCGTTGGACAGGAAAAATTCTGATCATTACCCTATTATGTTATCTAACGATTGTGTTGAATCAGGACCTAAGCCTTTTAGGTTTTTTAATGCATGGTTGGATATAGATGGTTGTGAAGAGGTTGTGAAAAAGGCGTGGAAAATGGAAACAAAGGCTAGGAAGAAAGACAGCAGATTTATGGAAAAGTTGAAGTTGGTCAAGACGGAACTTAAGAAATGGAACTCGGTAAGAACAGATGAGCTAGTAAAGGAAATTGAAGAGTTAAAGAAGAAGACCTGGGAATATGAGGTGAAAGCAGAAGGGGAAGGACTATCGGATGATGAACAACGGCAATGGAAAGAAACAAAAACAGTCTGGTTAGAGAAGGATAAACTATGGAGGAACATGCTCAAACAGAAATGTAAATAAAAATGGTTTAAGGAGGGGGATGCGAACTCAAAATTCTTACATGCCATGGTAAAAAAGAGGTGGAGACAAAACAAAATGGAGGGCATATACAGTGGGGGAGTTTGGGTCGAAGATCAGGAAAAAATAAAACTTGAAGCACAACAACACTTTGGTCTATTTTTTAAAAGTGCGGGGTCGAGAATGGTGCAGTTCAAATCTGATCTGTTCAAGAAACTATATGGCTTTCAAATTAAAGAGTTGGAGGACAAATTTGCAGTACAGGAAGTGAAGAACGCAGTATGGGATTGCGGGAGTAGCAAGGCACCGGGTCCGGACGGGTTCAGTTTTGGGTTTATCAAAAGATTCTGGGATCTATTGAAGGAGGACTTGATGGGGGCACTTCATGATTTTTGGATAAATGGAAACATATCATTCGGGTGCAATTCTTCTTTCATAACTTTAATACCGAAATGTTCTAACCCATTGACTTTTAATGATTACAGACCGATAAATTTAATTGGATGTTACTACAAGATAATATTAAAAGTGCTTGCAAACAGATTGAAGAAGGTGATCGATGATGTGATTAGCGAGAATCAAACGGCTTTTATAAAGGGTAGGTCGATATTGGATAGCATTTTGTGTGCAGGCGAGATTATACATGAACTAAAAAGGTCAAACAGTAAATCTTTTGTTTTTAAAATAGATTTTGAGAAGGCCTACGATAGTTTGGAATGGGAATTCTTGTTTGACGTTATGGGACAAATGGGATTTGGGGCTAGATGGTTAATGTGGATTAAGTCCTGTTTTTACTCGTCTAGAGTTTCTGTATTAATTAATGGGTCACCGTCAAATGAATTTGACGTGAAAAGGGGGGTAAGGCAGGGTGATCCGATAGCTCCTTATATGTTTTTGATAGCTGCTGAAGGGATGAATATTATGTTTAAGGAGGCAGTTTCTAAGATGGTTTTTAAGGGGGTGTTGGTGGGAAAAAATAAGTTAGAAGTGTCACATCTTCAATACGCTGACGACACGATTCTGTTTGGTAAATGGAGTGTTAAAAATCTTAATACAATGATGTCATTACTGAAGTCATGGCAAGAAGTGTCGGGACTGAAAATAAATTTGAAAAAAAGTTGTTTATTGGGTTTTGGGGTGGACAGTTCGGATATAACTGGATTTTAAAATCGGATTGGATGCAAAGTTGGGACAGGTACTTTAACGTATTTGGGAGTACCTATAAATGTCAGCATGAACAAGAAATCGAACTGGAAGCCTATAATTCAAAAGTTTGAGAACAGGCTGTCATTGTGGAAGAAGAGATTACTATCCTTTGGTGGTCGTGTAACGTTGATCAAATCAGTTCTAACAGGGATCCCGTTGTACTTCTTTTCATTATTCAGAGCACCGGCAGGTATCTTACAAACCCTTGATAAACTTAGAAGATCTTTTTTCTGGGGTGGTGACGGGTTGGGAAAAAATATATGTTGGGTGAGCTGGGAGAACACTATAAAAAACTTTGAGGGTGGGGGTCTAAATCTGGGTGATCTAAAATGTTTTAATCTTGGGTTATTGGGTAAATGGTATTGGAAGTTCATGACTAGTAAGGGTTCTTTTTGGGTAAATATTATCGAATCTATACATGGGGTTTCGGGTATGTTTGATTCGGTTAGTGTAGAGGGAGGGTCGATTTGGGTCAACATAGTAAAAGCGGTTAAATCTATGGAGTCCTTGGGTCTATCTTTGAATTCGTATTTTCGTGTCAAGGTTGGAAATGGTAAAAGCGCTAGCTTTTGGTTTGACAAATGGGCGAGTCAGTCGTGTCTAGCTGAGTTATTCCCTAGAGTCTTTAATAGATGTAGAAACAAAGATTTAAAGGTAGGGGATGTTGGTTCATGGTCAGAGTCAACGTGGGTGTGGGATACGAGTCAGTTCGAGTCGAATCGTGGTAGAGTTGGTCAGGAATGTCTTGATCTAAAGTTTCTATTGAGTCAAGTGTCGCTAATGTAACACCCTGTAAATGGGCCTAGCAGTGTAGGGTTATACTTTGTGCTTTAGAGCTTGTACAGTGACTTTAAGTGAAATTAATTAAGTGTTTTGTGTGACTAACGTGTCTCGTGTTAATTAATGTGATAATGTGAAAAGTGTCGGTTGTGTCTAAAAGTGATGTCGTGTTATACGGTTTCGCGAAATGATTCCGTAGATATCCTCGTTAGGTAAAACGGGATGGCGTGTGTTAAGTTGTAAGTTGGAATGGGGAACAAAATACCCCGTGTCTTAATTAAAGATCCCAGGGTCGGTTTCTCCACCCTTATCCCCTGGGTCAATGTGAAACAAACACAAGCATGTTTCCATTCACATACAAACTCAAAAACACATACACTTTGGTGATTTTGAAGAATTGATCAAGAAACAAGTTATTACAAGTGATTTCATTGTCAAATTCATGACCTAACTGCGGTACTACATCATCTTTGTAAGTAAATCTTGTTTAAAAACCTAAAGTTGTGTTCTTGAGGAAAATACACCACTTTGATGGTGTATATGGTGTCCATGTGTTGATTATGGTGTTTAAATGTGTTTATAAGCTTCTATTAATGTCAAGTAATGTATACAAACGATTGAATCTGGTTTCAATCGAGTTTTGGTGTCAAAAACGAGTAATTGCAGTGCTGTGTCGAAACAGGGACGAAGGTCTGCTGTTCGTGGACATCCTACGGGCGTAGGAGATAAGTCCTACGGCCGTAGGAGGCCTGTTGTGTCTAATACGGTTGTAGGCAGGGTTTCTGCGGCCGTAGGATGTGTGTTTATGTGGATTACCGTCTACGGACGATGAAACAAGGACTACGGGTGTAGGTACGTAACCTACGGTCGTAGTTCACCAAAGAATAGCTACTACGGGTGTAGGAATAGGTTCCTACGGCCGTAGTGCATGATTCCTTGGAAAGAAACTCTGCGGGCGTAGTGGGTTGACCCTACGGCCGTAGTAGGGTGTTGTTATGTGTCCTACGGCCGTAGGACATGTGCACTACGGCCGTAGCAAGATGTTCTGTGTTGACAGCTTGTGTAACTTGTGTTCTAACCTGTGTGTGTGTTACGTGTAAGTGATAACTAAGCTTGAACCTTATGTGTTAGGTGATTCGGACGACTCAGTGTGTTCTTGGGATTCTCGGATTCATATCTGCCTCTTGTGATATCGAGGTGAGTACCGGTTTCCCATAAGAATCAATAAGTAGGGCTATTGTGTGTCTGTGTTGTGTGCTATGTGATATAGTGATATAGTGTTATAAGTGATACCATGTAATATAAATTGTGATATGTGATACGCATGCGTACTGTGGACCCTATGGGTCAAACGTGTTTATGATCTCCTGTCCGGACAGACGCAGGGGTTGAGGTCAGTCGCCGATGCGGCTGGGTCCCTTGAGTGTTATTCAGGGATTAGCGGTCCCCACAAGTGATTTTCTGGGGTAAAGGTTCTGCAGGCCGCCGTTCCTCGACAAAAACAGGGGGGGTCTTGGTTTGTAACTAAGACCTAATTGAGTCCATGTGGCTCCGCAACGTGCTCGGGGGGTTGCTTTTCGTTTCCCCTCCAGCATGGATTGGTGTTGCTGATTTTCTCAGTTGGATTCGTTGAGCGGGATTTGCAACCCCGCAAGATATGATCCTGCTGACATGTTGGCACACCGCTACGTGATAACTTAGCATTGCGTGTTTTATTGTGACGTGATAGCATGCTTATTGGTACTTATGTGATACTTGTACTCACTAGCTAGTGTAGCTAATGTTTCGTGATATTTCCCTTTTCGCAGGTTAGTGATCGGATGGCCTAGCGAGGCGGGTTGCTGTGGGTAGTGTTATTGTATATATCTTTTGGAACACTTGTAGTTTAATAACTCTGATACTGTTTAACGATGGTCGGTGCGTAGTGGTAACACTGGCTAAATTTTGGTACTTGGCTTGATTCGTTGTTTGTGATCGCCAAGTTGATAAACAATACTTAATATGTAATCAGTGGTTTATTCCGCTGCAAACTTTTGGTGTAAATAAAGTTTTAAATTACTCTAATTTTAAGCTCGTGAGTCCGGTGTTACAGCTAAAGCAACAGGTGGAAGATACGTGGGAATGGTCCTTGGGCAATAATAATATTTACTCGGTAAAAGAGGTGAGAAAATTTTTAGAAAGTCAACGAAACAGCGGTTGTTCACTTCAACAGCACACGGAATGGTCGTCAATCTTGCCAAAGAAGATTAATGTGTTCATATGGAGGGCTTACAAGGATAGACTTCCGGTCCTTACTAAACTAAGGGACAAGGAAATCGATATCCCTTCATTGCTATGTCCGAGATGCTTGGTGGGAGTAGAAGACGTGCATCATGCGCTGCTGTCATGCAGTGTAGTGAAAGGCTTATGGATTGAGTTATACAAGTGGTGGGGCATGCAGTTCAAGGAGGCTAGCAGTTTAAAAGAACTCTGCAACAGGTTCCTTCCAAATTGGTCAATGAAGCAACAATTAGTCTGGAATGCTGCAGTCAAAAGTCTTGCTTATGAGATATGGAAAAATAGAAATAATATTATATTTAGCAGGAAGAAACAAAGCATCGAGGGGGTGTTTTTTACGGCTCAAATACATCTTTTTCAATGGTTAAAAAATTGGGTAAAGAAAGATGAACCGATTAGATGGATGGACTGGATCCAGTGCCCAGATCAATGCTTCGGATCTACATGAAAGGTTCGTGAGTTGGGCAAATTGTAAAAGTCTAGTAATTGTTTATGGTCCTGATTCTAGACTAGTGCATTGTACTTTTTTGGGCTTCTCTATTACTTATAGAGAGCCCTTGTTGGTATTAATAAATTTGGCTTTTAAAAAAAAAAACAATTACAGTTTAGTTTCGGTCTAGTTGAGTAATCATGTTGGTCTTAAAAAACAATGTTAAGAAGCCGACTATACGACTTTAGGTTTAATATCAATTTAATAACTTAATTCTCAACATATGTTCAAGGTAAACCCTGTTGGCCGACACAAGTAGCTAGCACCTCAAAAATCATAAAACAAATGAATGAACTCATATTATATTAGGACTACACTTCATGTTTTTAACGAGTAAATATATACGCGTTTCGCGGCGAAATGTAATTACGTATGTTTTAAACTTGCATTATTAACTTCAATTTTAATAGTAAATAATAATGTAAAAGGTTTTTAAAATTTTAAACACAATTTCTACCACCAATCTTAATATAAAAACATCATACTAATAACTGAATTGTCTTTCATGTAACAAACAAAATATACAAGTTAATATTATTTTATAGAAAATGACAAAAGTTATAGTTTAATTATATAACTTTTAGACATCCAAAAAAAATGCTTGAGTTTTATTCTAGTTTAATTTTACTTTTCAAAAAAGTAAAATAGTGAAAAGAAAAAAGAAAGACAATTTGTTTTAAAGTGGTGATGAAATGAGAAAAAAAATTAAAACTAAATTAATAAAGAAAAGCTAGTGAAATATAAGATATATGACCAGATACATTGTTATAAAAAGTATATATAATTATTTCTTTCAAAGAAATAATGGAAAACATTGCTAAAAAAAAGAGATGAAAAGGCAAGTAAAAAAGGAAAAGAAAATAAGATTGTCCATGGTCGAAATCTTGACCTTAGGATTACGGAGGGGGCGTATACCAACCGAGCTAAGTCACTTTCATGTAAAAATTAGACAAACATACTATATATCATAAATCAGTAGGAGCAAATTAGCATTACCCACTTATGAACAATAAAGTGGCATATCATAACATCTTGACAATCGTATATATTAATGAATTTTTATTAATTAATGAGTTAATTTCGCTATTAGTTTTTTAGTCATGATTATAGTCTATCCCAACGTAAATTAACCTAAATATCAACCCACATGTCACATCATTGTTTCTTCATTTTTTCTTACTTATTCATATTAACAAAAAACCCAAGTATCACTCATTCCTAGTGGTGGCAAAACGGGCTGATCGGGTCGGATTGGATAACGGGTCAAAACGGGTTCAGGTCACAACGGGTTGCTTTGTTTTTTACAATCGTACTCGTTATTTTACAAAAATTCAACACTTTAGTATCACTCAAACTTTATATTTCAATTTTCTGTTAAAGTCACACTTTCAACATAATATGCAATAGCTTAAAATGAAAAAAATGATAGAAGAATTCAAAATCATGCAGCTTTAATTAATTGCAAATATAACTATGAAAACCAAATACGCAATTAGATCAGAAAAAGGAGACGAACAATCAAGATTCGAGAATTATAATGAACCCGATCCAATCTCAACACCAAAAAACAAAATTCGCTGAAAAAAAGAAATCCCCCGAAAATCTTGCTTAAACCCAACAGAAATCGAATGAAATCTAAGTTAATAAAAACACAAATCACATTCAATCAGAAGGATTTGAAGGAAAAAGGATGATAAGCAAATCATGAGTAGGGAACAACTTAGAACGCTGTTCATTCTTCAATTTTGGGTAGGTCGGTGTTGATAGACGATGGGTAACGGAGGCCGTCGTCGCCGATTTTAGGGAGGTCGCAATCGATAGATCGAAGATGGGGACATCGGAGGTTGCTGTCGCCGTCGCCGTCGACGTCGACAGAAGATGGGGAGGTCATCACCGGCAGGAATTTCGTCGATGGGGATGTGCGATTTCGTCCACCTGAAGATAGGTATTTGCATTTGCCTATTGGGAGAAGGCAAATCGTCCACCTGAAGATGGGGGTGTGCGACTGTGCGCTTTTTTTTTATTTCACCCGTTTGACCCGGTGAAGTGACCTAAGTGAATTTATTCCACCCGAAAGAAACATTTTTTTTGTTTAAGCCCAAATTGACCCAAACAATTATTTTAAAAGCCCAAATTGACCCATTTATTAGATTTCGGGTCATCCTTGCCGGTGTCATTCCAAGTCAACCCATACTTTTCCCACCTTTTTTAGAATTTATTTAATTTTACATTTATATATTAAACAAAATAAAATATTTAAACAATTCTGTAAAAATAAAAATATAGCAAATATATTACAACCGCTCGTTTGCAGTTACCCGACCTCTTTCTCTTTTTCCACTTCTGGGTCTGGTTGACGACTCCGCGGTGCTGCCAAAAAGCATATTTGCCGCCTCTCGAACCAACCCTACAAAAATTTCTTCTTCAACTACTCATCGGTTGATATGGAATCCAACGATGTGCTCGATGAAGCATGTGGTGGTGATGCCATATTTTGTAAAATAAAAAATAGTATTTGAAAGTTGTAAAGAAATTAGGGAAGAAATATGTTTGTATTGTGAAAGTAGTAAAGAAATATGTTCGTACATATATAGAGGAGAGAGGATAAATTATATATATATATATATGTTAACTCAAACGTCAATTAAGTTTTTTTCCCGAAATCTAGCCATTTTTAAAAAAGGAAAAAGGCTTCGGGAGTCTAAGGTGTGACAAGCCGAAATGGGGGAGGAAGGGTGGAATCTGAAGGGAGAGTACCAATGGTACCTGTGGTACCCTATCACCTTAAGGAAGAGGGTTATACACTCGGCCTTATGATTATACGAATTTGTATGTTTCATACTAGACATGGGCCTTGCGGACCGACCGGACCGGTCCAAGAAAAACCGGCCGAACCGAACCGGTCCAAGACCGAAAATGATGTAAGCTGTCCAAACCGGTCCAGACCGAACCGGTCCAAACTCGGTCCAAACCGGTCCGAACCGGTCCAAATGCTCAACGGTCGAAATTTGAACTTCAACGGCTAGTTTTGAAGTCCGAACCGGTCCCAACGACTAGTTTCCGAATTTTTTTTTCTTCCAATTTCTCATATAAATACCCCATTTGGTTGTCCAGACCGGTCCAAACAAGTCACTTTTTTTTTCAAACAAAAAAACGAACCGAAAACCGAAAATTTAAACCGAAACTAAAAAAAATCCGGAAATGTCTAAACCGAACCGGAAAATACCCGAACGAAAAACGGACCGGTCCAGGACCAAAGTCGGACTGGTCCGGAAGTGGTCTAGGACCGCCCGAAGACCGAATTTATCGAAATGGTCTTGCGCGAAGACCGGTCCGCCGAGGACCGGACCGGCCCGGGACCAACTAGGTCCGGACCGGACCGGCTGTGGTCCAGGACCGATTTTGCCCATCTCTATTTCATACCTTAAGTTTAAACTTTTATAAAGGGTTTTTTATTTTAAAATATTCCAACAATTTTATTCCTTTAACTAAATAAAATTTATAGTCACTATTTTAAGGACAAAATGGTCAATTTACTCCTAAAATTATAGCAGATCGTTCCTTGCTGTTTTGTCTTACGTATATCTAATTTTAATATTTAACACCCACACACAATGGTCAATTTACTCCTAAAATTATAGCAGATCGTTCCTTGTTGTTTTGTCTTACGTATATCTAATTTTAATATTTAAAGAATACAGTAATAAAATGCAATATGTTTGGAAATGTGTATAAGAGTGGAAATAAGTATGTTAAATGGTGCATAAGCTTGTTGTGTTATCATGATTGTGGAATTCTTTAGAAAAGTTTAAAAGGAGGAGGAAAAAGAATGTATGTTTGAAGATAGGTATAAGAATGAAAATGACAAAAATATTTATACACCAAAAAACAACTTAACTTCTGTTTTTAAATGAATTTAGATTAAAGTACCAATAAAATAACAAAAAATAATATTTTTATCTTAAAAAACTAAACAAGTAACTTTTATTATAAACTATATAAACCATTTCAGTAATTTACTCCTTCGTAAATATTAATAGTTAAACAAAGTTGATCTAATATTAAAAAAGGAAAGCTCAAATACTAGTCATCTTTACGCCGAACATAGCCGTACATTGTTCTGTTTAGACCAAAATTTTTTGATTAACGGTTCTGGGTTGGGTTGGGGCATGAATGTTTGACTTTTGATCAAAATTTGCCCCTTTTGACCGCTTTTCTTAACAAACGCAGTGAATTCTTTCTTGGGGAAGAAAATAGATATGGGATTTATGTCATTTAACCGAAAGTAAGGTTATTTTTTCTACAAAAATCCTTTAATTCCGACGTAAAATCGCTGGTACGTTTTCTTTAATTCCCAACCCTATTTTTTCGAAGATTGTATGCTTTCGATTTCGTATTGTCTGTTTATAATATAATCTTTAATCATTATGTTTTCAATTCAATGATCGCTTCATTTTGGATTTCATCTTGATACATGAACTGATCGCTGGATTATCGTTGTTGTTGATTTTGGTAAAAAGCTTTTTTCCGTTGAGTCTTACGATTTCATGTTAATTCGTCGATTGTTGATTAACGATCGATTCGTGGATTTTTAAGAAATTTGATCAGTTGAGTTTTAGTTTGTAGTTAAGGAATAAACCTGGTGTTTGTTCAGCTGAATTGAAGTTGCGTATGTTGTTTGTTATCCATTTTATGAAATTGATCAACGAGGGGTAAGGTATAAAAGGTTTATAGCTAGAAGTCATTAGCACTAAGTAATATATTAGTCATCATTACAATTGTTCTAGACTTGAAGATTGGTTGAACTCAAAGGATGGCTTCATAGCTCATATTAATGCTACTTTTTACAATTCAAAACAGAAGGCCTTTTAGGTTATATTGATTTGCAGATATCTTTGTTGCTTCATATTTATTTTTAACCATTCCTATGATCAAGTTGTCATAATCTTGTGCCAATGCTGCAAAATTTTTGTAGTTCTATTGATTAAGCGGCTCAAATGAAGGCAAATTATTCTAGTTCTTTCGCTAGGATTGAAATGAAACAGGTTATCATTACTTAGACTGGATAAATGCTCATATTAAGTTCTAAAAGCAAAGATGGTACTTTATGTTATATCCATTTGTAGTTTATCTTTTCTTGATTTCTAATTATTTTTGTTATGATCTTCAAGTTATCATCATCTTGTGCCAATTATGCATACTTCAGGTAGTTTTATTGATTAGTCTTTCTTCAATGATTGAAACAAAATGGGTAACTGTTACTTAGAATTTTGGTGGTGAACATTGTTTTTTGTCCTGCCCTGTTTTCCTTTTTCCTAGAAATAAAGATGCTAAACTGTGTATTTTCTATCCAGCTTACTTACTGCAGGAATCTATATTTTATGATGCACAGTGATCCTGAGGGGTACTGAAGCATCTCTTTTGTGTAGCACCAATTATGCGATCGTTTCCTCCCTAATTTCTGGCAAACTAGGATGGCTGTAACCCCTGAAGAGCAGATAATTGACCATGCAACCGACAGTTTCCCTTTGCTAGTGGGAGGTCGAGATAATCATGAACATCAACATGTAATTGATTTGGATAGAGGAGGTGATGATGACACTTCCTCGTCAGATGCATCCAATAGTTCTCTTCACGGCCTGTCTCGTAGCCCACGGGCTTCCGCTTCTCAGTTGATCCGGGCTTCATCAGGTGGATCAAATACACTTGGGAGGAGAGGAGACGGGCTCGGACGCCGTCGGTGGAGCCCGTTTGACACTTTGTTATGGATTTCAATTGAACTAGTATTCACTTTGGGCCAAATTATCGCATCAGTTATTGTTTTGTATTTATCACAAAATGAAAACCCGCAGACGCCTTTGTTTGCTTGGATTGTGGGTTATGCAGCTGGGTGTGTTGCTAGTCTTCCATTTCTATACTGGCGTTATCTTCATCGCAATCAGGCTACCGAACAAGTGTCAAATCCAAATCAAGCCAGACAGCCACCTTCTGAGGGTAATCGTCCACCAGAACCAAATTCTTACATAACAATTTCATTTGCTCCTCCTTCAGAGGAGGAAACTCGTCCTGCCACATCCAGGGACACAAGGAATGCTCTAAATGTTGGTTCAAATGCTAGGTAATCTATACGAATATTTGTCCCAACTAGTGTTTCTCTTGGTTGCCATTTTAATTTTAAGATTCTATGTTTATACATTTGTTAGGTTTTATTAAAAGTGTACACTGATAACTAACCCGATGATAAAATCGCGTCTTAAAAAAATTGTGTAACCAATTACCCTAATTTGTTACAAATCGGTACATTGTTTAGATATTATTTTGGTTGTGATCTGATGATTGAAAATGGTGGTGTTACACCAGTTTTTCTCTGCTCCATTGGCTATATCTTTAGAACTTAAATGTACTGCTAGTTAAGATACAAATGCATGGGATCGATATTCTATATAATTTTCATGAACATGAACATGTTTGTCCATATACATAAGGAAATAAGTATTTAGATTCTATCAGATTGATGATGTTGTTTTAATACATAAATGAAAAGGAGTTGCCTGTTACACAGAACCTCAGAGAATAAAATAAAACGTTATCTGTTACACAGAACCTCAACTAAAATTACACTATTTTATATATAGGAGAAGGTACCTATTAGCAGTCCTGATACTTGTAATACCAACATGTTTCTTTTATTGTGGTCTTAGTTTGCAATAATTTTGATCGACTAAAATGTATGTGTTCTTGTTAGCAGGCTTTCTATGCTAGTAGACCATTTTAAAATGGCTTTGGATTGCTTTTTTGCTGTATGGTTTGTTGTTGGCAATGTGTGGATATTTGGAGGCCACTCATCATCTGCCGATGCTCCCAATTTGTACAGGTGCTACTAATATATTGCATAGTCTGAAAATATTCCTCCTCTCCATTTACCTAAAGGTGGCAATTATGACCCATTTGTATACAAATGGGTCCGTTTGGGTTATGTCTAATCTTAAAAGGGTCAAGTGAATTAAGCTAAAATATACAGGGGTAAAATGTAATTAGACAAAAATCTCTAATTTTTTTTAATTAAACTTGTCTTCATTATTAAAATGATATGAAAATCAATAGAAAGTATTCGTTTTGACCTAAACCTTTTTGACACATTAACCAACCCGACCGACCTGTCCAGTTTGCAACCAGTATCTTTACATAATAATAAGACCTTTAAGAATATCTCTTGTTATTGTTACAGGCTTTGCATAGTATTTCTTACCTTTAGCTGCATCGGCTATGCAATGCCTTTCATTTTATGTGGAATGATATGTTGTTGCCTGCCTTGTATCATTTCCATCCTTGGTGTTCATGAGGATATGAATCAAATGAGAGGAGCCAGTGAAGATTCTATTAATGCACTACCAACGCACAAGTTCAAACTAAAGAAAAATGTGAATGATGACATTAAAGATAATATTGATTCAGGAGTTGATGAAGGAGGGATTCTAGCAGCAGGGACAGAGAAAGAGCGTGTCATCTCTGGAGAAGATGCTGTAAGTTCTTAAGTTATTGGCGTACATCTATATTTGTCACCATGTTCTTAACAAACTTGTTGATACTGCTGGTTTCATTATGTGTTGATAGGAATCAAATATTAGTTTTATCAAAAATAAATGAAATTTGAACTGAAAACACAATTGATCTGCTTTCAAGTCTAGATCAGCCCTCAATCGATAATCAAATTGAGCAGAATACTTGATTTCTTCTAGTTCCTATTTGTAGAGTTCTTGTTTTCTGCGGAAAATCTATTCTGGTTATGAAAAATACTATCAGGGCAAATTTTGAGAACAGGAATATACTATCATATATCATTTTATTAATTATGGAAATGAACAGCTAATATGGAACTCCTTAGAATCCCTAGGGAATTATATTTCCCTATTTTAACAGATGAATACATTGAAAATGGTGCAGGTTTGTTGCATATGTCTGGCAAAATATGCAGATAATGATTTACTGAGAGAGCTTCCTTGCATGCATTTCTTCCATATAGAATGTGTAGACAAATGGCTAAAGATCAATGCGTCATGTCCATTATGCAAGTTTGAAATTGGGGCCAGTAATGACATTTCATCTACACAAGACTCCAGTCAGCAGCAGCAGGAACCATGAAACATCAAAAAGAAAAAGGTAAATTGAACTTGCAGTCGACGCTATTTGCATCATCAGATTCAGTTAAACCAAAGAACTGATTATGGTTTTCGTCTCTCTTTTTTATTTACCATTTCACAAGTTATGGGTTGTATAGACGAATCAAATCAAATGGAAGCCGAGTGTTGTTAATATTGTCTGTCTAATAAACATACATTTTTCTTGTATGGTTCACAACTTCACAATTAGATATATTTTTTAAGGATATAGTTATTAGTGTGCAGCAACTGTTTGTATATATATATATACACGCATGTTGGTACACTTTTGATGCTCTACGTACTTCTATCTACGCATTTTTGGTACGTCAAAACAGGTCAATGACAGTAAAATTAAGCTCAATAGATGTTGTGTAAATAGCTTTTCTTGTCCTTTTACGTATCGTGTAATACGAAACAATACTATTTTAAGATAAAGTCTAATATGATGTTTCTTTGTACTTTAATGTCAATACAAGGTGGATTAGCCATGAATATAACTTCCTTTGAAAAGTGGTAGTGACTTTAATGTCTTTGTTAACCACTGCAGTATTGAAGATAGTGGTCATATTCAGTGTTATTATTACTATCAGGATTTATGATTATATTAATGAACTAGATTAGATGTTTGTATGGTACACCGTACATGGATTAGGTTTAATAAACCGATAACTAATAAGCATTAATCAAAGATAATAAATAATTATAAGACGCGAAATAAATGAGAATATTAATGGATGATAAACAAATGGAATTTAAATAATAATATGCCAGTAAACAAATGTTTATATAATACAGATTGGGCCGATCTATTAGGTAAACAGATCAGGCTTGATATTTTGGAATTTAAAAAAATATGGCGATCGTATGTACTAAGTTTTAAAGTCAAGCGTGATTTTTATTTTAACCAAATAAATAGCTATCAATGCTCGCTTAAGAAATGTGGTTAATCTTTGACTAAATGTAGGTTAGGATTGTCTGATTAAATTGATTAATGTTAGTCTTTTGTTAACACTAGATATGTAACACAGGACTACAAGCACAGTAGTGAACATGATTATGTTATGTACTTCTGGATGAGTGATGAACTAAGTCATGGTGATTATGATAGTGTTTTATCTATGTTTTTTTTATTACAAAAATGATGTCATTACATTGAACACTGAAATTAATGATGCGTTCGTGTTTGCATTACGCGACTCATAGTTGTTTCTTAGGCATTGTTTGATTATTACTTAATAGCGAAATGTTCAATATAGTTCATACTTAATTCATAGTCCCGAGGGACTAATCTTAGCCTTTGGATCAACCCCATCAATGGTCCAGATTGAATTTTAAAATTTTGGACGTAGTGACATTTTCGTGATTAACATGTAATGTTTTTACCATCACATGTGATTGTATACTGAATCACATGTGATTGAATATTAAAATTTAAGGACTATGTTTTTTATATGTACTTTATTGAACACAACTCTTACTTAATAAGCCTAATATAGAAAAACTTAATTAACTAAGCATAACAGGGGTGTTTTGCATTTTCACTTAATTGATAAAGTTGTCTAAATATAAAAAATCATGGAAGTTGAGATCTCCATATTGAATCCATTTACAACTTATTTCAAACAAACCTTATTAATACATTCAGACATAGACAAAACATAGTACAAAAATAAAACAAACAAGCACTTAATACGCTTACTGGTAATGAGATAATGAGATTATATCTATGAATGAAAAATTAAGTAAATAAACTTGTGTGATTTCCGTCACACATGATCCTACACACAAGGAGAGACAAATAAAGCCTACAGTAGGGGGAAAGCATGAAAATTCTGGCTAATGGGAGATATAGTGTTACAGATTATACCATTATAAATAGTTATAACCTGTTCTATGCTAAGAGTGATTTTAAAAGGCTTTTAAGTTTGGTTAAAAAATGGAATTATGAGAATACATGCTATATGAAGAGTTATTTCAAGGTTATGTACGCTTGTTTCAAAGCACCAATGGATGGTTGGAAAGTAGGTTGTAGACTAGTTATAAGATTGGGTGATTGTTTTTCACTTTGTAAATATGTAATTTGAAGAATTATTTCAAGGGTATGATTCTCTTTGCTACCGAGAAGGATGCAAACAACCAAGTGTTCCAATAACATAGGTTTTTCTAAGCATTAAGAACAGGAAAATAACAAATAGTTCTTATTTTTATTAGCATAAGATAAGTCCTTTATAGTTTAAACACAATTGTCATGTCACTACTAAACATTAAACTTTTATGTATATATTGTTAGCTTGCAAAAGTTAGTTGTTGGATAGAGTATGGGTGTAAACTCTTTTTTGAGAAGTGGCTGGAATTAAACTACTTTTTTGGGGCAAATACTTCCAGAGCACATGTTTTGGTATTAGGCACATGGGATAGTGCTAGGCACAATTATTTATAACTTAGATGTTGGTTCATGGTCAACATTTAATGTCTTTGTTTAAGCATTGACCAAATCTGGCCTTTAGGTAAACATTCCCCACTTCCCTTAGATGTGGTTATCAATGAAAAACATATGATACTTTGACCAATTATTTATTTTTTACCACTTCTTTTGTTATATTCATCAGAAATTGATTATTATTCATGTCATCATGTTTTTCTGCAAGTCATGAAAAATTTGTTGGTCAAGTGGTCAACCATTTATATCGATGTTGGTTGTTTCTCAATTGGTCAATAATTTGGATATGTAAACATTTACATGAACATATTTGATGCATTCACATGACATACTCGAGCTAATGATAAAAAAATTTGAGGTCCAAGTCATTTGTGTTGGTCAGAGCTTTGCGCAAGTCTTTCTAAACGTAGTCTTTTTACCGGTTGGTAGAGGTATGATTGTAAGTCGCACCTTGCACAAACTACACATGCCAATCACAAGCGAAAAAAAAGAACAAGGGTAAAAGGCAACACATAAAGAGCATAGATCAACATAACAAAGCAACTTAACATACAAGTTACACAGAAAAACAACATTAATACACCGAAAACAAAATCACCTCGTCTATCAATGCAAAAGAAAAACAAGATACACATCATCTAAAGGTTCTTTACATATTATCTTCAGTTAATCTCAGAGATAAATCCCTCACCCACCCTCAATGGCGCAGGCATGAGAATGGGAACTGTACAGTGTGCTATACATAGAACAATTCGAGCGCTTTGTTATTTTGTTCCTGTTACTGGCCCGAAATCATTGATATTCTCCCACCATTATGATTGTTTTCAACAAGGTAACAGTATTTATGTGTAGTAGAAACAAGTTATTTATGATCCGTTAATCTCAGATGTGATTGCAGCAGGAGGTTTTGATGAATTCGGATGTGGTGGGGGTGCAGTTAACGAATAAGTAAGCCTGGATGATGAAGAGTTTTCGATTAGTCCAGCAATCCCAGCACTTGCTATTTGAGCATTTGAAGGAAGGAAAAGGTCATGCTTTTGGTCTTTATAAGCTGCCCAAACCTGCCAAAATGATGTGCATTATCCATCAGATGAAACCCATAAACAGAATTGAGATATATACATACATATAAGTAGAATTGTGATGGAAAGCATCATGATGGTGACTTACTTCTGAGGAATCTAGTATGTCACGAACTTTAGTACAGTGTGCTCCTTCAGTTGCAAATGCATGCAAAACCTAGATCAACAACACAAACGTGATAAAATCAGGAAAAGAGAAGGGACAACTTCTAATAAAAATTAAAGAGGTTTCATGTATTTAAATGCACTTTGTGCAACTTTGACGCGTATAACCTGAGCAGCTGAATAATGGAAGTAGAAAGAGAATGAATGCAAATAATTTATAGATATTTTGATGTATGAAGGTCCTTAAGTTTATTTCTCTTCTTTAATTACATGAAAAATTGGAAAAAGATTCACTTGGCAGAAATCCACCCTATTTGGTAGCCTAGCTTTTTTTATCCTTTTCTTTAAAGCTAACCTCGATTGCAAGCACCCGACCAATGGAAGCTTCAGATTCATTCCACTTCATTTGAGAGGAAAATCCGTTTCTCCCTCCCGCTCTCCAATCAAGAAGCCCAAGCAGTACTTCAATGAGCCCAACCCTACAACAAACCATTATTGTACGTTATATAAAAACTGAATGTATTAGGTAGCAATTGATCATTTGAACATGCTTTTATAATATCTATTTTTATGGTTTATAATTTTAATGTTTAGTGTTAAAAGCTTGTCCCTTTTTCCTTTTAAATTTTGTATGTTTTTGCACATGAGGTACTCACCTGAGACCTTGTGCAACAAGGGCGTCCCTTGCTCTATTTCCGGCAACCACCACACGTTTTAGTGTCTCAAGGGCAAGTATGCTTCCACCTTGCCATCCAATTGCTTTCATTAACAGTGGAACAACCTGGACCAAGATAAGATTAGAAGACATCTTTTATAGAGGTGGTGGATATTTCGTATGCAAAAAAGGTGACAATTGAATATTATTGTAATAATACTATTTTTTGTAATCATACCAGGCTTACCATCCTTCTAAATCATTTAATTCAAGATTTAGAATATTATTGATGTGTTAATTATTTCAAAAGATTAGAAATTGACAGAAAAGCGTTCAAGGGTAAACCCAACTTGACTCGTACTAAAAGACGACCTGTTTGAACTGAGAACCACTTTTGACCCGTTGCCTGACCCACCTGTTTGGCCATATCTTAGTTAAAAAGTAAAAACATAAGCATAATACCTGGGTGGTCCCAACACTTGTTGCCGCCATGGCTTCTGCACAAGCCGTGCTTGCCGCCAGTTGATGTAGAACTCGTAAGCAGCTAAGCCGCACACGCTCTTGAGGAGTTTGTGATGGATTCTCCTCACCTTCAAATGATTCATCCGGAACTCTCAATTCATCTGAAGACATTGTTTCACGCCTTGCTTCAAATGCGACTGCAGACAATAATTTGGGCACGTAACCCAAATACCCAACATGATCTGCAAGGGCAGGGTGTACCCGTAGCAAAGATACCAAAGCTGCAGACAAAAGTAGTGGAAGCTCAGGATCAGGGCCTTGAGTGTTGTGATGTGTAGCAGCGATTGAGGAAAGATACTGATCTAGCAGTCCTTCCAAAAATCTCTTGGGATTTCTAAGTGGGAACTTTGGATCTTTCAAGAATAGCCTCACATAGATTCCGCCAACCTGTTAATGTATTTGAACCACCATTACTACGAAGCATAGTGCATAATAATGGACATAAGTAGCATATCGAATATGTATTTCAATAATGATCTGTTTTTTTTTAATAGATGATTTAGGAGGTTTTATGAAGCACGTGCATGATCAGATTGGAAAAATATGCGGCTTGGCAGGTTGGGTGACAGGTAAAGAAACAGGTACTTTTCGCCCAAACATTCTAAAATTTTCATAAATAATTAGCCTGTAAAATATGACTTCTGATCTCTTTTTGTTTCAACATGTTCAAGATTAGAAAAAAAGGAAATAAAATGCCCAACCGACCCATTACTTAATAGATAAAATGGGGACAAATTTTGGGACTCGCGGAGATGGAAATAAACGAGATACCTGAGGTTCGTCTCTCATTTCTTGTTGGGTAGAAGCCTGTTCAGGTACATCCCAATCGAAAACACGACCTTTCATCTGCTCCTGATATACATCCGATGCCATTGTTGCAACTTGTGCAGCCAAAGAAGCAGCCATTGCTGGAGTCCAAACAAGTTCAGGGGTTTCAGTGGTTTGTTCAAGAGCACTTACAACAGCCTCACCAGGACCATCTCTGATAATAGACACTAGCCCATCTGGCAGAAATCTTGCCAGAGTAATCGCCACCCGAGGCCCATGCATCGGTTGTGCCACAAGCTTCCCCAACAGAGAGGCTGCTGCCGCTCGTTGAGGTAATGGGACTTCTTCTGCCACAAATAAAACATATTAAAAGATATCACTATTCAATGAGAGCTACAAGTGGCACAATTTCCCAAACTGGTGGGTCAAATAATCCAACGGGTCAATTCAGTCGTCAAAAATACCTCAAAATGAATTTTAAAGCATACAGCCTCCTAAACCATTTTATTAAAACACAAAATAAACTAGGCCCAAGCCCGTTTTGATGCATAACATATTTTTCCATTCCTAATGTTTCAACAAATGAGAGTACGGGATGAAAATTTACCATGTAATGGAAGGAGAAGTTGAAGAATGTAGACAACCCCACCATGCTTGGCGGCAGCCCATGCAAGTTCTGGTGTGGTTGCAAGGGCATAAAGAACATGGAGAACCCCTTCGCGACAATTAGGGGCAGAGTGAAGCATCTGTAGTAGAAGGAGGACACTAGACCCATCTGCTACCATGGCCTCCAAACAAGGAGCATGTGTAGTTAAACGTGACAGTACACTCAAACATAGTTGAGGAATGTTGCTTCCCGATGAAACAGGAACAGAAAAGCATTCGAAAAGAGGCAATAACTTTTCTTTTGAAGAAAATACAGAAGCCAAATTAGGGTCGCTTGTTAGTAAATTCTGCATACAACAATACGAAGTGACAGTAAGCCCCATTTCTATTAATGAATGAGTCAATTCAGGTTATATGTTTTATTTCTAAAGAGTCAAATCAAAAAAATTAGCAAAAAAGATAACATGCAAAACAGGCCAAAAACTTGCCCATAGTGTATTTTAAAACCTTTAAACTGCATCTACAAAAAATAGATTATTAATAGAACGAAACAGCATTTTGTATTAATAATAATCACACTAATTTTTTATATATAAAAATGAAAGAACTTTGGACAACCCGACAGACCCTTACCACCAAATTACCTGTTTTGACTCGCTAACCAACCTACCTGTAGTGTCACGTCTAGACAAAAGCGAACAGAATACCTGAAGGGAAGTCAGCCCAAGTTGAAGGTCGCCAATCACGCCCAAATCCTCCTTATCAGATGATGTTACATGATCATCTGTGGTTTTCACTTCACTATATGATTTATCATCATGATTGCTTTCAAGCTCCGATGTCTCATGATTTGAGCCACTCGTCTGAGCATCAGGCTGTGTAGCAAATTGATTACGTACAATGTTTGATATATATTCAATAAGGGCAACACAAAACGCTTCTGGTTCACTGATCTCAAAGTCGGGCTGATCATTATATACTCTTAAATACACATTGCCAATAAGGGTCTCTTTTGATAAAGCTTCATACAAAAAGTCATGTGAATCATTCAAGGTATGAGAACCATCAGGTGCTAAGGCTGCACGCTTCTGGTCTACATACTTCAATAACTCTGCTCGGGTTGAGGAGTTCCAAATAATCTGCCAACATTCGACACCATGAATAAATTCATTATAGTAGTCTCCATAGATACTTAAAAAGAAAATTAAGAGTGATTTTACCTCCGGCAACTCCAAATTTGAGTTCAATTTTATTAAAAGATCCTTGGGTAGCTCGTCTTTCAGCATGCTGGCAAGTTTAGGAGTCAAAAGAGCTTTGAGAGCATCAACTGCATCCTGATTATAAGGTGTCGGATTCTCGATGGACATGCCACTGATCCTTGATAAGGCCTGTGCAGCTCGTACTGCATGCAAATTTTTAGCAGTTTGCACACTGACACCTACTCCATGTGCCTCTGCGGTGGTATCAGGTTCTTCTGCTGTTGAGTCGTACTCAAACAACAACGGTAATAGATACCTAGCCACAAAAGGAAATTAACGCAGATCTGGTCATGCAACATAGTATGGAAGACTAATAGAACGGGTCTAACAGGTTGAAAGCCACAATATTTACTGCATAAAACATTTAAATCATTTCATTTAAATATTAGATTATTACTGAAACGACACATTTTGACAGTTAACACGTACAAAATTTACCCGTTTCAATTTTGCCATCTCTACATAAAAAGGACTTGAACTAAAGAGACTTACCATAAAACCCCTGCCTTCAACAAAGCATTTTGTAACTCAGAGGACACACAAAGATGAGCAATAGTTTGAAGAGCTGCATCAACAGCTGCTGGGGCGAGCTCCAGTTCAGTACAGTGCACAATGTCCTCAACTAGCCCAGATAACCCAAGCACCTCTGTTCTTGCGCTCTCAAACTGGCTCAGGCTAGAAAACGTTCGCATCACGTTAGTGACAATAATAATTGATGGTTCGTTCCCATGTGTAGTTGGTTGAACCACACACATGCATCTTGACAGAAGTGTTGCAAGAAGCTGTATGCCACCATCCCTCACCAGCTCTTCCCCATTCAATGAAGAAGATACACATCTAAAAAACCATAACACCTTCATTAAAAATTTAAATACATAAATAAAGAGATTTTGTAATGCATTTATGGGACTTACGTTAGCCACATGAGCTCTGAGGCTGCAACAAGTAAAGGTGCACGTTCTGAGGATAAGAAATTGGTGTCCTCGTTATCCACTGTAACAGCATTTAACAGCATCGGATATCCAGCATATTTAAATGGCTCCAAGACATCTCCGTAACGTCTATACAAGATGCATTGTCCCTTTAGCAAAAGCAGCAACCTCCAAGGTTGTGGGCCTTGCAGACCTTGCATTGTGGCCTATACACAATCATATTAACCAGTAAAAAGAAGTAATTATTCATACACGTTTGCTCAAAAAACTTTTTTGGCCAAATTTTTTTACACATAATTAGTATTACCTACCTGTAAACGCTCATATGCTTTCTGCACTGCAAGAAACTTTTCTCTCCCCTGAGGATTTTTGTCTGGATGATATTTCATTGCAAGCTTTCTATACTGTCTCTTAAGCTTTTCTTCATCAATGTTCTCAATTCGCTTGGATAGGTTAGAAGTATCCTCTGCATTCCCATTGGAGTAATTATTATCAGAGTCGTCTTTCGTCACCTCACTTAGAGAGATCTGTAATATACTACAAGCTTCTTCCTCAGAAAGATCCATAGGTTTTCTTGTTAATTCCTCACGCCACATTACAAGCAAAGATTGTAAAAACTCAACATGTTCAACAATCGGCCAATTGGGAAACTGAATCTCGTCACATAGGTTTCGGAGGTAATAGCGGTGACACCACATCTCGTCTCGAAGTTCGGGATATGTAACGGGAGGCATAGGAGCGTAATCATATAAACAATGGCAGTGCTGGGACAATTTCTGAGGAAAATCACCAAGATGCTGCAGAACCTGGATGATAAAAGTTGCATAAATCTCTACATTTTTTTGACTAAGTAGTTTACCATCTCTATGTCATTTCATTTTGCATATTGATCACATAAAAATGGAGAACTCTGACATCTGAAACTAAAGGGGTGTTTGGGCTTTGAACTGATGATCCGATTAGTGCGACCTGAGCTCATACTAATTAGATTTACATCTGGATAAACTTATTTTAATATGTCAGCCTCAAAATCAGTTCGATAGCAGCTGCAACAAAACTGCTTACTTACGTAAAATACACTTTTATCTATTTAACCCTTTTTAACCAAATTTGAAACTTCCACAAAACTATCTCCACTTCTTATATTTTTAAATGTCAAAATAGTGTGCTTTATGAGTTAACTTCTTTAATTAATCAAAATTATTTTGTGAAACATTCAAGCATCCATTATTACAACTTCAAAGTACATCATAAGCACATTAAAGCACTACTTTCTACTTCACGTTTTATTAAAAAAGATTATCTGATTCTGATTATTCAGTATCACATCATCTCTTTCAAGCACACATTGAAACATTTCCTAAAGGTAAGCAACTATTCTTATGTCATAAAATCTGAAAAGTACCTGATGAATGAGATTGTCTGCCCGCATTTTGTGGGTCCATATAATCTCAGGTGTGTCGGAATCAGAAACCATTGCTGCAGCAAATGCAGTTGGACCACTACGCTCGAGAACATAGAGTAAAGACTCAGGTAAAAGCCCACCGAGCACACTCCGTTTTGCTAAGGGCAATGATGAAGAAACAGCCGCCTCTTCACCGCCATGAAAAGCTTGGTGAACATGGGTGGCAGAAAAGAGTTGAGCAATTGTAAGCAGATTAGATCCAGGGTATGCTAAAGCAAAATAAAAAACACCGCTACTGTATAGTCTTATCATCGCCTTGGGATTTCTAGTAACAACGGCTTTTATCAAAGCAGCAGAAACCTCGACAATAGCTGGTTCTCCAGAAAGCATGGCCTGCATTTGATCAATAATTAAAGTTGATAACTATTCTTAGAGACAAAGTTGACTACAATGTAACAAGTCGTATTATAGCAAATACGTATCAGTATAAAAGATAAAATAAAATAAAAAATCAAACATAAGGATGTACCTGCGCAATATGGGGAAGACATCTTGGACTTGACAAGATACGTTTAACTCTAGGAGTCGGGGTAACAATCTCTCCTGCATCATCTATATCTGAATGAGCAGATACCATGCTGTGTAATATGGACAATGCTGCCTCACCTACCTGGAACAATTACATCCCCATTTAACACATATAACAAGGAAACTTGCCAAGAGGAAAAGACAAAGCATTCAGTATAAATCAGAAAGTTGAAGGAAAAAAAAGATACCAAATATTTTAAGAATGCACAGATTTCATCATTTCATCAAGTTTATACTTGCTATTTATAAAAAACTATATGAACCTTTGACATTTTGTTTCTCCAAAACAAATGTACCGGATGGCTTCTGAATTTTTTCCAACAATGTCCACAATCCACATCATCTTTCTTGTAGTTTTTTTTTTAATATTGTTAGTCTGTCCCACTAACCATGTTCCACTATTCAAATTTCTAGCCAAATTTCACTTTGATGGATCTTTGTGCTTATAAAATGTCATACATTATATCCAACTATTTTACATAATCTAAGCAATCAAAGTCTTTAAGCACAATTGGTGACAGGAATTTATTTATACCCTTGTAGACAAAATATTAACAGTCTCTTGGTCCTCATCTTTCAGAATGATAAATGCTTTCCTTGAATTTTACATTTTCAGCAAAAAGAGTATTTATTCTCACAATTGAGAGTACATTTGTACGCAAATTCTTTTAGCTACATTAGAAACAAAGATGATTGAAGCAGATGATCAACATGGTGCCCGAAATGAGAATATTCATGAGTGCATGGCAGAGGATGGTGCAGATGCTGTGGGAGGCAATATTAAAGAAACATCAGGTCTTTCTCTATGTATTATATCTCTCGTTAATACTTGAAGTATAATAATTCTTATGTTGTTCACTCATTAAGGGATTAGAGAAACTTACAGCGGTAGTAGTTTCTTTTATTATAAAAGATCACATATTATTTTCCGTTTTTACCTTTTATATACTTTCTGTTTTGCATCATGTACTAACCTATATCTGGTTAGTGATTCTTGTGCTCCATTCTTATGTTTTACACACTTACCACTTGGTCAGGCTGTTAGTTTTACACACTTATATAATATGTGGTTGGTGATTCTTGTGCTCCGTTCTCATGTACCTAAATGATGTGGTTTTAATAAAATATCAGTGTTGCAAAACTCGGTCTACTCGGCCGAGTACTCGGTGAGTAATCGCTACTCGGACCTCAGCCGAGGCGAGTTTGAGTAAATCGGCCAATTCCTCGTTACTCGGTCAACGCCGGTCAAACTCGGCCTACTCGGACCTAGGCGGCCTCCTCGGTCAAAGCATCGACAACGATTTCTGGTTCGATTGAAGACCAAATCACCCTATTAGTAGCCGCATGGAAACTTGACAGCGATTGGGGACCAAATCGACCATATTTTCTTGGATTGTTGCTCGATTTCCTCATCACCAAGTCTTAATAACCCTTCTTCTTTGATTTCTGGTTCGATTTCTTCACGTCCGGCAAGAACAGGTGGTCGGCGGTTTGTAGATCGCCGATTGTGTAAATTACAAAGGAGAGAGAAAAAAGCCATCTGAGTGTGTAGACTGTAGGTATTTGAATCAATACACTTCCCAATGAATTTATATATAAAATATATAGTGGGTATCTGCCATCGAGGTATGTGGGTGGATTAATAAAAAAATTCATTAAACTAGTACACTTTACAGTTAAGATATAAATGTAAATGGCTCTTGTATGCTAAAAAAGTTTGGGAAATTTGGTAACTAATAGTTTATTTTTGATTATATATGAAATATTAACATGCCATATGTATATTTTTTAAATTTATATATAAAAATCCCAATCCGAGTACTCCCCGAGTACTCCCCGCCTAATCCGAGTACTCGCTACTCCCCGGTCGGCCGCTCGAGTAGCGCCTAGCGATTTTTGCAACATTGTAAAATATTGCTTTTAAAAAAACAATCCAGCTGCAATTATACTTCCTATAACTAATTATAAATCTCATGTGACAGTACAGGTTTTTTTCTAATGTTATTTGATGTGAACTTTTAATTATATAAACAGAAAAACATTCCAGTTTTATCTCATATATCTAAAGTTTTTACTTTTTTTTCTATCACGTTTTTATTATCTCTTTTATAATATTATTAATGTTATAATTATTTTTATTATTTATCTTTTTAATTGTTTATTTATCTATTTATTAATTTTCTTTTATCACTTTCACTGCCAGAGGTCTATCTCAGGAAGCAATCTACCTACGTGTAGAGGCGTGATTGTCTACATTTTACCTCCTCCATACCCCGTCGTAACAGGATTGGGTATTGTTGTTGTTGTTGTTGTTGTTCGTGTAGAAACAAAGATGAAAGATGGCTATTTAGGCCAACAAACCATATGGGAGAAGCAATTTCCAATAAAATAGAACACTAAGAATAAAATTCTCTTTTCCCCAAAAAGCTAACAACAGAACTACATGAAGAATTCCAAACAAACTACATCAAGTTCAGAATATTATAGTTATAACACATTTGACACACACTGAAACTTGCTAGTTAGAATATCATATTCATGAATAAATTGAAAGAAAAGCATCATTCATGGATAACCAGCCGAAAGTTTGCTACAGACTAGTCACATACAACTGTATAGGTATTAGATGGCTAGAATCAATAAGCATAGCAAATAAAGTCGCAGATCCATTTTAACTTGAGAGCGCATAAAGCATAGAGATGGCAATTACAACCCATTAACTCATAAAGGGGTAGATTCGGGTTATGTTTTATCTCATATAAGTCAAATAAAAAGGAATAGCCAAACTAGAAACAGGTCAGACATTTCCCAAGTGTAATATTAATGCAAACGACCTCCTAAGTCATTTTATTCAAAAATTTAGATTGATATTGTAATAAATTGTTTTCATAAACACAAGCAACCCACTAACTATCTATAAAAAATATGAAAATCAAGCAAATAAGCAATCACTTTCACCCATCCCATCTGACCCGGGCAATCTTGCCATGTCTACCATGTAATGTACCTGGGGAGGCGTGAGGACAGGAACCCGGCCTGCCAATGCCCAACGAAGTTCACGAATATCACGCAACCTTTTCCAGTCAGGCATTCCAGAAGACCAACATTTTGTTGTCCAATCAATAGTTTTCTTGGACCAAAACCTTCTGATAGCATCTTTCTCCACCGGGCCAGCTTGTGCACCATCTTTATCAATGAACAACCATTCCTTCAATGGTTCCATGAAAGCAGAAGCAGCTATCAAATTAGATTGTAACGGAATAACCGTTCTTTCTGAAACTTCATGAACAGTTGTCAGTAAATCAACCGCCAGAACACACCCCCCAACCAGCACACATGACTCCACATTTGGCAGCACCTTCATCAAAACCTGAAAAGAAATCAAACTTTAGTTTAACTACACCAAGTTTACTGCGACAATAAGTAATGTCATATCAGGTGACCTCAACATTTTCTTGCCAAGATGTTTAACTTTTAGAAAGTGTGTTTGGAATGATTACAAAATTATATTATTCAATAATGATCTATTCTTTGAACAAAATGATTTAGGAGGTTTTACACAGTTTAAAATACACAGTTTAAAATTATATTATTCAATTTCCAACCATGTTTAAACCATTGACCCATTTTCTTTTAAGATAAATTTTTATCATTTGGCTCATTAAAGATGCAGCATAACCCAAATCAACCCTTCGAGGAGTAAATGAGTCAAAACTGACACATCTGGACTGGGAAGATCATAGGGGTGAAGATGGATATTTTTTTACCTTAAGAAGCAGCAGCAGACGGTGCCTCAAAGCTCTGTCATCAGTCCTATCCAAGAGAACTGTAATGTGTGCAGTACCTTCAAACGGGCCTATGGTATTATGATGTTGCTCATATACAATGGCCATTGCTCTAGCACAAAGCTCTCTAACAGAGAACCCTCCACCACCCCCAAAACCATCTAGTCTTCCCATATCACACCAATCATCAGAAGCTCCCAATTCATCAGGGACCGCACCATCAACAGTGAGACCCGTGTCTGCATCACATAAAAACCGATGATATAAAGCTCGGTAAAAAGCAACCGGGTCCCGCAAAGGAAACTTTTCAGCCCTCCCATTCGTTCCACTCTCGAGCAGCAACCGTAGATAATATTGACCAACACAAACTTCTTTGGACAAGCTCGGGTATCTGACTGAGAACTCGGTGTAGTTCCAAGATATTTGAGGAAGACTTTCTTGACCACTCATCTCAGAAGAGGCACTCCCCGGGACGATATCTTCAGTCCGTTCTTTTTCCACATCAAGTTTATGAACCTCAGCCTGCAATGCCCCTCTCAATTCTTGCCGGGTCCGTTCATTCCAAATCAAATCGGCCCGGTTATGATCTAAACTGAAAGCTCGCCAAAATTCAGGCCAGTTCAACAGCAATCTTCCAGACCCGACCGGCGTATTCTCTATAACTACCTGAGCAGGAGCAGTAAGATCCGAGCTCAGACTCCCATTCAAATCAACCGAATTAGAAACAGCTGGTTCAATTGACAGATTATCACCCGTAGATGGTGCATCAGGAGAAGCAACACCTGTAGAAGGATCAAATGGTAATTGACTGGACAAATTTTCACCTGTGTAAACTGCTGAGGTTTGAATGGGCTGATCACCAACATCATAGTTAGTAGCAGGTGAGAGAGTATTTCTAGGTGAGGTTACACCTTTCACAGTGTGATTCTTTCTTTGTTGAAGTAAACGTCTCTTTCTGCTAGTCATCAATGATCCTTCCTGATTAGAGTAATCTTCAGTAACATCATCTCCTTCAGAACGAGTGTGTAAATAAGCCACCAACCCTGGCGGCAATACTCTCGATAGTAAATCAAGAGCAGGCTGATAAGAGTCGGCCCAAAGTCCCACAAGTTGTCTGCTAACTTCCCGTCTCTCACCAGAAGGAAGAAAAAGAGCACTCAACAAATGTCTCAGTAAAGCACCATCACGTAAAGCGGCGTCCCGCATGGACTCTGCTGCAATCGCATCTTCCTCGGCGATTGTCCGCATGATCACCGCCACTGTTTCCCTCACACTTTCTGCAGGGTGTCCGAACAATGCAAACAACCGCCGTTTCAAACCCGCCACCTGGCGCAACAACTCAACAAACACACTATACTGTGTGGTTTCCCCGTGCGGGTCACATATCATTGCCTCCAAAACCTCCACAATTGACATGGATAATAGTGGCGAAACAGACATCGATTTCAATCTGTTTACCAATACTATAAGATTACCCTCATGAGCAAATAGTACAGATTTCGTGTGCATGATTGTAGCATGATAATCGCCTTTCGAGTCTGTTAATAAGTTGTTATCCCCGGGTCCACCGCCAATAAGAACCGCAATAAGTTCTGCAGCTTCAGCCGCTACACCTTCGGAACCATTTCTTAGCAAACCCATAATTCTCCCGACAGCTGCAGGAAATGACATCACATGGGAGGTGGCGGTCCTTGACGCCAACAATCTTCGTAAACAGGCAATGAACCCTGTAACTGTGGCGGCTGCTTTGGGAGAAGGTGGTGGTAGAGGAGGAGCCTCTGGAGGCAGATTTGGAGCAGCTGGGAGCATAGTAATTAAAGCCATTAAAGTTACTTCAGGGACTTCAATATTGGGAGGCACTCCAACATATGGAATACATGCATTAAACTCTCGTATTCTGCGCCAAAGTTTAGCTCTTGATCCAGGAATAGCCCCGCCTTCTGCCACTGCATCTTTGGCGGATGCCGCCAAGTGTTTTAAATGCATGGTGGCAGTTTCCATGTCAGCTCTAGCCCGTTGTGGTGTTCCAGAGACTTGTTGAAGTTGCAAATGAGCTCTGCCACATGGCGGATCAATGGGATGGCCGGGCAAAGTTAACCTGGGCAGAACAGGCACTGAACACTGACCCTGTGAAGAGTATTCCACATAAAAGCATGTTTAAAATAAAGTAAACATATATCAGACTATTTATTTGTGTGTTAATCACATCCGCTCACAATCAACCCAACAGAACCTAGTAACCTAAGGGGGTGTTTGCATCAGCATTTCGGAACTGGTTTATCTTGTTATTGCAACTTTAAGTCGCAATAATCAACTTCTATAGTTTAGATCAACAACTTCCACTTCAGATTATGTACTTCGTGATCCTCTAGGGGTCAAATAATCAGATTCGCACCCAACTACAACAAAGATTATGATCCAATGATAAAATAGAAATAACCTATTTACACCTATTAAACCTAAACAGACTTTTATTTCCTTTTCATTAACTGTAATCTTTTTCAAAAAGAACTCACTTTAGTTCATTTTACCTGATTTATTACAACTTCAAACAGCAGAAGCACATCCAAACACTATTTAGATATCATATAATCACTTTAATGCATATGCAAACGCAATATCATATAATCACTTTAATGCATATGCAAACGCCCTTAAAGTAAACTTACATATTAAAAAGGTATAGTAACAATTCGAGGTTTTATATTGACAGACATTTTATATAGAGCACAAGTTCATACCTCTGTTTGTATCATATCCCGAACTGCAGCAAGTAAACCATCTCTAGATGTGCTAGAATATACCTGAAACCAGAAAATGTGCTCTAAGACAGTCACATTTGCAAAATATAACACAATACTTAAGTGAAAATCCTCACATGCACCGGACATCCATCATTGAATTCAATGGCAAACATCTGTGGTTCCTCAGCAAATCGAACAAGGGAACTCACTGCAGACAATGGACGGACAATAACAGCCTGCAACATCGAGCATATAACACTCAAAAGATTAAATCATTGTAAACAATGCCAGTAATACAGACAACAGAACTAGAAAAAAAAACTTTGGTCCTTAAAAAAGTATGACACCAATTACCTCATAGTTTTCTGGCCGCCTTTCCACAAGTGAAACCTTTGTTAAAATAAGTTGGCGAGATACAGCATCACCATGTTCCCCAAGTCCCCCTTTCGGTCCAACTATCAGACCCAACCCTGGTGCGCCAAGGGTCCCATGGGCAGCAGTTCGTAATCTCAACACAGACCAGCCCCCACAAGGAGTTTCTTCTGCTCCTACGCCATCTTTAGCTGCATTATACACAATAATGTATTTCACACACAAATTTACATATATGTAAGCAAAACCATCTACTAGTTAGGTGAAGTTCATGACTTACCCCTTCGTTGTAAATACTCATTAACAGTGAGTGTTTGAGAACTCTCAACAGATAGCGACACTCCAACTGTTGACTTTGCGGTTTTTGTCTGGTCAAAGCATATTAAAATAAAGATCAACTTGACACTCAAGAGACATAAGTTAGACATGAATAACTTACCAAATTTGCTACAATGGCAGAGTTTGAAGCCCCTGAAGCAGCTTGAAAAGCTTTAGATTTTCTTCCATAAAGCGCACAAAGAACAAAACCTACAGGCTCGGAATTTTTCCTCCCAAACGCATCAGAAAGGAGAATAATAGCAGGGGAACTCATGTCTCTAAAATCCAGACACCACCGCAGATCCCCAGATTTTAGTTCAACAAGTTCAACTCCAACATATGTCACTTTCAGTTTCTGTTAATGCATATGAATGTAACTATCAGGCACGGTTTTAAGAATCTGACCACAGTGCTGGATCATCAACCTTAAGATTTTGAGCTCTTCCTTTAGTTCTAAGCCACACTTTCAGCAATCATCTAGACACATGTTTTATTAGATTTAAGCAACGCTTAATTATCTGTTTGACTTCAGTGATATCTCAAGGGCATAGCAGATAAACACATAATATCAAAATTACTGAGTGGTTGTCAGACCCCTATTATAGTTTGGATCAAGTGATTTTATGTTGCTTATATTTGGCCTTTCATGGAGTCCACAATCATATGAGCTTTATGGACTCGGTTAACATCTTAGATATAAATTTAGGAGGTAACACTGTGATTCTTGTTGGCAATGCATCCTCCCAGGAAGCATGTGCTGGTTTGTAGTAAATCTTCTATGTTAATTTATGAGAAACAAGTTTTTGACATTTAAAATTTCGAATTGGTAAGAAATTGAGTACATAAACAAAATTAGACTGTATATTGTTAATTTAGTGGTTTACATATATTGAAAAGAGTTAAATGTCAAAAAATGGTAAAACCATTTATGATCTATGATTCTTGGTCTTAGTTCAGCCTTGTATCATGCCAGTGTCATCATTCAAACAAGGCCAGAACGTCTTTTAGTAATCCAATATGGTATATGATCCTTGGCCTTATATATCATGCTAATGTCAAATGTTCAAACAATACCAGGAGTTCTTTTGATAGTTAAAATCATTAGCATCTAACTGAAAATGTCACAATATACATGTTCCCTTAGTGCACATAAATTTTCACAAGCTCTGAAGTGACTTGCAAGTTGCAACTTGCCCTGGCATCAAGAACAATCATGTAATATAAGCTGAATTTGGGCTTAAACCTATCTTTATAGTTTGCTACGTCTAGTCAAGGCATATGCATTCATCCCAAATGGTGTTTCTATAAGTAAGTGAAGGTTGCAAGTAAAAAAAGGGTATGAAGCATAATGTAACAAATAATAATCTAAAAGTGGGTTAGCCAACATCAATCTATTCTAGGCAGAACAACATACACGGCGATGTAAATAGCTAGAAATATCTAATAGCTCATGCATAGAGATCATAGTCATTGGCTGCAACATCATTCAGCTATAAATCATTTTGAACAAGATGTAATAGTGCCTACATATTATCTAAGCTAGACGGCCCACAATATCATCAAAATTAACATATACGACGAACAAGAGCCTCTTACCAAGTTGTTTGCATAAACAATCTCATGATTGTATCATATGCCAAGGCCAACATACATTAACCAGTATTGTACCCAAACCAGGATTGATCCTTCAATAGAGAGTCACCATTAGAAGCTTTTGCACGTTTTCATAAACCATGAACAGGATCTAATAAAGGGTGTTTGAGTTTGTGTTTATACTAATTAGTCATATCTGAAGACGCAACAATCCTTTGTGAATTGTTTGTAAACTTATTCTGCTTATGTATGCTCATAATAACCAAACTTGAGGAAGCTGTGATAAACTGTTGCAACAAAACTGTATTGGAAAAAACGTAAAATGACCTACCAACCCCTACTTTAAGCAACTGATTTTGATTATTCATTTCAATTATCAATTTGAAAAAGCCTGAAAAATACAAACTAAAGTTCTCTCTACCTGCAAGAAGACTACTGCAATTGGCACAAGTATCACACATCAATAAATTAAAAACAAAGCACTGTAAAAGAGTGGCATGGAACTTACAAAAGGAGCCCACTCAGCAGTCTTTCTTCGAAGATGAAGTACGGGGAACTCTGCAACAGTGCCAATTCTACTCCACCTTATTCTATGCAACTCTGTCAAAATACTTGCTCGGTGCCTAGAAGAAAACTTCATTCCTTTAAACTTGCCACGCCCATCGGTTCTAACATTAACATTGAACTCCAGACTGTTTTCATCCTTCCCTGGGACTGGAGATGCGCTTTCAAAATCATTACTCACATCATAAGAATTAGTCACGGACAACGTTCCAGGATCTAAAGTTGTTATAGTGTGGTTTGATATACACAATAACCTCTTGTACCGGCCACGCCATGAGTGTTTAACCACTAGATACCGCGCCAGGTACTCAGGCTCTTCTAGAGAAGACGGTGGCTGTGGTGATGGTTGGGCAGCTGAAGATGGTGCGCTTGTTGATGTTTCTGGAGGCGGATGGTGTGCGTGATCAGATGTGTGGCGGAAAACGAAATCCATTTGAGGGAGATACTGAAGCGAATACGGTTTAGGAGGGCTAGGTCTAAGAAATGACCATAGTCCCGCACCGGCCGCAGCCGGCCTGGCCGACTGTCTTTGGCGGGACTGATTCGCACCCAGTTCTTCTGAAAGGGGGGGAAAACAGTAACGTTAAACCCTACCAATCAGAACATTAAACTCTTACACAAATTCTATTCAAAGAATCCATTGTAAGGAGATGATAAACCGTTTCAACTTCTTTCACTATCAATTCAACCCTAGAAAAGATACGATAACAGATCAAGAACCCTGTAGCTCTCCCAAATTTCTCAACCGGTGAATCACAACCCTGTTCAGGAACTTCACTGCACCTCGATCAGACAAAGCCCTATGATTTTCAGAAAAAGAACTCTCAAAATGTTCGTTCTTTCAACAATAATAAAAAGAGAAAAAGCAATAAAGCAGAGATCAAAATTTCTGCAACGACTCTAAAAGAGTGAATCACTTAATGAACAACAGGGAGTTAATAGAATAATCTGGACAAAGCAGATTGAATTCTATATGATTGGAATTCGTCAAAGATAGAGTGAAAACAAAAGTGGGATTTAGGAATTGTAATCGTGATAGAGGATTAGGGTTTGTGATAAATTTAGAAAATTGTTGATCGGAAAGGAAGATAGAAACAGAAGATTTCTTGCTGCTGGTTGATTGACAGTATTGTTTTGCCTGTGACAGCTAATTTCATGGGGTGTTTCATGTAATTGGGATTACCTCTGTAAAAACTTATTTTAAAAAGGCTTTTTGTCTATTTTATTTTTTCCAAATTACTTACTCTCAAAGAAAATATAGAAAAATTCTCATAATTAATTAAGAAAATCTCATGTGTAGTTAACACTAAAATAGATTTCAAATATCATTATTGGTAAAAATATATCTAGTAACACTTATGATAAGTACTACTACAATTAAAATACTTAAATAAGTAAAGTTTTAAAATGATTAAAATATATCTGGTTTAAAGTTTTTAAAATTACAACACCTGTCGTGTGTTTTGCATTTTTTCTAGTTGGACAAATCATATCTCCATTGTTATTTTATGGTTAAGAAGATAAAACACGAGGATATTATTTTTTATAACGTAGTTATGTGTTTGAATGTTTAAAAGTTATTCAGTAAAGTATAAAAGACTAAGGTGTTCTTTGTTTTCGAAGACATAAATGTCTATGTCTTCTTTTATGTCTTCACGAAAAATTATGGTTTAGAATGTTTTAAGTCTGAGAATATTTGCGATAAAAAAGGTAATTTTTAGTTTCTCAAAGTAAACAAAAATAAAACAAAATAAGATTTTATTTATACGAAAAAACATGTTTATAGATTACAAGAGATATGTTTGAAGGTCCGCGAAGTTGAGTTCAAAGGTGGGCAGGTGTCTAATGACGAGTATGGTTGGAGATGGGTGGTGGTTAGACATGCACATATACCGGATAATACTATAACCGGTTATAGTATTATCCGGATCGGATTTTTTGGGCAAAAAAAAAACCGGTTTAAAAAAAAACCGGTTTAGTAAAATCCGGTTTCGGCATCGAATACTGATACTATAATATCCGGTTTCGGTTAATGCTATAACCGGTTTTTTTTTTTGGAAAAAAACCGATCTCCGAAAGACAGCCCACTGTTTTTTTTTTTTTTTTTTTTTTTTTTTCCGAAAAAACTGATACTATAAAAACCGGTTTTTTATCCGGATAAAAAAAACCGGTTTTTTATCCGAAAAAAAAACCGGTCGGCCCAAATATTATAAAACCGGTCATACTATCCGGTTACAAAAAAACCGGTCCGGATAAAAAAAATCCGGTTTTCCTAAAAACCGGTTTCGGATATTTTTTCGTATAAATCGGATATTCGGATTTTTTGTGCACCTCTAGTGGTGGTATTGATTTATAAAGGTCACATTCATATATATTGGGTTTGAAGGTGGTTACAATTTAGAGATTAACAGAATCTGGAATGTAGCTAGAGAGGGTTGTTAGTTAAATTAACAAGTACATACATAATGCATAATGCTGGAGTCTAGATGTGACATGATATTTGCATTATTGCATACAATGTGACACTTCAACAAATTCATTGTATTAATTACAAAAACAATATATGATTCATTTTACTAAAAAAATAATATATAAAACAATTTTGTATCGAATTTAAGTTAGCAATTTGAAGTAAGAGTTATAATTATAGAAGTGCAATAAAGTCTCTTTGTATCAATATGATATCTATTTTCTTACACATGACCATTCATATTTTTTATTACTTATATTTATTAGTTAGTCGATCAGTTTTTTTATTATTACCATTTCTGGGTATCTTCTAAGTGATTTTTTGGCAATCTTTTTCATATTTTTTGGCAATCTTTTTCATTATGTTATACTAATATTTACAGATATTGTATAGTTTTTTTCGATTAACTTGCTCCAAATAGACAATTATATTGAATTTAAAGTAAATTACACCACTATTTTTTGTGTCATACAAATTACTCTTAGTGAGATAGTTGCAAAAAATTATACTTTTTAACTAATACAAAGCCACTCGATATCTCCGAACCACTCATCTAACCCCAAGCATCATTTTTTCAGTAAGTTTCCATAAACTAGTGAGAGATTCTACAAATGATGATAAGCTTACTAGAGAGGAAGATCGAGATCAAAGTCAATAACCTAAATCATCAATTCAAGGTCGTATGTTCACCTGAAAGGAAGGTCGAAGGTTGAAGATCTTCAACCATCCACTAGAGAGGAAGACGGAGATCAAAAGCTTATATCTCTATCATTATTGGAGATGAAATTTGATAATGTTATAAGCATTTTAGATTTGACAAATCCTTTACAAATTGAATAGAACAAGTTATATCATGCAGCGTGTTGCGCCGGGTTGATAATTAAATAATTACACTCATTCTAATTTAATTTATATATGTATTATACATAAGATAGGTGTTCGAATGTAGTATAGATACATATTATGCAGTCTGATAATCGTCCTCTAAGAAGGTACAAAATAAAGTTATTTTTTAGCAAATTGTAGTTTATCAAGTAATCAACTAAACTAAAATTATTTGTTGTAACTTGTTGAAGGTGTGACTATTTTTTAAAAGAGATTAGAGCTTGTAATAATATATACGTAAGAAGTGTGTACTTTCGAGACTGCATATTCTATTTCATTTATCGATCGACCAAATTTTTAACCTTGGATTATTATTGTATTTAGTTTGTTTTCATAGTTAGAATACCACTTATATTGACATATCAACATGTACATATTTTCTGAAGACTCGGTTGTCTACTATGTCATCAGTTGTAATAATACGAAGTTATACTTAATATTGCAAAGAACTAATATTTAATTCACTTAAAACCTAGAAAGAGACATTTTAGAAGCTGTAAAGTTAAAATATAATTCATTTAATTATTTATACATAGTTTGATTATAATATTAAATTTGAAATATAAATAAGAATGTTATTGAATTATAATTAGATCATGTTTACCCGATTATTGAGAAAGAATCATTTTGAATGAGTTAAAAAACTTCCGTATCACATGTATAAACGAAGAAGCGGGTCAAAACACTTGATATTAAAATGATCCTCTAAACTTCCAAAAGATGTAAATAAAAGCAACAAAGATAGTTAGTATGAACACATATATATTATGTTCATATGTGTTATAACTGAAATAGACATGTTTATGTATGGTTGTGTGTATCATACGAAAATCTTACCTTTTGTTGTACTAATCTTTTAGAAGTTGTATTTATGTTTTCTTACACACAATAGAAAATTGAGATAAATTTGGTACATAACTATCTTAAATAAATTATGATATTTAAGAGTTTATTACATAAAAATATATATTCAAGTAATATACATACAAAGTAGTAAAATACCATAGTTTTGTGTTTTTGAGTTGAATGAAAACTTTGCAGTTCAAAAAAAATATACATACAGAGTATGGAAAAGTATTAGGTGATGCTAACACCATGTACCTTAAATATCATATCCTTACATAAATTATAAATTGATAAGTTATAATGTAAAAGTAATGACTAATTTACTCTTCAATTAAGTTAGATACTTTATGATGTCATTTGTAATATTGTTTTGTTTATATATTGTACAAAACTAAACGTATTATTTTCGTATCTATATCAACTTACGTGTTTAACACGTTACTTATACTTTCTATTTTAAAGTTTTATACGATCTAGTTTGACCCAAAAAACGTATCTAATAGTTGTGGTAATAACAAAAAGAAAATAATGACAATGAAACTATAAATTATGCAATGAAGTAAAATATAATCTTAAACAAATTGAAGGTGAAAAATAAAAATCTATTTGTTAATGAAAATTAAAAACTGAAGATCAAATACAATTTATATAAGTTAAAAAGTAAAAATAAAAAAATTATGAGCGGTTTAAAATGAAAATTGAAATGAATAGTGTTTTTTTAAAATTAATTATAAGGGGTAATAATGAATTCATTAAGCAATTGGATTTTAAAGATTGTCGAATTTGTGGGCAAAAGCAAATCTTGAACCAAGGATGAAAGAAAATTTTAACTACAAGTCTCACGAATTTCTTATTTAAGTCCTTTCATTTCCACTCATTTTATTTCACTAATGGAACTCGGGAGCCAACTTTATTAATTTCTTATAAATTTCTTCCTTTTTTTCTATAAAAATAAAAAATAGCTATATTTCGAAGTAACGTTGTAAAATAATTGACATGAAGAATTGGAAAATAACATTTTTTATTTATATTAAATAACAAAAACCAAAATTATATAATTTTCAATCCATCTATAAATAATTAGACGATATTGTCATGTGAAAGGTAGCATAAAGATAAACACTATTCTCGAGTTTTTTAAAGATGGATATCTTGTTCTCGAAAAAATTTAGCAAACAAAAAAAGAAATGATTTAAAAAGAAAAATCATGGAAGTTGTGTTACAAGTTTTATTTAACTAAAAATATGAGTGGGGAAGTGAGGGATTTTGGAGGGGAGGGGAAAGGGAAACTTAGGGGGCGTTTGGTTCAAGTATTATTTTTTATGGGATTGGGATTTAAGATGGGATTTGCATTTGGTGGGATTTGTATTTGGTAGGATTTAAAATCCTTTCCTATGTTTGTTTCAAATTCTTTACAATGTATTTCCACCACCTGCAACCTCCATTGTCATCACCAACCACCACATCTGCAACCACCAGGGCGAAGGAGGACGGCAACGGCGAAGGAAGACGGCGGCGGCGAAGGGGCAGACGAAGACGGCGACCACCTCGCTGGCTAGGGTTTCTGTCGTCGAAGGGGCAGACGAAGACGGCGACCACCTCGCTGGCTAGGGTTTGCGACGGCTAGGGTTTGCGAAGGGAACGAAGCTCGACGGCGGCGGCTAGGTTTGCGATGCCTAGGGTTTGCGACGGCAAAGCTACAGAGAAGGGGATGACATCGACAGCGACGGCGGTGACTGTGGTTGTTCGCCGGAAGGGTTTAACGATGATGGAAGGGTTTGATGATGATGGAAGGGGGGTGCGACGACGACGACGGCTAGGGTTTCGATGGTTTCTCGAAGGGGACGACGAACAAACAAAGGCTAGAAACGGTGACGGGGGTGCGACGACGACAAAGGGGGTGCGACGACGACGACTACGGCGGCGAAATCGGTGATGGTTCGCCGGAATGTTTGCCGGATGGTCGCCGGATAGTCGCCGGACCAAATGCTTCATTTGTGGGTTTTAGAAATACCAGGGGGGTCCAAGGATTTAGAAATCCTTCATTGAAGGGATTTTATAAAATCTAAGGATTTTGATTCCCAACTCAAATTTACAAACCAAACACAGTATTTCATGGGATTTGAATTCCCATTCCCCCTAAATCCCACCAATTCCCCCCAACCAAACACCACCTTAAGCTTATGTTGACTCAAATTTTATTTTGACTCAAATAAGAAGATTTAAAAGAAAGAGAGCTTGTGTTCCTTTCTAAGTTCCTAATCAATCCAGATTTAGGAATTCCCCTTTTTCATTCGCCTGATCCTCTTCAACCTGTGTTTCTAGTTTCCTATACAACCAATTACATGGATCTTTTAACACTTTTTAGATATATTAGAGAGCCCAAACTATAAATGAACCCAATATAATTAAGATTAGAAAGAAGTCCAAACTAATGGAGTGTGTTAGCTGTTAAAATCAACCAGTAATCATACCCTATTTTGCTAATTAATTTTGATTAATATACAAATCGCCTACCAATTTTAAAACTTTAGGCAAATGAGTTCTAATTTTTGTTCGGCCAACAATTGTCAACCGGTCAACCCCTCATCCCTTAGCAGCACCATAAAGCAACCACCCCTTCAACACAAGCTGTTGATATCACAACTTCAAATTTCCAAAATCGAATACACACCAGAGAACTTAACGAACAATTTAAAGACCAAAAGAACCATCCATGAACCACATATTAAGACTTTGTAAACATCCATTGGGGGGGGGGGGGGGGGTCTCTCTACACAGGGGAGAAAGGTTCTAGATTTCTAGTAATTTTCAAAGTAAAACCGAAAATATTGCTATGTAAAGATATCATCTCAAAAAAGAAAGCCAAGATTCGGAGGTTTATTGTGCACCCGACCAAGAAACAGGTGTGAGAGATCCATGCACACTTACCGCACAGGCTGCTGGTTGTAGTGATTCTTCTCCTTCTTCTTAGCAGCAGCAAGCTTTGCACTCCTTGCTGCCGCCTCACTAGCGGCAGCTTTGGCAGCAGCATCCATTTCCTTGTTAGTTTTCTTCTTTTTAGCACCGGCCACCTTCTTTATCTTCTCTTTCACGTCAATTCCAGATAGGCCTTCGACCTTGTCTGATTCTGTAGATTCAGATGCCACAGAATTCCCAGATTCAGGCCCATTTGAGAGCTGTTGCTGTTCTTTGGTATCCTTGGAAGACTTCTCCTTCTTCTTCTTCTTTTTAGCATTTTTGCTCTCACCAACTGCCATCTTCTTCTCAGCCTCTCCGTTTCTACTCTCCACTTTCACTTGGGTGCCACCTGGAAAATGAACACTAGATCACATGCGTACAAAGTAAAGTAATCGAAGACCAGTTTCTTTTTTTAATGTGGAAAAAGAAGAAAAAACGGTTACTGGTTTAAGATTTCAAGTTTCAATCTTGAAATTTTAATATGTAGTTTCGTGTTGAAAAACCCCAAGTTTGTATTTGGTTTACAGTCTGGTGTGAGACCAAACTGCTTTCCTATACTGTTATCTTTTATCTTCGGCTCCAGAACTGTGATCAACCCAAAAGATACCAACGACTTGAGGTCATGAAGATGCAAGCAGGTACACATCAAATGTGCATGCACCATTATTGTATCGAGAGGTGTATGTAGAATCAATATCTTATTTTTTTTTATATCAGAATCAATGTTTAAGCAACTATGTTAAAAGTTCATATGCAATTAAGGGACATGGTTACCAGTTATGGGTTATTATCCGTCAACAGGTCCCTCATTTGATTATAAACGTGTAATTAAGCACTTACATGTTGTTGAAGGAAAACAAATTCAATAATTTGACAGAAAGATGTTCCTTTTCAGTGCAGATTTGTCCATTAAGAACACATTAATTATTGAATTTTTTATAAGGAAACAATCTACTAACTTACCACGGGAATCTTCTTGGCCACTGCTGTCAGCTAATCCGAGTTCTGCAAGCACTGCTTCAAGTTCTGCAAGTTCTTTCCTTTTCAGTTCCTTCTTTGAAAGCTGTTTATCATTGTCTTTTGGCACAACCACCTCCTTTTCAGCAGGCTTCTGAACAACTGCTTCCTTTTCTGGTTCATGATCATTTTCTTCTTCATTATCATCATCAATTTCATCAAGTCCTTCATCTTCACTTTCACTTTCCTACATAAAAAAATTATCAACAAAACAATATTGTTTCAACAATCATTGCTGAGATATAGGTACTTGTATATTGTGCAAACCATGGTGTTCCATCAATGGAAACATGATGTAGTGAAAAAAAATTGTCTGTATAAGATTATCTTAATGAATGCCAAGTCAGAGAAATTATAAAATTTTGTTCCAATCGTATAGAATCAGGTGTTCTCCTAGCAATTTTATAACTAATTATCCAAAAAAAAGAGTATTTTATAGCAAAGAAGAGAGCAATTGTATGTAAATCACTATTAACAGAAATTAAGACGAATTCCCAAGAGCTCCAAGTCTCCAAAAAGGAACAAAGATGAATTTATATGTTTTTCACTGTAAAGCAAGCTAACATAACCCAATTATAATAGTATATGATGCCTTTTACAATCAGTATACAGTTTGTTATTAAACATATACAGTATATTATAAAAAGAGAACACATACAATACCCTGAAAGCCTACAAGTTGGAAGTTAATTTATGGCACGTTGAATGTAAAAATTCTCCGCTAAAACAAAGAGAGTAAAAATTCCAATTATAAATTATTTAAATGAAGTATGACATATGGAAATCAACTGGTAATAGAAGAAGAAAAGAAAATGCCAACAAAAATTTGTTTCCTTGTGTATTCCCGGTAATCTTTCCTTGTAATCTACATCAAGAAACCCAACCCTAATAATTTATTATGAAAAAGATTGTGACTAACAAAAAAGTCATATCCTTCAAACACATTCCAATTTCTTTGTTTCTTTCTTTAATGTTTTACGTCCCTCCATCCATATGCATTTTCTAAATCACATTGAACAAACTATTTGTAAATTCATAGACCTACTACCAAATCTCCTCCATCAATATGCATTTTGTAATTGACATTGGATAAACCTATTTGGAAATTCATAGACCTGCTAACAAATCTGGTGGCACTTTCCAACAGATAAGAGAGAGAGAGAGAGAGGGAGGGAGAGAGAGAGAGAGAGGGAGAGAGAGAGAGAGAGAGAGAGAGAGTAGCTACAAAATCATATTTAAGTAGTAAAGATTGTGGACCCTCGTGTACTTTTGTAAAGACAAGTGAAAGCCATAAAAGCTATTTTTTTAAGCGTTGCAAAAAACGGAATGAAACATAGAGCTTTTTGCACTTGTGATGTGACAAAGGAAGTACCAGATAGTCGTAAAATACTTAATGAGTTAATGGCCAGGAAAGAATGGTACATACTTTAATTGCTTATTAAAAATGTTGTACAGGCCCCAAAACAGTATTTGTTTAATCAATTAATCATAGGACCATACAGGACATATATGGTAAAATTGAGAGCCCACAAAGTATTCCAAGTTTCCAACTACTAAATCTAACCCCAGCCAACTGACTTAGTTAAAGATGGCAATCTCAACCAATTTACCAATAAAAGGGTTGACTTGGGTTATATTTTTATCCCCAGCACGTCACATAAAAAACTTAGCAACAAAAAATCAAATAATCATAAATCAGTTACTAAGTACATAAGGATAATATTACAAGGAAAACACATGCAGATTGTTCACGTAGATTACCAAGCCATAAAATTAAATCTAACGGCATTCAAAAACATTTAACATGGGAAGCCATGCAAATAGCCGCCAATAAAAATGGATTAATTTAGAAACTAGAGATGATCCGTGAATACAATGGAAAGGAAAAAAGACGGGAGATAATGTTTACACAGTAGAAAATGGTATTTACATGGCTCTTTTATCTTATGCTCCTCGCAACATTATTGTCTTATTAAAGACTGCCGTGTAATAGCAAATTTTGCCATGTAAATATCACCTCCCAATAAGGATTGTGTTTCAAAACCAAAACAAAAACAAGATCCTGAAGCCTATACGTGCATGAGTGGTTCGTGAAGCTTAGGTTCATTAATATAACTACTAAAAGCAAAGACTGCGATATATAGTACTGAGATTGTTTAATAGTTTACCCAATCTTGAAAAAGTATGGAATAAAACTTAGAAACAAATACAACTAGCACGCACTAAATTAACAAACACTAAAAATAAGGATTGTGCCATCGCAAGTAATCTTATAAAAATTAAAATTACCGTTACAAGATAAATTAGATGGAATCCAAGGTATTATTTTCAACTGTCACGTACTAACGTGAGAAGCAATTGAAACACTCTTTCATGCTCAACATGCTAAAATCCATTGAGCATATTTAACCACTACTACCTCGGGCATCTTGAAAGTAGCTATCTGATTACTGTAATTTGAAGCCACGATAATCTATGTTCGACTAGCCTACTTCCGCTTATGATTTTTTAACCAATCGGGGAAAAAGAGTATCTTCTTTTAAAGAGTAATTTAACCACTACTACCTCGGGCATCTTGAAAGTAGCTATCTGATTACTGTAATTTGAAGCCACGATAATCTATGTTCGACTAGCCTACTTCCGCTTATGATTTTTTAACCAATCGGGGAAAAAGAGTATCTTCTTTTAAAGAGTAATTTCTAAACTCTATTTTGTCACAATAATTAGAATTTGCCAAACACTTGGTTACAATTTCAAGTTCTAAACACATCTCCTAAGCCATGATTTACAACAGTTGATTATAACAGTAAATATCACATAAAACTCATACGAAATCATACTATCATCCCACATTTCTCATAAATGATCAAAGCACCATCATAATACCCATAATTTAAATCCAAATGCAGCATAAAACTAACAATCAATATTGGTTTCACGGAATCTCACCTCAACTGGAGTCTCATTTCCTTTGACTTCCTCTTGCTGCATTCCAGTACCGGCACCCCAAACTGGTGGCGGAGCTGTTGTTGCATAATAATCATCATCATCCTCATCATCAACGTCCGCCCATGACTTCACTGTTAACGGTGCTGGAGCCCAGAAAACCTGCTCCTTCTCCGCCTTACTCTCCTTATCCTGCTTCTTCTTCGAGCCACTTCCCTTCTTTGAAGAACCCTGTTCTTTATCCGATTTCTTCTTCTTCTTTAAGCTTCCAAGAGCAGCGAACACGTTTGTGCTGTTGATTGCTATAGGATCGTCCTTTCGGTTCCCACCACCCACCATTTTTATTCAATTCTCAACACCAAATGCACTTGAAAACTTCCCCAGATCGATAATTTCGAGGTAATTTTTGGTAGATTCTCAATACCAAATGTACTTGCAAACTTCCCCTATGAACAAACCCAGGGTTTTGCAACGATTATTGCTTTTATATAAAAAATATTTGCAATGGGGATCACTAAAACCGAAACCTAATTTGATTTAACTCAGGTCCGGATAAGATTAAGACAAACCAATAACGTTTTACGTTTGGGTATATGAGGGAAAACAAGATTATTTTCTTCCGGAAAGCACGAAGAACAAAATTCGGACACGATAAAATTTGGATCCGAAAACCCTAGAATTAGAAACTGATAAAATAGACGATAAATTGGAATAATAAAGATTTAATAATCTCTTTTTCTCCTCCTTCCCCAAATCGACGACGATTGAGTTATTTCTTTTTTATGTTTTGGAAAAAATATTAGGGTTTTGACAAATCTGGTAATGGGGAGGGATATGGATGTAGAGGAATTCGGAGATTGAACGAAGGATGCTGAATTAGAGTTAAGACGACGATCAGCTGGTTCTTTGATTGATGATTATGGAGTTTGAGAGCTTTTAGGTGTGTCGGAAGAGAGATGATGATGGTGGTGCTTTTGCTTTTGAGGTTTTATTTATGGGAGATAGGAGACGTACTGCTTCAAGTTATTGTTTCATGGTTGTTTGTTTTTAGCTTACTTGTATTCGCGGAATGTGACCGGAGTTGAATAGTTTATGTTTAATAATGTGTCCGATTTTAAGAATGTAAATATATCGTATTTACGGTATGTGGTGTTAGCTACTATTTTCTTATCAATATATCCGTTTTCATTCATCTGTTTTTACTATCTTTATTTTTCTTTTTCTTATCAACTTTTTTATTGAGTTTTAAAATAAATTTATGAAAAACAAAAACTAAGAAAAATATGATTGTCAACTAATTAGAGAGAAAAATAATATAGTTTTGTAATTTTTGTTTAAGTGAATGAATTAACCAAAATTAGATTAATTAAATTGTTGGTGTTATGTTTAATGAGTTGTTAAAAACAATTACCATAATTAGTTGAGATAATTAAGTAGATAATTGATTGAGCTATTGATTTAAGGGTTTGTATTATTTGCATAAAAACATGTACTACTTAAAATTAAGTAGTCTTAAAAATTTTAAGAAAGAAAATATTAAATGCTTTATAAGATAGTATAGAAGTATAGACTAATAACTTAATTTCGGGTTAATTTTTTATATACTTGTTTATTTTTATTTTTATGAAATCAGCTTATTTATATTTTTTGTAATTCATAATAAGTTTAAAGTTGAAAAATAAATTTGAAAAACTAAGTTATAGAAAATAAGTCTGCAAAATAAAGTCTTAATAACTTAAAAGAAACAGTCAAACACCCCTTTAGATTTGAAGGTATTGTGTATTTATATTGTAATGTTGTTCTAGCACTTTATTTTGTTAAAAAAAGGATTTAAAAGAAAGTAATAACCGATTAAAAAGATAGGTGTTATCGAAAACTTATATGATTTTATTAATGTCTAAATTGCCGTTAATTTGAACAATAAGTGTACTGTTGTAATTGTTTATTTTTATTCTTTTCTCGAAAACATAATATACAAAAGAGAAAAAAAGTATGTAGTAAAAAAATACTCGTGGTGAATGATCTCTCATCGCAAACATTTAGATAAGTGTTGAAATGAAAAACATGCCTCTTATTTAAAGTGCATGCAAGTATAACATAACACATTATGAGTGCTACTAAAAAATTGAATCTTATCCCCACTAGAAGAATAATTTATTTCAAACTCTTCTTGTACATGTAAAACTAAAACTATTAAAACTTCTCTTCGTAATTTTCTTTTTTGCTCTTTTCTTTCTTTTTTAAACTTAGAAACACACCGTTATAGTAGATGTTGCTAATTTTATATCGTTTTCAATTTTATCTTATTTCTAGATTTAAACTTTTCTTTTTAGAGGTCGAGAGAGCACGAGAAAGATTAAGCCCAAATTGGTTGAACTGAATAGATGATTAAGCAATTACAAACATCAAGGTATGTATTTCAACCTAATCCCATTGTAATGGTGTGTCATAGTTACTCCCTAAGTGTAGAATATTGTTATTGATATAATGGTTTGATGACTGTGTAGAATAATTGATAATTTGCTAATGATTTAGATAAAGTAAAGTCGTTTAACATTGTTTTATGGTTGCGTGTGTTAACTTGGAGTTAAATTGGGTGTTAATGAGTTAATTGTATAAACAGACGAAGAATGATCATATGACCAGTCCATTATCATAGGTTTATTGTTATTAGATGATAATTGTTATTTTTAGGTCTTATTGCTGAATACTAAGTGTTTGAAACACTTAATGTAGTTTTTAAATTGAATTTTGGACGAAAAAGTAGTTGATCTTATCAAACTGCTTGCTGTTTGAGATGGACACAAGTGTGTCTGGAAAGACACATGCCATGTCAAGCCCTAAATGACATGGGCCATGTATGTGGGTACACTCAATGCTAAGGAAAGAGTATATGACTGTGTAGGGTTAGAGTTTGTCGATGTGTGGCATGGCTCGTGTTATTGGGTAGGAGGGCGTGTAGGTGAACATGGGCGTGTCTAAGGTCATGAAAGCCTATTTTTATAAGCAAAATGTAGAGTTTTCTAATTAATGCACTGTTAATCTACTATATGTGTTGGTAGCTGATCGTTTGCTCCATGTTGAGCTACAAACAAGATAGTAAAGCAGATATTGAGGTGAGTTACAAGAAATCCTCTTAATACGCATTCATGAATGTATGCCTCTAAGTGTTTATGTGTGTGTTGTATGATTAGCATAAAAGACAACTCTCATTATTTGTGATATATGATTAGCAGGGGAGCAACTCCCATTGTTTGAGTTATAAATATGAAGCAGGGGAGGCAACTCCTAGTTACCATTTTATTTGGAGCAGAAGTAGTTAACAGTGTCTCCGTAATGCAGTTAACACGCGAAGCATTTCCATGGTTTTTATGATTCATTTATCAGGGGATTTAATCCCGATGTTGTTGATGGATGAATGTATGCATAGCATGTACTCTTGCAGTAATATTATTGGATCTTGTTTTGTGTGAATGTTTGTGTATTTACTAATTTTTTTTGCTTTTTAGTGTGGTGCTATTTTTATCAAGTACAACATGTACCGGTGAAAAGGATAAACAACTTCAACTTTCCTGATGTTATTTTGAAAATGATGCAATGTGTTTGATAATCTTTATAATAGTATTTGTTAATATCTTGCTGAAAATGTTGAGTAATGTCCCACATTGGACGAAAGAGTGACTTTGTAATGAGTTTATAAGGGTCCTGGGCTACTCATCTCATAACCAATTGGTTTTGAGTTGGAACCCCACAAACTTACATGGTATCAGAGCAAGGTTCACCCACTCCACGTAACCCATAAGTATCCATGTGTTAGGCGCAAGAAAAATAAAGAACGCCACACGTGAGGGGGCGTGTTGAGTAATGTCCCTCATTGGACGAAAGAGTGACTTTGTAATGAGTTTATAAGGGTCATGGGCTACTCCTCTCATAACCAATTGGTTTTGAGTTGGAACCCCACAAACTTACAGAAAATACTTATGTAAATACTTGTACTTTAATGTGTTTGGATAAATGAATTTTAAATGATGAAAATTTATCCCTCGTCGTATTAAACATATTCTTTTTTTATACGAGTTTTTTAACTTGTACCTTTTTAGATAGAATTTTAAACGTAAATTAGGATGAACTGGAATATGTTCTTTGATTTTTTTCAGTGACCATTTATACGATGTTTCTGATGTTTTTAGGTAAATTAGACATAGTTCTTTGTTGTTGTATAATAGTCGACGAGACTTACTTTGAAATATGCATGATGTAGAAATCATGGATAGACGTATGTTTTTCTTTTGATATTAAAATATTATTTTTTTGCCTTTAAAAAAAATTATACTTCTCTAATGGTATTCATATGATCGGTTGGTGGGAAAATTACCCAAACTAACACATTTTTTTATCTAGTCAACTTGGCATAATCACATAGAAGTGTAGACACTACCCCGTATTAGTATAATGGTTGAGTGGTTATACAAACAACTTTTAATGAACCCGTGTGTGTTTGATTCTTTAATTTCCATTATTTTTTGGGAGTAATTTTGTACATCGATTATCCACAACCATCTCTTTCAATATTCATATCTTTTGTGTCACACAAACCTCATATCATCCTTTCATTCTATATTTCTTTCAATCCTCTAATCTATCCTATTCATTTGAATTAAATATAAAAAAAAGAGACAAGAGAAAGAGAGAGAGAGAGAGAGAGAGAGAGAGATAGAGAGAGAGAGAAAAAGAGGAGAAGAGGGAAATGGGCCGGGTGAATCAACTTAAGAAAGCTAACCGAGAAACTCGATATGATATATATATGCAAGTATATTATACGATGACTGAAATTGATAAGAACGACTCGCAACTAAAGCTTTTCGAAATAGACAAACATGCATCAACGACTTTTTAGTGGAGACAAATTTACCGATCGAGAATAAGTTTATCTTTAATCTATAATATATTAAAGGAAATATGGTTATAGTTTCATTATCATACTTTTAGAAACTTTTACTTTTTAATTAAATGTCTTACAAATGAGTTGTTTTCTCAAAATCTAATACTTTAGGTAATTTAATTTGTTAATACTTAAATCTTAACAAAAATATTTATTCAAATCATATAGTAGACACATTTACCTATTTTCATGGTTATTTATATACATACGTATACCAATTGCAATACATTAAAAAAATTCTAATTTGATTAGAAAGTTCTACAAAATTTTTTTTGATGATATGTATGAAGTTCTAGTTCCCAGATAGATTAACTCCTCTTTTAAGAGATTTTGTATCTTTATATATACTTTACTATCGTTTTACTATATATGTTAGCACTCTTTAATGCCATATACGTTCAACATTTACTATAACTATTCTTCATGTTTAATTGTTTATACACGGGGTTTTAAACTAGTAAATAATAATAAACATGTATATATACTTACACATGTGTAACCTAGCAACCATGCCAGCTCTACACCAGCCATGCTTTCTTAGGCTATGCATATGACGCCAAAAAAAATTTCTTACCCCAATACTACATCAATGTTATATCATTTTTCCCTCTTATTTATCTCTTACCCAAATACTTAGATTAGCCTAACCAATCTTTTTTCGACCTTTTTAAATTATTCTAATATATATAAGAGAGAAGAGAGAGAGAGAGAGGGGAGCCGAAAGGGCTACCCGTCAGGTAGCAAAAGGGTGGGGGACATTGTTACGGGCCTCACCTGAGGAACCCAATGAAGATCAGGTTGAGCGCTTCGCTTGGTCTTACAATTGTCTTCATCATAGGGTAACGGGTGCCGGGAGAGTCCAACCAGTCTCGTAGCCATTGTGAAAGAGGTAAATTGTACAAACTATGGACAATGGGTACGGCCTGGCGCTGATAAAAACAAGAGAGATGATATATCCTCCTACTCACAAGATCTACACAAGTGTCAAAATCAATAGAGGAGGTGAGGAAAGAGATTTAGTGGAGTCCATATGTCATCTTATGATGAGTAGGAGGAAAACGTAGGAAGATGTATCATTTTTGTAAAAACAAAGAAAGGTATGGGCCGACCCTGATAAAAGCCAAGACAATCATCTTATGTTGCGCGTTATCGTCAGCATATATTAATGATTAATCATGCATAATTGCATGCACATGTTAGGTCCATCCAAAGGTTAAGGAATCCGGGTATCAACAACGCCTAAAAGATATATGTTTTTGGTTGGTAGGATTTTCAACCCCACAAGTCAGTCACAAGACATATCTCTTTGTTACAACTAGTTTACAACTATCAGTGCGTAAGATACAATCAAGAGTAGCTGTGACTCTGCAACTATGTCTCCGACAAAGGATATGATATCGAAAAAAGGCTCGTCCTTTCTTTCAGATCAATAATTCATATATGAAATATTATTACGCAACAAAAAATAGGAAAATCATAAGAAATACAATTAGTACAAAAAATATTTTTATCATGAGCCATCTGTTGGATGATATACTATTGAGGTACCTCATTAGTTGCCCTTGTGCCCCTTCTACATTTGCCAGTGTATCTTCCATGTTCTCGTCAATCCTGTCAGCCAATTAAACGATTTTCATTTCTTTTTTCATCTTTTTTTTCCCTATTTTATCTGGATGAGAACATTTATAAGAATAAAAAGGAAAAATAGAAGACAATGTCACAGTTCTCTCAGAAGTTCACTATAAAGATATGAGTTACCATTGAGGCGTCCATGGTTGTTGATTCATTAAATAACAGATACTAAAGGCAGTTTAGGAGAAAATGCCATCTTATTTTCAAGATTATGAACAGGGGCCTTCCTTTTTTATAGGCATAGGTTTTGAAGCATCAAGCTTTCGAAGAAGTAGCTTGTTATCTTAAGTTCAGAAGAAAGTCAAGGTTTAAAAAGTCGGTGGGAACTAATGAGGTATCATTTCACACTAGCATTGTACCCGCGCAATGCGGCGACAACAATTTGTGCTCAAGAACATGTTGGATTTCAAGAATGTAGGGTATGGTGTGCGTGGAATATAGTGTTAGGAAATGGAATTTGTTTGACAACATATCTATTTTTTTCTCATTTTTCTCTTTTCTTTATTTCTCTTTTTCCCAATCAACCCTTTTATTAGTTAAGAAAATAGTTTTTGAAAAACAATAAGACGGAAAAAATTTAGATAATGAGAGAAATATAATCTAGCCTTAAAAATTGTATTGACGTAAGTGATTTACCCAAATTTAGATGAATTAAATGGTTGTTGTCATGTTTAATGATTTATTAAACTAACAATTGCCATAAATTAGTTGAGGTAGTTAAGGAACTGATTGATTAGGCTATTGTTCTAAGTATTTGTATCTTATGCATATAAACATGCACTTCTTAAAATTAAGTAGTCTTAAAAATTTGAAGAAAGAGAAAGGTAAATGCTTTATACTGTAGTATATATTTAGATAAGGTCTTTCATTGTGTCATGCATTTAGTAAAATATGTAGCTTTCTTCTAACGAAACCAACCTGATTGCAAGCTCCCCTTGCTGAGAAACCATGGTTGCCAATTGGGTGAAAATGCTGCCCAACTCATGAATGGTTGACTCAACGTTGTGAAGAGCCTCAGCTCGGCTCTGCATGTAACTATCCTGTAATGGAACCATCTGTTGCTGCTGTTGATTTGATTGCTGTTGTAGTAATGGTTGAGATTCTCCATCTACCTGCTTCCTGAAAGATAAAAGTCAACAACACATTTATGCGTGTCCAGATGGAGCAAACTGGGTAACAGGTCAAAATGGTTGTTTTTGGTAAGGGTCGAAATGGACCAGGCACTTTGCGACTTTGTGTTTACCTGTAAACACTTGTTTGACTCTTTTAAATATAATTTTTTGAAAAAAATAACAACAAACATGTTAAATAATAATGATTACAGAAACAATAATATTACAACAATAATCTAAATCTTTAGATGAAATGATTTAGAAGCTTTTATAAAACAAAATTTAGACCTTCGGAGACTTTCAACCCGTACGATAAAGTCGACCAGTTTGAGATAAAGTCATTAAACACAACCCTATTCATAAACAAATCAGCCAAAACGGCCACCTCAAAACAGAATTAAGGGGTTACTAAATAAATTCAAGGTATCTTGGTGAGAATAAATGTATCTATAATTTTTTGTTCAGTGGTAGCAGTTATGTAGCCATCTTCATGAAGTAGTTAGGGTTTCAATCACCAAATTGGCTAAGCAGTAACTTCACGGAGTTGAGTCAGTTGACATCAACTTCATGATGGAATCAAATGCCTAAAAGAATATAGATCTTTACGTGTATAAGGTCCATTATAACTTATAAGCACGACATTAACAAAACCTGATTTGCCATTTTATGAGTTGATAAATTTAACAAATTCAGGACAAGATTATCCCGTCTATACCTGGGGAACAGTGGGTTTGAACTTGAGGTGTTGTTAACCCAAGGAGGAGGTGAAGTTGATGCATTAGCTGTTGATTTGTTAGCTAAGGGACGTTGACGGGCAAATGGATTAGCAGGCTCTTTTGCAGTACTTGCAGAAAATAACTGCCTTCTGTTCTCATGAACCTTCAAGTTCTGCACACGTGAAAAAAATAAAAAAGGTCAAAATTAAAAAACATGGGTGGTTAGTATAGGTGGAATTTTCAACCCATTTACTTTTGAATAGGTTCATCCAGGTTATGCTTTATCTCTAATGGGTTGAATGATAGTTTTAGGAAAATACGTCAAACAGCTTGAAAGTCATTTTTTAACCCTTTTTTTCCAAAGAAAAAATGTTATAATTGTTGCCTTGTTGGACAAAATGTGTTTCATGTCTCAATCCGACCAGACCTGTTTGACCAGTTGCCCAACCCAACCATTTTAGCGTATCTAGTTGCTAGATAGATGTGGTGTGCAACAAATTTACACCTCTGTTCGCATAGTAAGGACTTCCTTGAACTCCTTTGTCGCGCCCATTAGACGATTCTTCAAATTATCAACAACTGTACTTGAATGGGTTGTGGTGTCACTCGAAATGCTTTCACTTTCATTTTGTGAATTGCAAACAAGCTGCAAATCCACCACTGCTGCATTAAGTGCAGTAATGTCCTGCTTGATGACAGCAGTCAATTCTTGAATCTCCACAGTTGGATCATCAAAAACAGAAGTCCTTTTAGCCACTGGAAGGATAGATGAAGATTAGGTCAGAAACTGTGAACATAGAATTTGAAATTAGTGTCAATAACGTGTTGGTAACGTCCATAATTCGTTTTCATTATTCTCTGCTTATCAATCCCAGAATTCAATTTAATTTAAAAATCCATAAGAACTCAATGTGTCAGGATCGAATGAATACTTAAACAAGAACAATAGACACAATCCAAGAATTAAAAAAAGAAGTTTGCGGAATAACACTTTGATGAAACAAGGATTAAGTAGTGATCAATTGATTCAGAATAAAATGTTTAACAACCAACGCCCCAATCTACTAATTCAAGATGAACCAGTAGATGTACAATACTTCTACATTGTAAGGATCACAGACGACCTTGAGGTTAAAACTTTCTACCAGAGAATTACAAAGAAACATACGATTAACCCTAATGTTACATGGAAATATTTATAGTATTTTGTTACAACCAAATCCATTTTCTATGCTAACAGAATCATCTAATTATGGAGAGATATTCGTGATCAATCTATCCATAACTATCATCCCTAAAATAAAGGAATTCATCCTTATCTCGTACAAACAGTAGAAAGTGTAATTCGTTGCACTAGCACTAACTTTGTCTTCACCACCATTTACCATTAACCAGCACTAATCTTCAACCAGCAGTAACACCAACAAACAGCATCAACCTATAACCGGCATTAACTTCAACACGATGTGTCAACTTATTCTATTGATTCCCAATAATGGTTAAGCCCGCACTAGGACTATTCATTGCAAATTATAGAAGTAGTGAATATGACCTAGCCCTAGACCCCTTTTAGAGTTCAATTTCTTGGGGTGAGTCTATTTCATGAGTTTTAGAATGGTGGAATGGGATTCCTAGTGATATGTTGTGTTTGCTTAACGGGCAAGAGTTTTAAAGAACACATGGGACAAGGGTTTGTCCAAAGTCCAAACCCATGGTAGGGTATGCGTTATGTTAAAACGCAGGTGGGTCCCTCCCTCCCTCCCTATATTTTCAAAATAATAATTCCAAGTCCAACAACAAAACTGTTTCAACAGTCATACATTCTCCTCTTTTTCTTTCAAACCTATATCCACTTCCAATCCCATCTACAAACCAGACGCCACCTTTATATTTGAGCACCATGCCACCATTTAAAATGTAACCTAAAGCTTCTAGATTTCAACAAGCAAAATTCTCTTAATATCCAGTGAGATAAGTCTGCCTTAGCAAGATCTAGTCATAATTAATACGCTTAAATGCATATTTTTGGCTTCATATGCGTAAAAGCAGCCTGTTTGCTTATTAGATGTGGGAAAATATGAAACATATCAATCTAGCAGTAATGCAGTATAGCATAATAACACCAGTCATCAACAGTATATGAACTCCCAAGAACAACCGATATCAGGAAAAGTGTTTTATTTGGTACAAAAGATAACAGATTCTTAGATGATTATATTAGCACTTATTAATGTGATGTCAATACTTGCATGATCCACTACAAATGCATTATACATTAATGGATAGCGCCAATCAGAACACACAATACACAGATAGCAGATATCTTGCAAGTTATTATGCTAGATAGCTACCATACTAATAAGTGAAATGATAGGCCAATTGACAAAAATAGATAAGCTTACTGGATGCTGCTACTATTTATTCATTTAAGTGGCCTAACCTATAAGTGCATCATTAGATTGTGTGGTTTAAAGGAATGGCAATATTGCATTTTCCTGTTTGATACCATAATGAAACTCTTTTAGGAAATAGACTCTTTATGTAAGATCTAACTCCCTATATAATGGAGAGATCCATAAGGCTCCCTTAACTAGGATATGATCATATGATTCTCAAATAGGAGCTCAATTCCAACCTAAAACAATACATAATAAATTAACAATCAAGTCATCATCATTAAGAGCAATCAACTAGAAGGTCAAGCTTAATCAAGTAACAATGGGATAATCTTCTCTAAACTCATGAGTTACTTTCAGTATGATCTCTACTTGTTTTCAATATTAATCCCATGCTTGCACGCATGACATGAAATAAATATCACATACCAAGACATATAATATTAAACATTTTTTTAACATAAATCACTCAAGTCTCATGTGATTTTCATAGTAAACATTGTGTTGCATTTACGCATGCCCACAAACTCCTACGCTTTATTGTCTAGTCTAATAAACAAGTTAGACAGTTAGTCAACGGCTTCAGACTTTGATCCTAGACAAACCATGTTGATATTGTTGCCCTACAGATTTGCATAGGTATAGAAATACTATCTCAACCGATTCATAAAGTTGGTGTCAAATTTGAGTCCAATAACTTTAACACACTCATCAAAATTTACCTAAGAGGCAAAAAATACTAATTTTTTTCGTGATGTACAGTTTACTTGAAGAAGTTTCTTAGTTTGTAAATGTATAAGATCCGTCTTCAAAGAACAATGAAACTTGCATATCTTTTTGGAAACATTTAACATACTTATCCTGTTTCATGTTCTTTATAAGGGGTAATTTAACTTGTTGATCCCATGCAATCAATAATTTATATGGGCGTATTATCTCCATTGCTCCATACAAAACCCACCTTTGGGTGTACATGCTAAGGGTTTGTGTGCAAGACAGAGCTTCCATAATCACTGTTTATTGAAGATTTACAAATAGATGCAACATCCCTGATTCTTATCATACACAGTGCATCACTAAGATTCAATGATCTATTGGTATTTGTATACATTAGATCTCGTTAATGCAGCATTTTATTACATTAATCATTGCTTAAAGTTCTAATCTATATTAGACGTTAAGGCACAACTGGATACAACTTTCCCAGAAAATCAATTAGACATGCATCGAGAATTTCTAAAATCCGAATCTAGTAACTCACATTTTGCAAGTTTCGCTAGCTTCTGTGATGTCTGATGAATCCCGTATCCAATTTTGGAAGCCCTTTTGTTGAATTCCGTCTGAAATGCAACCTTCGATCGTGATCCCTCAGCTTTGGACGAACCACCACCACCGACACCGACAACCCCAGCCCCAACACCCCCGTTATTCGCAATCGCCGCCCCATTTGACGATGGTAACGATTTCCTTAGCCTCTCAGCTATGCTAGAAAGCTCCTGCGTCCGATCTCTATACGACGAACCTTGCGCGGATTTCACATTCATCGTATGATAAATTGATAATGCGAACTTATATATCGGAACGAAGAAAAAATGGGATTTTATCCTGAAAATCCTAAACTAGCCGAGTGATTTCAGGGGCATGATGAATCAAATCTAATATTAGTATAAGCATCATCTGGACGTTTGACTGTGCATTGAATCCAATCAAAACCCTAGATGACCTGATTTTTCAGATCTCTACGAGAGAATAAAGGATTTCTGTATCGTATATCTGGAGAGATTGAAACCGACAAGGGATTCTGTGTATACAAATGTCAAGATGGATCGCGATCGTTTTTTCGGGGCTTCTATCGACCCGTCAGCCAAGATATGAAATTAACGCTCAAAGATATAAGAGTGCTAGGAGTAGTGATACATTATCACACCTATCACACAATCATGTAGCTTTTTCTCAATATCACTCAAGTTATTACTTAGCTCCATAGTGGTTACTTTTTACCATATCAAAATCTGGGACCCACTTTTTTATTATTTTTAAATTTAAGAATAATACCTAATAAAAAATATAAGTATAAGAAAAAAATATGGAATGTGTTGTAAATATATATATATAAGATTGTATAAATATATATATATAACAATATATGGATGATCACATTTTCAACACAAGCTCCATATTGTCAACATTACCATCAACTCATTGTCTCCTAATTAATGGAAGATGGTAAATCAATAGTGTATTTTGTAGTATAAATACCCCATCTTGTAATGAAGAAAATGCACCTCTTGTATGAACTTTTATAAGTTATACATTTCTACTTCTTCTCCTACTTCTATTCTCTCAAAGTTCTAAGATTGTCTTGTTCATCTTTTGTTAATCTTGAGCTAAAATTGTTAAAATTATAACACGTTATCAGCACGAAAGTTTCTACTTCGTAATCAAGGGAAATCAACTACAAGAATCAAATCTTAAACAAGGTATGTATTTCATAAATGACAAGTTATAATATGGAATAAAAACTAAGCAATACTTCATAAACAAAATAAGGACTCATTATTATGGACATTCACAAGTATTGGACTACTAACAATCTAACTTTCGTTTATGATACTAACATTTACTTTTATGCAATTAACATTTACTTTCATGTTAACTAACTTTTATTTATGTTACTAACATTTATTTTATGTTAACTAATTTTTATTTATGCACCTAACATTTACTTACGTTTACTAACGATTATTTATGCATACTAACGTTTTACTCTTATATATCAATGTTTATCTATCTTGATCTTTTTATTTCTATAAATCATTTATAGAATATTATATATATATATATATATATATATATATATACAACGGTCATATAACCGTTGTAATGGTTACATAGCCGTTGTAAACGGCTATATCCTCTTCTATAAATTGAAAACTACTAATCTCATTTTTCATAATAAACAGATTATCTTTTTTCAAAGATCATTCGAAGCATCTTTCAAAAATGATTCACCCGTTTTTAATTTTCATTATTGTACTAATTATAATATCTGTCATCTCGATGGTGATTCTACCAACTGACGAGTTTGATTTTTTCTTACAACTACTTGTAATCATTATCCTTCCAATGTTGTATGTTGCTTTGCAAATGTAGTAATATATATCGATTCTAATATTTTGATTGTTAAATCTTAATAATTATAGAATGTCAAACATTGCCAAGATCGAATTTCCAGCTTTAGAAGCATCTGGGAAAAACTATATGTCATGGTCCACTGATATTAGAGCATATCTAGCATCGTTGGGTATTTTGGATACTCTAAAAGAAAATAACAAATGCTCATCACAAGATAAATGGAAGACAATTTTTATTATTCGTAAACACATCGATGTTGGTGTAAAATTTGGATTTACAAACATAGAAGACCCGTATATTCTATGGAAATCCCTCAAAGGAAGATTTGATAATCAGAAAAGAGTTTTACTCCCTGTTGCTAGGGAAGAATGAAGATCATTAAGATTCCAAGATTTTAAGCAAGTGTCTGATTATAGCTCTGCATTGTTTAAAATATGTTCAACACTAGAATTTTGTGAACAGCCTGTAACAAATGAAGATATGTTGGAAAAAACATACTCCACATTTCATGCACAAAATCTTACGTTGCAAGAGAATTTGCGATTGCAAAATTTCTCGAGCTATACTGACTTGCATGTATATCTTCTCATGGCTGAGCAAAATAATATGTTATTAATGAAAAATCACGAGACCCGTCCCACAGGATCAGTAGCACTTCCTGAAGTAAATGTTACAGAAAACATTGGTCCTAAAAATAATACACGAGGATGAGGACGTGGTCGTGGAAGAGGACGTTTTGATCAAAGGCGCTCCTCTAGCCCCAATCATTTTTCAAATCGAAACCATAATTATGGTAGAGGTTATTCTTATGGTCGTGGTCGTGGCCGTGGACGTAACAAAAGAAATAATACTTACTATGCTCCACGTAATAATAAGACCCAACCACAAAATAAGACCACAAAACATGATGAAGCAAGTACTTCTCAAAACCTTGAAGGTTCCTGTTTTAGGTGTGGTAGCACCGATCATTGGTCAAGAGCATGTCGCACGCCTTCACATCTTTGTAAGCTTTATCAATCTTAACTTAAGGAGAAAGAAGTGAATTTCATTGATCGGCCTAACTATGAAAATACCGAGATAAACGCTTCTGATTTCTTGAATGACGTGGAATGATTTGGAAGTTAATAACTACTTATGTCTAAAGCTTTAATTATGTTTCTGTTTATCATCTTTATTATTTATCTATGCATTTTCGTTTAGTAACTAGGATTTCCTTTTTTCATGTAATAACTTTTTCTAAATCGTATTTATAATAAGTTTCTTTTCTCTATCTTTCAAGTTTGATATGAATTCTACTGGAGCACGACAACAAGATTTGGTTGGAGATCTATGTATTCTAGATAGTGGTTCCATACACACTATTCTTAAATCTAAGAAATATTTTTCTGAATTAAAACCAACAAAAGCAACCATAAACACCATATCTGGTCCAGCAGACTTGATAGAAGGTGTGGGAAAGGCTAACTTTATACTACCAAATGGTACAAAAGTTTTTGTAGACAATGCTTTATTCTCCCCAAAATCAAAGAGAAATTTATTAAGTTTCAGGGACATATATCATAATGGATATGACACACAAAGCGTAACTACACATGATGAGAAAATTTTGCACATTACTAATAAAAGTCATGTATTGGAAAAACTACCATTGCTTCATTGTGGTTTACATTACACACATATAAATATGGCAGAGTCACACATGGTAGTCAAAGAAAAATGTCATAATCCTAGTATATCTAGTTTATGGCATGACAGGTTAGGACATCCGGGCACAACGATGATGAGGAGGATAATTGATAACACACATGGTCATCCATTAAAGAATCACAAAGTCAATCATACAGGTAAAACAACTCAATGTGAATCATGCTCCCTTGGTAAGTTGATTATAAGACCCTCACCTGTTAAAATTGATATGAAAACACCCGTGTTTCTTGAAAGAATCCACGGGGATATTTGTGGACCAATACACCCTCCATGTGGACCATTTAGATACTTTCTGGTCTTAATAGATGCATCAAGTAGATGGTCTCATGTTTGTCTATTATCAACACGTAATGTGGCATTTGCAAAATTTCTTGCACAGATCATTAAACTAAAAGCACACTTTCCCGATCATACTATAAAAAGAGTAAGATTGGATAATGCTGGTGAATTTACATCTCAGACATTCAATGATTATTGTATGTCTGTAGGAATCATTGTTGAACACCCAGTTGCCCATGTACACACACAAAATGGTCTAGCTGAATCTTTGATTAAACGCCTTCAATTAATAGCTAGACCATTAATAATGAGAACAAAACTCCCTGTGTCTATATGGGGCCATGCTATTTTACATGCTGCATCATTGATTCGCATAAGACCAAGTGCATATCATAAATACTCTCCTTTACAACTTGCTTCAGGCCAAGAGCCAAACATCTCACACCTTAGAGTTTTTGGTTGTGCAGTATATGTTCCTATTGCACCACCACAACGTACAAAAATGGGACCTCAAAGAAGGTTGGGTATATATGTTGGGTATGAAACAAGTTCCATCATAAGATATCTTGAACCTTTAACAGGTGATGTTTTTACAGCACGTTTTGCAGATTGCCACTTCGACGAGTCAATATTTCCAATATTGGGAGAAGAAAAGAAAAACAAAGAAAAGGATGTATCATGGTGTGAGCCATCATTACTATATCTTGATCCTCAAACTAAACAATGTAAAAAGGAAATTCAAAAAATAATGCATTTGCAGGAAATTGCAAATCGATTGCCTGATGCATTTACTGATATGAAAAGAGTGACAAAATCACATATACCGGCTGTTAATGCTCCAGCCCGGATTGAAATACCAAATGAAAACTCTGGTAATAAAGTCACTCAAGAGTCTAAAACACGTTTAAAGCGTGGAAGACCAATTGGTTCCAAGGATAAGAATCCTCGAAAAAGAAAGAATGCAGAAAATGCAAATGAACATAAAGAAAGTGTTTCTGAAGAAATACAAGATATTGGATCTCCTTCAAAAGAGGAAATGAATGATGTTAACAATGAGGTTTCCATCAATTATGGTCAAACAAATATATTGTGGAACCGGAATGAACTAGAAAATATTGATGAAATATTTTCTTATGCTATTGTGTGTGAAATCATGAATGATGATCCTGAACCAAAGTCTGTCATTGAATGTCAAAATAGACATGACTGGGGTAAATGGAAAGAATCCATGCAAGCTGAATTAAATTCGTTAAATAAGCGTAATGTTTTTGGACGCATTGCCATTACACCGAAAAATGTGAAACCTGTGGGTTATAAGTGGGTTTTCGTACGAAAACGAAATGAGAAAGATGAAATTATAAGATACAAAGCTAGACTTGTAGCTCAAGGTTTTTCTCAAAGACCAGGAATTGATTATGAGGAAACATATTCCCCCGTCATGGATACAATAACATTTAGATATTTGATCAGCCTGGTAGTTTCTAAAAATTTAGAAATGCGTCTTATGGATGTTGTTACAGCTTATCTATATGGATCACTTGATAGTGATATCTATATGAAAATCCCTGAAGGATTTAAAATGCCTGAAGTATTGAGTGCTAAACCCAAAGAGATGTATTCGGTCAAATTACAAAGATCTTTATATGGTTTGAAACAATCTGGACGCATGTGGTATAAACGTTTAAGTGATTACTTGGTAAGTAAAAGCTATACCAATAACACAATTTGTCCATGTGTCTTTATTAAGAAAACAACATCTGGTTTTGTGATCATAGCAGTTTATGTTGATGATTTGAACCTAATTGGAACATATAAAGAAATCAATGAATCCGCTATGCTTTTAAAGAAGGAATTTGAAATGAAGGATCTTGGAAAAACCAAATACTGTCTTGGTTTACAAATTGAGCATATGAATAATGGAATACTTGTCCATCAATCAAATTATACAGAAAAAATTTTGAAACGTTTCAACATGGACAAATCAAATTCATTAAGCACTCCAATGGTAGTTCGATCACTCAATGTTGACAATGATCCATTTCGACCTCGTGAAGAACATGAAGAGGTTCTTGGTCAAGAAGTGCCATATCTTAGTGCAATTGGAGCTATGATGTATCTTACTAATTGTACTAGACCCGACATTTCTTTTGCAGTTAATTTGTTAGCAAGATTTAGTTCAGCTCCTACAAAACGACATTGGAACGGGATCAAACACATTTTTCGATACCTTCGGGGAACTGTTGATTTAGGTCTATTCTATTCTAACTCGAAACAAGAGTTGGTTGGTTATACAGATGCAGGTTATCTCTCTGATCCTCATAAAGTTAGGTCTCAAACGGGATATGTTTTCATGCATGGAGGCACAGCTATTTCATGGCGATCTCAAAAGCAAACGCTTGTTGCAACATCTTCAAATCATGCTGAAGTCATTGCACTACATGAAGCCATCAGAGAATGTGTGTGGCTGAGATCCATGACAAAACACATTCTGACTTCATGTGGACTAGAGGGGGAGAAAAATCCGACTGTGATTCATGAAGATAACGCGGCTTGTGTTACACAAATGAAAGAAGGGTATATAAAGACTGATAGAATAAAGCATATACCACCAAGATTTTTCTCATATACTCAAGATTGAAATGAAATATGTTCAATCCAGTAATAATTCAGCAGATCTTTTCACAAAGTCACTACCTACTGCAATATTCAGAAAACATGTTCACAATATTGGAATGCGTCATCTTCATCAGATGTGATGGTTGTCTACATGAGGGAGAGTCAACTATACACTGCACTCTTTTTCCCTTCGCTTAAGTTTTTATCCCACTGGGTTTTTCTTTAGCAAGGTTTTTAATGAGGCAGTACTTCAAAGTTGAACTCTGATTTGATAATGTGTCAACCAAGGGGGAGTGTTGTAAATATATATATATAAGATTGTATAAATATATATATAACAATATATGGATGATCACATTTTCAACACAAGCTCCATATTGTCAACATTACCATCAACTCATTGTCTCCTAATTAATGGAAGATGGTAAATCAATAGTGTATTTTGTAGTATAAATACCCCATCTTGTAATGAAGAAAATGCACCTCTTGTATGAACTTTTATAAGTTATACATTTCTACTTCTTCTCCTACTTCTATTCTCTCAAAGTTCTAAGATTGTCTTGTTCATCTTTTGTTAATCTTGAGCTAAAATTGTTAAAATTATAACAGAATGAACTAGATTATAATTTTAACAAACAAAGAAAAGAAAAACATAATAAATTATTGAAAATAATAGTTAAATGAAATTTTAACTTGTTTACTATATCAAAAGAAAAGAAAATTACATGAATATAAAAAAATAATAAAAACAAAAACTCACCTATTGAATCTGCAGTATTGAAACAATTATACAAAGGAAAAAAAGAAAAGAAAAAGTGAAGGAATTGCTTTTACACGCCACCTACCACTTGGTGGTACTTTCCACACTGAAATTCAACCACGCCGTATTGGTGTGGGTTTCACTTTCACCACAGCGTAGTAAAGCTTATCACCATCTAATAACACGTCCACTCCGTTCCCTCTAATAACGTTATTTAGATTCGCGTTGTTTGTTTTTGGGTTAAAGCCATAAAATAACGGTCTACTTTCCCCATTTTACCATTGTCGTACGTCATGTTTTTTTTTACACTTTTGGCCAGCTAACTTATAAAAAACGTGTTAATGTGCCCATTTTGTTTATTTTGACCTGCTATAGCAGGTCACCTTTCCCCTTTTCTTCTTCATCTTAAAATTGAAACTTTAAACCCGAAATTCTCCATTTATACTTGATGAAAATTAATAATTTTTGAGTCTATGGAAAGATAATCGAGTTGTCTATCAAGTAATCAAGTAGTACAAAAAAAACGAATAAAAACAAGTTTAAAATGTGTCAATTCATCAAAAATACCGTAATGGTGCTTAAGGGGTAATACCCGACTTTATTTAACAATTTCTTGGCTTATAGTTGATGAAAATTTATGATTTTGGTGTCCTTTGAAAGGTAAAACGGTTATCTATAATAATTTGTAAAAAGAATTATGTAAAACGAGTAAGAATCGAGCGAAAAATGAGTTTTTTTTCCTGCTCTGTTTTTTAACTAAATTCAAACAACATTCCAACACTTCAATCTCGAAATTCTCTATTAATACATCATGAAAATTTATGATTCTTGATCCTATGAAAAGGTAATCAAGTTATCTTTAAAGTAGTATAAAAAAATGGCCAAAAACGAGTTTATAGTGAATCAATTCTTTAAAAAACACTAAGATGGTCATAACCGATTTTAGTTAGCAAATTCTTGGCCTACACTTGATGAAAATTCATGAATTTGGTGTCCTTTGATAGGTAAAATGATTATTTACAAGGTTATGCAAAAAGAATTAGCGAAAACGATCAAAAAATTAGCGAAAAAAATGAGAAACCGGCTGGAAAAGTTGCAGGTCGTTTTTTGGTACAATGACACGTTTTTAATGAGTTGACTGGCCGAATGTATAAAAAAAACATGACGTGTCACAATGATAAAATGGGGAAAGTAGACCGTTATTTTATGGTTTTAACCCTTTGTTTTTCTTAAAAGTAACTTAATTGATCTAATAAGAGGTTTAAGATACAAAAGTTATTTATATTTTGTTTTCATTGACATCTTAAAACACTTTAATGAATTAGAGGTAAATATATCTTTTATTACGTTTTAATAAAATTCATGTTCTATTATCCTATAACAATCGGACTAATTCTTTCATCGGTTTAAGCAAATATCTACTCCTCCACTTCTCTACATACATGGCCTTCTCCTCCTCTCAGTCGCCACCGGCCACCGCATGCCACCGCACATCTTCTTTTTTAAAACTTTGGTTTTAATTTACTGTATTATTATGGTTTGATATTTTTTTATAAAAATATTTCACTCTATAATTGAAATCTTTTAGATTTTTAATTAAAAAATCGTTAAATATAAAACATCATATGACAGATAATTAAAAACATTCAGTTGTTCTAAAAAGAAACAATAAAATATGAATGAATATTCAGACGTCAGAACCATCTCTTAATGTTCGGACGTGATATTCAAATTCAGATCAAAACCTCTTAAAAAACAAACAACACCTTAGCTAGATACATCAATAACATATATTCTTTTCTCAAATTATAAATGTTTAATTGTTTATCTATTATACTTTTCGTAAAAACTGATAAATCTTTTCAAAATATATACAAATTTACATGTTTTGTTATTTTATAATTCGAAAATATATTTTTCAATATTTTAGGTTTACGTACGGTTCTTACACCTAAGCTATTGATATACTTTTTACTAGCACAAGACTAACGTATAACTATTATTCAGTAATGTGTCTGCATGACAAGTATATTATAATAATAAATAAAATAATAATAATATATTAAAGTGTTGTTTATAAAAAAGAAAGAAATAAATTTAAAGAGAGATCGAATGGAAAAACTATGTCTTAACATAAGGATCATATATAGCACATTGAATTTAAGTTGCCAACTATGTATGTTTATATAGATAAGAAGGAAATAGAAATGAAATTGAATAAGTGAAACTCTAATATGTATGCAGTTTTGCACCAAGTTCTAACATAAGGATCATATATAGCACATTGAATTGTCTAGGGAATCATAATGCTTATTTTAGTACTACTCACGCATAAAACTATTTAGTGTAATTCTATAAATTCTAATATAGTGATATTCTATGATAAGTCTTTCAATTAGATTTAGTTAATACACATAAAATAGAAAAAATCATAGTTGTCATCATATAGTGACTTACACATGAATAGATCGGGGTATGAATACAGATAGACTATAGTGTATGACATATGACCTAAACACTTTATTATAAACACACGTGCGTACATACACGTACATAGAATAGAATATTAGACGTTTATGGGTTAATTATCCATGGTCATGTACATGTATAATTAGTTTTAGATGTATTTATCATCAATGGTGAAATTTTCTATTAAACCTGAACAAATCATGTTATATGCTCATGAAAATGACTGTTTTAATGAACTAAATGTTAAATTTTGTTTTTGTATATTTTTTCCCAATATTGGGTAAAATATATGTTAGAAACCCCCGTTATGTCCGTGTATTAAACAAAAGAAAATAACTTACACCTATCACCTATGTTCTTTTCTAAGTTTAAATAAGTAAATAATGAAAGAGTCGAGATGCATATTGGATAATAAATGTTTTTAAATCTTATGATCTTTATAGTGGGGGGTCACGTGTGCGGGCCGGCTTGAGATTCAAAGCCTTGTGCAATTTAGCAAATATAGGTCATAAGACTACATGTTCCAATGTTAAAACGACGTTTTTCAACACTAAATTACAATTCTTAGAAAAAAACAGTACTTTTATTTTTTTAAACAACAAACAACAATTTTAACCATGTACATGTAGGTATTACATATGAATATGTTTTTAGACCCCAAAAAAGAATAGACCCTTTTTAAACACATTTTGAACTCTCTAATCCAGCCTCCATACGAGTATAAATCACATATAGTTAAAAATGATGTTGTACTATGAAAGACTTACAGAAAAGCAAAATGTTTTTGAAGTTTGAAAAGAAATTGCCAAAAAATAATATATTTGTTGAACAATTATGGACCTAGAATAATATATCTAATTGGAACTATCCCCGATTTAATATGAACATCTACAAATTTGTTTAAGTTGCTCTTAGAACAATTATGGACCTAACATAGGTCACATCCCTCACGTTTATTTATTTAACGCGTGAAGAATGTGATGATAAGTAAATAAATAAAATAAATCAGTAAAAAAGCAAGTCGCTGAAAATTAAATTCAATCTATTAAAATTAAATACAAACTAAAATTAAAAAACGAGACTTTCTATAAAAGTGATGATATGTATATAATTGCTGTTATATATAATAAAACTTGTCTTTTGGATCAATATAACCATAAATTTATGAATGAGATTATAGGTAGTGAGTTGGTAAGAGGAAAAAAAGTCTTAATTATTACGTATAACAAAGAGTTGTAATGCATAAAACATTATCCTTTTTATAAAAGCAAGATCATTAGTAACTTTAATCTGGAAAGTAAGTAAATATAACGGAATGTATAAACCCGAACAAACATCTCACTCGAACTTACGAACATCTACAATTTGTTAAAGTTGCTCTTAGAACAATTATCTACTACTTTACTTGGGTGTCACTTCTAGTTAATAAATGTTGTATAGGTATGAAAAAAGAACTCGAACCTATTGAAAAAACCGGACCTCAATTGTTTCAGATCGGTTCAGAGATACGTTTTCTGAATATGGGATCAGAGATTTTTTTTAAATCATAAGCTTAAACGTACAACGTTATCTCTTAAAACTTGCTTGTATGAAAAGAAAACACCTATAGATTTTAAATTGCCAACATAATTTACTTTCGAACGATTTGAGATAATAACAAAATAGTGCTACTAAAACCTTCTTCATTGTTGTCGATGAATAAATTACTTACATCACAAGGAAAGTGTAAGTAAAATAACATAAAACAAAATATTATCATATTCAGTTATATTGTTTTTGATGGTTTGATATTAGTATACATCGTTTTGTACTTAATTTTCACTTGATTAATTCAACGACATTAAAATAACCTTATACCATATAAACATAAAATCTAAGTGACAGGGACGGTGGGGGTGGGTCAATGACCACAACATGGTGATAGGAAAAGGTCATAGCTGGGTGGGTGATAACGTAACGTGTAATAACTTGGTTGCCGAATTTTCTTTTCTAACCGTTTGAGGTTGTGGGTAAGTGGATTTTTAAATTTGATATGATGGTAAGTGATATAAGATAGGTTAAGTGATAACAATGTGATAAGTACATGATATTATGACAGTATAACGAGAAGTGATAGGAGCACCCACTTCATATCATAAAAGGAGCAAAAATAACGCCATATCTATTCATAGAGTTGTGCCACTAAAAATCTAATATAACAGTTACCAAAATTAGATGTATTTTGTTTGTTAACGTTCTCTTTGTACTCTGGTATACACTTTATTATTTTTTTTTCCATAAATGAATTCGAGTTTGAAGATAAAAATCATGTATTACTCGTATATATTTCTTTTCAGACAGGAGTTAAAAGTCGTTTATATTACAGTCTACAAATCTACTAAAATTGAAACCAAAAGTCAATATGATAAAAATCAATTGCTAAGAAACCAGAAGCAAGAAAACAATGCAACCTTCAAGAACACCAAACAAAACCTTCAGAACTTTCCGGCGAACCACCACCGCCGTACCATAAGCAATCATCACCGGAAACTGACAGTTACCCGCCGACGGATCGTCCCTAGTCACAATCGCTAGCCCCGAAAACTCGCAATCCCAATCATTCTGATTATGAAGCTGATAGTACATATTAAAAGCATACGATGCATTTCCCGACAAACTTAAATGATTACACGAGGATCCGTAACCTAACGAAGTACAATCCGATAAGCTACACGCATAATCGATTTCCTTAGCCAACCCCTCAAACTCTTTGACCCGTGGGTTCAAAACACACCACCTTCGGCTCATATATTGAACCCCAACAACAGGGGCCAACCCTTTATTTCTTTTGGCCCCGGTTAAGTCCAGTTCGTATTTGGGCTTACCATCATATTCGAAAATGCCCCAATGGGTCTCAAACGACCCAGGAGCTATACTCTTCTTGTTTTCGTCAAGAAGGCTAAAAAGGTAAATTTCCAACGGGCCACTTCGAACGGGTGTTCCTTTCGAGCTCAATACATGTTTGATCACACCTTGGTTAAATCTCTTCGCGTTTTTAACATTCGCGTTTATATCTCCATCAGTCGGCCACCCGATTTCACCGACGATGATCTTCATTTCCGGGTATCCGGCTTTTGTTAAAGAAGCAACCAATGTGTCATAATTTGCATCAAAAACATTCGTGTAGAGATAATTTCCGTCCTTAACAGGCTTATTCGACCCATCAAAGAACGCGAAATCCACCGGAAAGTAAGCGTTACCGTAGAGGCTAAGAAACGGGTATATATTAACAGTGAAAGGAGCATCGTTGGAATAAAGAAATTGAATGATTTCGATTGTTGCATCTTTGATTTCTGAACGGAAGTCGCCGGCCGACGGAACCGGGTTTGACTCCGGTGACTCGTAGATATCAGCGTTTAACGGGACCGTCGCTTTGATTTGAGTCCCTAAACCGGCCCGGTTAAGGGCATTTTGCACATTTCTTAAAGCCGGCAACGTGATCTGTAAGTAGGTCGCATTGTAAGATTTCAGGAAAGGCTCATTACCAACTGCAACATACCTGAAATAATCAATGAAAATCATATATACTGTTTTAATTTACCCTCACATATCACATTAAGAACCCTAAAACTGATCGTTTCGTCTCCATAAAAATGATCGATGTTTATAGCGATATTACACACAGTATGTACAAAGTCGGAAGCAATTAGAAGTGATTGAAGTTTTACGATCAGTAATTTCAGTATCGATTGACACAGAATGAGTGGTGTTGTGTGTGTAGAATTGAAGGAGAAGAACTGTTAATTAATTGTGGATATTGTTGCTTACTTGATATCAACACCACCAGGATAAGCATAAGTTGTTATATTAGCATCAACCCAATAATCAGCATAACTCGGATCTCGACTCATATCCAACAGCATGAAGTTGGGGATCGCCACCATAACCTCAATCTCGGATCCAACCAGAGCATCCATGATCCTTTTCTCTGCTTCAAACAGCTTCACCTTCCTGAATCCATTCTCTCTCATCATCTCCACCACCTTCTCCGGCGGAAGCTGGTGGCTGGTCATGGTTCCCCAGTTGACTCCTATTCCCAGATTTGAATCAGAATCTGAATCGGAATCAGAACCAGTGACGATTGCCGCCATGAAAGCTGTCGAGAAACAGAGGAGTGTTGTAAACATGATCAATCGGCATGGTTTTGACGGATGTGTGATCATTTTTTGCAGGATTTTGGTGTAGGATCGTTGGATTATGTCTTCGATTGGAAGGAGTAATCTGAGATATGAAGAAATTGGAGGGAGATTTAGGATTTGGAGGGGCTGAAAAATAGTAAAAAGGATTTGGTGTCTTTGAATCTGTTATTCAGTTATGTAAAGGGAAATGCCATGCAATTCCGTGTGCTGTCAATTTCCATGAGGATAATTGTCTTTCGTTTATCTTTTTATTTTTATACTTTTTCGTCACCAAAATGATTTTCTTTATCATATAAAATGAAAAGGGAAATAACACTTTTGGATAGATGATGATTTATATATAAAAAAGTTGTATCATACATAATTAAATATATGCGTTTGATAATATTATTCTAATATATGTGGATGAGAAAAATATATCACAAGTTTGTAAGGGTAAAAAAATCATTATCGTTGTGCATGACCAGGTCTTGTTATGTGCAAAATCTCCGCTTTTGGATATGTCTTGCGTGTTAAGTTTATTATTATCCTTTTTATCCATTATCAATAGCAGATAGTAACATATTTTATGTTTATACACTCGCAAACACTATAAATAGGTACAACCAAAGAACAATGAAAAAGGCAATGATCGAGTCTATCATCATCTAGATACAATCTAGGAGATTGTGAGATTGATGCCATGTTTTTACCAACTCGAGACAAATGGGGAGATGGTTTAGACTTTAGACATACTCTTCATCGAGGAACTAACCGTACAAACCCCATTTCAACTTTGTAGGTGGCTTCTAACCTTACCACTCCGATTTGTTAAAGTATAACTTCAAAACTTGAAGCAACAACAAGAGGCTGTCGAGCTTGACAACATTGCAACCACAAGGCATTGATCACCGAATCCATGCAGGACCCTAAACTCTATTTACCAAAACCTATCTATCACTAGCTTAACATTGTTTACTAACCTCAACACTATACAGCCGAGGAAACAAAGATTTAAAAGGAAGCTCATAAGTTAGCCATGGTTCATGCCAAAATGAAGTATTCTATTAATTTTACATATATCGTGGACCACCAACTTACCAACTAAGTTACCAGGAGGAACTTATAAAATAACAGAAAATAGTGTGTTTACGATCTTTTCCGTCATCATCAATTACTGTCATGATATATTCAACACTATTTTCAAAGTGTAGTGACCCACTATCGGTGTAAATTTATAATACACATCTTTATATAAAAAAGTAAAAATAAAAAATAAAAAATTGATACACTCGATCAATCCTATGTTTCTTTCTTTAAGTGCGTTTGGATTGAAAGTTTAATATTAAGAAAAAGATACGAGAATGATAGTATTTATGTGATATGAATGAACAAGTTCTAGAAAGAGTTTTTCAATACCTAAGCAATCAAATCACAAAATTGAACATCAAAAAACAAAAAATAAAAATAAAATAGATGAACAAACGCCCCCTTGACTTCAATGGATAAAGCTTTAATAAGATAGGGTTCATCCACGACCAACATATACCAACTTTCCATTAGAATAAACAACCTAAGAGAGTCAACATAACAAAGTTATGAAATGAAGATAAAGAGCCAACAAAAAGATTTTAAAAAAAAAGGTTAACTGCGTCTTTTTGACAAGAGGCAGGAAAAAATAATGAAAAAGAAAAGATTACCCCCTTGAACATGTTTTAATGAAACTTTCCAGCCTGAATCTACGTGTAATATTTTCAATGCAGTCCTCTCATTTACTTTTTTCTAACTTTTTTTTCAGTTTTATGTCGTCTCCAATCACATTTTAGGTCTTTGTTTTTGTACCCACTTGAACAAAAGGCTTAAAGATATACATACGTATATACTATACTATCACCATATGATGCAATTCCAGTTAAGAAGATATGCTTTGTCTATAAAGATCATGATTGCATCTTTCAAATGGTGGGGTTCTAAATGTTCTTTTTCTTGTTTATGATCTTCCATAATCAGGTCAGGATTTAAAGATTAGACCTTTTGTCCGATCGAAAAAGAGAACAGGAAATAGTTTATTCGTAACGTATATCCTGAAATACATGTAAATTTAAGGAAGAGATAAGCACCTAAGAGCAGGGTGGGACGGTTGCCTTTTGGCTAAGCACTTGATGGTGATTGTTATTGATCAATATCAAGATAATGACGTAAAAAGTTGCAACATCTAAGTCAAGAAACACGATAACATGGTATTTTCTTGATTCAATGTGTTGTCATCAACAAAAAGAAAGGAAAAAGAATAATCTTTTTATGTGTACATTATCTATGAAGAAAACCTGGAGTCTTGGTGATTTCTTCAGTGATGCATGCTTCTTCAGGCAACTGAAAGCTCAGGCAATACATTGCCTGCAATAGAGATTAGGAATTGTAAATGGGTAGTTGGATAGTGATTAAGTATCTCAATTCAGCATAAGATAATTTTACTGTTAAAAGTATTTATGGTGCACTTATCACTTTCTTTAAGCCTAAAATGTTACTTTCCCGTCCAATGAATCAAAGTGAGAGTTTGCTGATTTTTTTTGTTTCTTTGCATAATTATATATTTTCGGTAAACATTATATTATGTTACTCTATACACTAATTTTTTTTAGATATTATATATATTTTTTATGTGTTTATAACTCTTCAATTTGTTTGTACTGACCCAAAAATTATGATATTATATGTTTATTACATAATAAAACTTGAAACTTTTCTTTTAGCATTAATTTCCATTTCCCTGTCCGAAACATCGAAAAGGGACAAGTAATCTTAATATAATATAATATATAATTTCCATTTCCTTTTTCCCTGTTCGATGTTTAAATAAATGGATTTCTTCAATTAAATAAATGGAAATTAAGTTTTAGCATTAATTAAGTTTTAAGGGAAATTAAGATTACATTATATAAACATTAATTAAGTTTTAAGGGAAATTAAGATTACATTAATTAATACTTGTCCCTTTTCGATTTAAGATTACAGTAATAAAGTGTTTAATTATGTAATCTTTTAGATTACACACTGATTTTCTTTACTTTATTTAAACACTTTTCTACTTCAATGTAATCTTAATATAATATATAATTTTCCTTTTCTTAAGACATCACAGATATACTATATGTATATATATATATATGATTACTTAAACTGTCCATGTAATACACGGGTTTCTAGTCTAGTTTAAGGTAATAAAAGAAATTCAAGGGAGATAATGCTTGGTTGTACTTTAGTTGTTTAGAGTTGTAATAGTCAGTTAGTTGTTTTGAGTTTTTTGCAATTTTCTGATTATTCAAGAGATAAATAAATAAAAGAGACTAGTGAAAAAAAGGATACACCCTCCCCATATGGAAGTAAAGAGTCCCTAAAATTTGGTTATGACAAGGGGTAATTACATAAAATTCATTTTACCATTTAATAATTAGTTTTGTTGCAGCTAGTATAATGAAACTAATTATCTAAAATTGGTTATTCAAAAAGCAAATTCAAACTCCCCCAAAGACACCAACTGAAACATTTGTCAAGATACAACTATAATGCATAGAGTACCACCCATTTTAGCAAGAGTGCTGTTTGGTGACAGCATACCACTTCCTCCTTTTGAAACCTCTTAATCTCTAATTACTAGTGTCTCAAGTATAACCTTATGGAAAAAAGCAATCATTTTAGAAGATTTTATGTCGGATATTACCTTGTTTGGAGCAACATCTCTAACCCGATGAAATACTGGCTCATGTATCTTAGCATTCAGGAGTGCTTCTGCCTCCTGCGTAAAACATGATTTCAACTCTTTTGAATCCCTTTTACTTATTTATTCAACATTTATTTTGTTTTACTTTTGGGGTTGGGGGTCCAGGTGGTGGTTAAGTGCTTACTGAAACCACTGAATCTTGAGACTCATTTGATCGGATGAAACAGTAGCAATGTATCCATGGTAGAGACCCTTTCCAACATTTCCTCTGTATAAGGCCTCTAAATACATCTAATATGAATAAAAATAGATATTTCAATTAATTCATTATCATTCATGTTACTAAAAAGATATAAAGCATGCAAAATGCAGAAGTAAATTTAAGAGATGAAAATGCTCAACACCATATTTAGTATTTACCAAGAAACTGTAGAGCAGAAGCAGGCAGATTCATTATCACGTGATCAATATGTTCCCAGGACTTGTCAGTGAATGGAACAGATGTTTTTATTCTTTTATTTTTGCTTCCTTTTGTCTTGACAGCCACATGAACATCGGCACATTTTGAACTTCCATTTTCTGTCTCAAAGTTTAAAGATGCATAAATGTAGTTAATGAGCATGTCATAATCAACACCCAATAAAAATATATATAATATTTAACCCATACGATTACAATTTCATATGTCCCATGATAATTACAATAGCATATTTCTTTCATTGGATTTGAAGGTAAGGATTAGCTATATGCTTATTGCTGTTAACGCTAATTCTGCATGCTACCATTGATTTTAGTAAACATTTCCTTAGTTTTACCATATAAAGGCCCCTAAGACTGTCGACCAATAGTCAAAAAAGAAAAAGAAAAAATAATTATAAAACTATGAAGTCAAATATTCGACTCTTCATAGGGAGGCACAACTATTGGCTCAAAATTGTAATACACAAGTACACAACCGAAATCAAAGTAACTGTAAAGCACATTTTATTGGCAATCTACTCATCTAAAGTTTACTGAACACGTCATACCTTCAATATAGTTTTCAAAGTATTTTTCAGTGGCAGCCACATTTAATTCTTTGTTCATACATGAGATATTATCAACCACTTTAGCTCATATAACCTTTCTGGGAATTTCTACCAGCCAACATGATGCATGAATATCAAAGTTAAAAACTTTTTTAGTTCAAATCAATTAAAGAGACAGACTTGGCTCAAAAATCATGGCATCGACATAGTAACACATGATTTTGGTTAACAGTTGCAACTTCAATATAAAATAACATAAATGTTAAGAAACAATACCGGAATTCCTTTCTTCGGAGTTTGCAATAGTACTTTGAATACTTTCTTGAATATCGCATTTCACAGATGAAATCAAAGCTGGATCATCTTGTTTATTGTCGCCAATGGGCACTGCCATCAATTGAGACATAAAGATTCTTGCATCCAAGTTATAAGCACGGATATTGTTGTTAACCTTGTTAATATCAGCATTAATTTTCAAATAGCGAACACTATCTGGGTTTAGATCATTGGCATACACAAAGCATCCTTTTTGGGCAGCTGGAATAGCAAAAGGACCAATCCCTGCAAACATGTCACATATGATCTCTCCTTGGTTAAACTTGTTGACCAGCCTTATGTGTTCATGCTCCAGTCTTGAATTCCAGTATACCAACCCGTAATCCAGCTTGAAGGTTGCACCATATTGTTTCACCTCTGTAGCCATGTCAGGTTTCCCTGCCAGTATTTCAAATTTTGGTACACGAAACTCGTTTGCTATAGAACCAACTTTATTGACAACTGTCTGGATTCTGGGATGATTTTTCTGCAAGTAAAAGTTGAAAACGATTGAAGGTAAAAGAATATGAATAGCCATTTGGACACATTCACTTATGAATGAGTTGATTCAGGTTATGTTTTATCTCTAATGCATAAAACCTACTAACTTATTAAATTATCTTATCCGAAAACTAGATTATTATTCTATTCATATTTTGACAAACACTTGTTATTTCCAAAAATTTAGAACAAAAAGTGTTTTGGGTCAACCCAACCCGAACCATTTGACAAGTGACTCAAACCGCCCATTTTGCTAGCTTGAGAAGAAACTAATAAACTGAATATCTTCATGACATGTATAGCGTATTACAAAACTATTATCAGCCCCCCACCCCCCATCCCCCACCCCCTTTCAGCAAATAGGAGTTTGACACATACATCATATATCACTTTTGCAATGACATCCTTGTAAGGAAGGAGTTCGTCAGGTATATTCAGATGAGCAATGTGACCTGAAAAAAAGAATTTGAGGTCAATTTATCCATTAACGAAAAGCGTCTATAGGTTCCCACACGTACCAAGAATTCTGCACTGAAACTTTACTAAAAAGATCAAAACAATGGAAAAAGAATCCCATTTTGTCAACATCCTCTCTATGCAATCTTGAGTCCCATTGAAAATAAAGCTAAATAGAAAATCTAGATGTCTTTAGAAACATACAAAATACTTAACTATTGTTTCAAAAGATGATGGGGCCTCAAGTCCAGGTGGTAGAACCTGCTTCAGCACATGGTCTGTAATAGAATAACAGCCACTTAATATACATCCAATTATATAGAACTTTTCTGTAAGAAACTGAAAAGCAAGTAAGTAGCCCAAAAACACTTAAAACAGCATCGCCCATCAGAGCCTACAATGTGTTTCGCATCTTCCGTACAGTCGAGTTTGAATTTAAATATATCAAAATCACCTGCACCCCAGTAGGAATATCCGAGTGTTAATGAGTACGGAACCGTTTCAATCGCGCATAGTTTCTTTAACTCATTAAGATTTTGGATAGGAAGTTCTGAAAGATCTGTACCACGAAATGAAGATTGTAATGTTAGTATTCAAATAACAAGAAAGAGACTAATTAAGCAATTAAACTCGTAAATAATAGTAGATTATGAGAACAGAAAAGTTTAAAGATATGGGGGAAGGTTCAGATGAGAATGAGAAATTAAATGAGAATGGGAGACTCAATCTCAGCCGTTCATTTTGTAAGTGGAATTCATGGATGGAGAGTGTGGAGGGATAGAGTGTGGCAGGGTGCATGTGGGGAATTCATGAGTGGGCAATGACATTGAAAGAGGGGAAATTGAATGGCTGGGATTGAGTCTCTCATTCTCAATTAATTAAAGGTTCTCATTTGAACCTCTCACTAAAGATATGATCATTCACTAATGAGATGCAGATCATTAACACAATTACAAAGGGCACATTCTATATGATTAGAATGAAAGCACTATCGTATATGTATGTAAACATGTGCCATATACCAACACATTGTCTCTTATAAGGAGGATTAGAGAAGCATGACATGCCCGAGAACCATTTCGTTACCTGAACTATTAATTGTACTCCCCAAAATGTATACCTATATATGACTGAATTAAAAAGGTAGTAAGAATATCATTGATAAACATATAAATCTCTCTCACACCAAGGAGAACCAACATGAATACACAGAACAGAGTGAGCAAAAACTGAATTGTATAGAAGCATTCCATGAATGGGGTAATCACGATGGAATGAGAAGCAAGTGGACCTAAAACGAACAAATGGGACTCTCGCAAAGGCTTAACAAATTATTCAACGGTAAACTAGAAAGCACAGAAACCAGCTTATTTGCTTCTATAGAAAAAAGTTGGGCTAGGATAGCAGTTCAAGAATATTTCTAAACTTTTAAAATAAATCAAATGGACATCTAGACAAATTATAAACAACAAAGACAAGAAGGTTGAACGAAAAATGGTTGTTACCAGGATTATGTATCTTTTCTGATAATATAACATAACGAGTTTTTTCACTAGTTGGGTCTTCAGTGATGGGCTTGATTCGCGGTTTGTCAAGCATGTGTCTACAAGTAAAACAAAAGAAGATTGAGTGTCTCATGTCAAAGTCTACAATAATACTAGAAACCAAGATCAATGTTTAACACATTATGGGACAATGCCTTTTACACAATCACATGACAGACTAAAATCTTCTACGATATCTATAAGAGATCTTCAGGAGACACTTTTGCCATTAAGCCAGGGAACTTCAAAAAAAAAGAATCTCATTTCTTTGGGACAATTGTCAATAGAAAATTAAACAACGAAGCAGATATATTGTTGTGAAATAAATAAGCGACACGTAGAGGACAAATATCGAAAGAGAAAATTCCTACGGAGATAGAAACCCTCCTAGTGTTACTACACAAATTCACATCCTCACGACTGATACAGATTGCTCATGAAAATGCAAAAGATTTAAGTTAAATAAATATATTTGGTTGTAAACATGTGCACATATGGATGCTCAAACCAAGAAAGACGTATAACTTAAAATTTAACAATTGAAGAAAGCATCATACCCATTAAGTAATTTAGTTGCAACCTTGCATAATTCTCGAGGGATTCGAAGTGCCCACAACTTCAAATGCACATCAAACTTGCTTTCATCCAACATTGCAGAATTCTTCAAAATTACCTAAAAACCACATCAAAAGTTACTTCTATCAGCAGCAATAGAAATAAAATAATCACAACAGTTGAAACCATTCAAAAATAATAGCATGATTTATACACTTTGCAGAGCGGGGATACCTTTCCTTAAAGATGGTAACACGACTTAGGTAATGAATCAAATCATTTTCAGGTCAAAATGGGTAAGGTCGAACTTGTCTGTTAATCAAATTATTCCAACTTCCAACAAATTTGGCTATAGTTAAGAAATTTTAAATATTTTGTTCACAAATTACAGCAAATTTGCCAAGTAACTACCAAATGTCAACAAAATCAAATCTAAGTTTCCAAGTTCTTACAAAATCAAACCCCTAGACTCTAGATATGTAACAAGTCCAATCAAAATAATAAAAAATCTGAACCTAAGGTTCTATTAACATAAGTACATATACCTTCTTTCAACCAATCAAAGAGAAATATATCAGTATGCTAGCAGTAGCATAACAATTTCACGGACAATATTATAACCCTAACTTCCAAGTATATAAGAATTATAATAACAAACTATCAATTTAGTTATATTTTAGCAAATTTACCATCTATCATTTATAAACTTCACAAAATCAATATCAAACTTTGATAGTAATCATTTGCTTCTGCTGCCAAGGGTTTCACAAAATCAAAATCATAACTCTAACTTATTTAAGACTTAATAAGTTGAGATTTGAGAAGTACCTGAATCAAAAAGCCAGAGGCTTTTGTTTGCTTCTGCTGCTAGTAAAGTAGTGATCTTTAGGGGCTCCTTAATTGCTTATGCTGCTATGGAAGTATCTTTTTGTTTGCTGCGGCACACTCTCAATTCTCAAAGACGCAGACACACGGTAATCGAGCAATCGTTTGCGTGAGGCGTTTCTTATTTTTGCTTCTGCTGCCGTGATGTTCAAACAGCCAAATACATTGTGATAGACAAGATCATAGAACCAAACGGCGAAAGAACAGAAACCGTGAATGTGTTTAAGTTAAATAATTTAACAAAAAAATATGAATAATTAGCCGGATTCGACAGAATTGCAGCTTCTGAATATTTTCAGGAGGTTTAGGCCTATAGGGTTTTTTGGAGCAGCAAGCCAGCAATGGCGGACATCATGAAATCAAATGCAGATGGGCGGGTTTGTTAATTGGACCCCATACAGTGGGCCTTAATTTGGACCTAATTTTACAGGCCTATGTTAGTGATTTGGCCCTTACTTTATGGGCCTCGTTTTGTTATTAACTTTCATACAGGGTTGTTGATTTGTTATTAACTTTCATGACTCTCGTTTTGTTTATAAGAAATATGTGAACATTTTATATACTTATATAGTTATATACTTCTATTTATCATTTTGTCCTCCTTTTGCACTTAATCAAGAAGAGTGTTAGTCAAGAAAGAATATAAGAAATGATAATTAATAGATTTAATGTACCATCATTTAGGTAGTGTTTGGTTTGATGGATTGTTTTAGGAAGGAATTGGATTTTGAAGGATTTGGAATTTGAATCTAAATCCTTCCTTGTTGTGTTTGGTAGTATCAGGAAATGGAATTCACTTCCCCACCACAAACCACCATCGCCACCTTCACCACCACCTTACTGCCGTCACCGGTGCCCCACTGTCGCCCACCACCGTCTATACGCTGCCACCGTCTAAACCCTACGTCGCCACCACCGTCTAAACTATAAATCGCCGCCACTGTCTAAACCCTAAATCGCCGCCACCGTTGAAACCCTAGCCAGAGGTCGCCTTCGGTCGTTAAACGCCTCCGTTGAACGTCGCCATTGAACGTCGAAACCCTAGCCAGAGGTCGTCGTCGCTGTCGAACGAAACCCTAAATGGGTGGTTGCTATCGAACGAAACCCTAAATGGGTGGTTCCTATCGAACGTCGAACGAACACCACCGTTGAAGGTCGCCGTCGAAGGTCGCCGTCGGTTGCCCAAAATGGGTGGTGTTTATGGTCAGCCAAGTGAAGAGAGTAAGGAAGGAGAAGGAAATATTTCAAAATCCATAGGGGAATGGAAGGATTTCAAAATCTATCAGTTGTGGGAATGTTTTCCATCCCCTAAAATCCATTTCCTTTTCTTATGTTAAACCAAACACATGATTTGGTTGGAATTAAAATCCAATTCCCACCAATTCCCATGGAATCCATCAAACCAAACACTACCTTAGTGAATATTGAGTAGTAGGATGAAATATGATTATATGAAGAACAGTATAATGAAATAATTTTTTCCAAAATTTAAAAAATATGCGGAAAATGATTAGCACACAAAAATCGTCTCTGATTTCACACTTATATGAAGAATGTGTGATTGGACTTCTTTTAGCTAGAGCAAAAGCTCTAAATAAAAGCTGAAAAATGTAGTTTTATTTGTATAAATTTGTTTGATAAATTTGTTGTAGTTGTAACTTAAAAATATAAATGACATACATATTTGAAAGCGAAGTGTTCCAAAATACAAACTAATTACTGCCACAGTATTGTGCGAGTATTATACTAGTTTTATTAAAAATAAAAGCTTAACCACTTATAACAAAACAAAGCTAGTGAAACTTATTTTATAAAAACCAAGATCTCCGGCTCTTAAAGCATCGAAAAACTCTGGCTGTATGTCTATTTATGAATTTATGTTTTTTTCAATGGGTGTTTTGATTTGGTTTATGATGATTTGTTGGCAGTTCAATTGTAGTGGCGGTAGAGGTTGGTTGTGATGGAGGATTGGAGGGTGGTCGCAAATGGATTGGTTAAAAGTGGTTAGTTATTCAAGAAAAAATTCAAATCGTAACACATAAACAAAAAAAATAGCACGTAAAAAGTGTTTTTGAAGTTAACACATTAACTAGTAATTAAGGTTAATTAGATACTCATATAATTTTTTTTAACATCAAATCAAAACTCTTTCATTAAGTCGATCTTAAGTTTGGTATACACATTAAAACATAAGTAAACCTCACACTTAAGAGTACATCAATAACTATGTTCGGATCCAAAAAAAGCCATCAAAACTTAGGATGCTCCTTTGTTCTTATCCTTTGGCTCCATATCCATTAGCCCTAAGTGATTCATCACGACGGCCCCATCTCATTGTTTGTGCACATCTAGTCGCTCGAAAACTACTATTATGTCTCTCAAAGAATGCAACACCAACAAGTTAAAACGCAGCTCCCGTCAGCTGACCCGTACACTCTACATGCTGCAGCAAAGGTACACTCTACACAATGATTGCTGCTTGTAAATCCCATGTTAAGTCCCAACACCCCAACCTGCATATCACTAAAGCTTGAAAAGAAGGGTTCATTTGAGAACCATTGTTAGTGGAGGGTTCATTAATACACTCGACATCTTTATTTAAAACAGACAAAGGTGCATCAATCAATATAAAATATTCAAGAATCGTATATATATATATATATATATATATATATATATATATATATATATATATATATATATATATATATATATATATATATATAGTGGAGGGTTCATTTGAGAACCATTGTTAGTGCTAAACCGTGAAAACCAATCTTAGGCGTTTTTTTGGAATTTTCAATTTTCAATATTTATGTGACGACATTCTTTTATCAATCATTGAAACCATAAAGTCATTAATACACTCGGCATCTTTATTTTTTGGAGCCAAAATTGCTCTTTCCTGTAGAAAATTTATATCATAAAGTTGTTTATAGAACTACACTTAGAGCTTTTTAAAATTGATTGTTAGTTGTGACTAAATAACCATACAGAAACTATACTTTTACATAATTACTGGGTAGTGAAACAACTAATATGTTAATGTGTTTTGTAACTACACATACAACTTGAAATTATATATAAAAAATTTAATTGTCTAAGTTATCTTATTTTTAACTAATAACTTGCTACATAAAATAAAAGTTATTACATGGATATTTGAGATTCAGTGGTATCTTGTGTTTTCAATTATATTTAATTTAAAAATAAATTACACTTAAACGATTTACATATGTATAGACATAATCTATTCTATATTAAAATCTTATTTTTATGTGATATGATTTGCGTATACTTAAATGGATGTCATCATTATTTAACTTTTAATGAATTTAGCTTACAATTTCAAAGATTTAAATATATAATCGGGTAATAAAAATGTCTTTGCAGCACTTGATATTATAACATCAACAATAATATTATAGTTATGGTTTTACAATATCGGGATAAAGCTCCATCACGAGAAACACATTAATATTATACTAAAACTTTTAGACATATAATGTAACTTTATATTTCTTAAAAAGAGTATTTATAAGAAGTACTAAAAAGACATGTTTTCACTCATGGACAGATATATGTGACAGTTTCTTGAGTGAAGAGTAAAGAGAGGTTAAAAGTTTTAATTTGCGATGATTAAGGAAACCCTACTAATAAAACTATGAATGTTGTTTATAAAGAGGGTTTAAAGAAAATTTAATGATAATCTTATGTATGAATTTTAAAATTCTGTAATGATTATTCATTTCTTACGAGATTTTATATTCATATCTATGATTTGTAATTTTTTTACTATACGTCTTAATACTCTTTAAAACTATATAAATTTAAAATTGACTAATATCATCCCGTGTTAATACACGGACCGCTTAGCTAGTTATAGAAAATAATGATCTGCTATTACACGGTAATATTTTTATTAGGAAAAATGTTTTTCAATGGCAAAATTGATTACTTTTATAAACTTTTTTGACAATTTATACATCATATTTATAATTTTATTTGTGACAAACGAGTAGATGACAAGTGCTTATTTTTTTTTTTTTGTTTAAATCAACAACCCTACCAATTTGTTTAGTACTTTAGTAGTTAAGCATTATATTTGGTTATATGATAATTGATTAGTTTTTTGGGGTATGTTTCCGTTTTAAGGTTTTGGGTAGGCATAAAAATACCGTATGGACTGAATTAATTTATGCTTAAATTAGAATTATACTATATATCAATTGGAGAAGTAAGATTGCAATTTATCCTGATAATGTAACGTCCCAATTTTTTTTTTATAAATAATAAACAAGTGAAACGGAGACGAAACGCATTTTACAATAAATAAGATATCTGTATCGAGTGGTTCACAAAAACACAACGAGGTCCCGCACCCGGAACTACACGTTGAAAAGTATTTCGAATAAAAATACAGATATAGTTTACTAAAATGTTTGTAATATATAAACAGCGGAAACGGTTAAAAAGCGATGAGCCTTTCATCATCGTTTGGAAGTATAGATAACGCCTTCATCGACAGGTGGCTTTATCATACTATCCTACTCGTACATCAATTCGTATCCACATTTCGTTCTCATACTAGCATGCCTTTCACGTCCTCTGAAGTAGCCTTACACGTACTAAGGCACTTCTACTATACAGGCATTAGGGGTGAGCATGGTACCGGACCGGTACCGATTTTACCGAATACCGAATTTGATCTAAAGATGGTACCGAATACCGTACCGAATTATTCATATACGGTACCGGTACCGGTACCGAGTACCTATTTTAACTAGTTAGTTCGGTACTAGTCCCGAATACCGAGAATACCGAGTCCCGAATACCGATTTAGCGATATTTCAAGTACCGAATACCGGACCGAAAACTCTAATTCGGTACCGGTACCGGTACCAGTTCCGGTACGGTTCGGTATTTCCGGTACCAATGCTCACCCCTAACAGGCATACTACAATCCTACAAGTACCCCTCACCTGATTCACAAGATTCCTCGCGATTCCGGTAAGCCTCGACATGTATCATGTGCTTGTAATAATATGGGCCCTTATATTATTCTAAACACATCATACATACCGAGTCTTGCCATTACCACTTGAAATCCCGATTAACAAGCTTAGGCCATGTTTCTCACAACAGTTTTTCACATACATAATAATGGCTATTGAATCCCAATCTAAATATATCATGTATACCACCATGCATACTGTTAATTCATATAAAAAGTCGAACGCCTGGTTTTTTTTTTTTTTCATTCCAACAATCAAACAAGAACATGAAATAAAGTCAAACCAACCGTTCTAAATTGATATGAGTATCATTATACATGGCACACGATATTCACAATATACATAGACATGGATGCAATCACTATCACTTTATCAACTTTCACAACTTCAATCGCACAATAAGTTTCTCAATTCAATACACATACACCTTAGTGTTTCACACTTCAATACATTCATATCATCACACATAAGGTTTCACCCATCAGTCGTCGTATCCTAGTCTAAGCATATTATATATACAACTCTGCATAATGTTAAGTCACACAAGTAGTCGAGTGTTTGATTCTCCCCTACCACAACAATCAAACAAGAACATGCAATAAGGTCAAATCATCCATTCAAAACTTATGTGGTTACCACTATGCATAGCTTAGAGTATACATAATCTACCTAAACATGGATACAGTCAATATCACATTCTCAACATCATGGATCAATCTACACAGTATATTTCACATCACAGTATATACAATGCTTCACCTTTGTGCTCACCCGGACCAAGCTCTAGCTGACAGCTCATCATTTATTGAAAATGCAGTCTGGCTTCGAACCGTGGGTCGGATCCCAAGCAACAATCAAACAAGATCATGCAAGGAACCCTAACCACAGTCCTAAACCCGACCGTTTGAAAACTTAGAACCAAGGTTTAAGTCCGAACAAACCACTTGAATGTTCGAATCCCTCAAACCAAGGCTCTGATACCAAGTTGTAACGTCCCAAATTATTTTTTTATAAATAATAAACAAGTGAAACGGAGACGAAACGCATTTTACAATAAATAAGATATCTGTATCGAACGGTTCACAAAAACACAACGAGGTCCCGCACCCGGAACTACACGTTGCAAAGTATTTCGAATAAAAATACAGATATAGTTTACTAAAATGTTTGTAAGATATAAACAGCGGAAAAGATTAAAAAGCGATGAGCCATCTTCACAGTACCGGAGCTTTCCCAACGTCAGGTCCTGAAAAAAAAGTAAATCCACAACAGTAAGCGTAAAGCTTAGCGAGCACACTAACTTACACACCACACTAGGTATGCATATATCATATTTCACATATCAATCCATGTTCACATATCACTTCACATATTCATTTCACATATACCGACTCAGTGCACTGGACGATTTCACCTTTGGGTCACAGCCGACTACCCACTCCGTACAAAGGGTTTCACCACTATGTCTGACTGTGCCCGAGTTACGTTTTCACTCACACAACGTAACCCTTCACATCACATCAAGCACACACATCACATTTACACATATATACATCACTAATATCATGTATAAGTTAGTGGACTCACCTGATCCGCAGCACAAACAATAATAGTAAGTTTCACCAGTCTGAAATGTTATCACGTCCAGTTGCAAGGACCTACAATATATATTCAACCCACTGAATTAATGCTTAATTCGCGTGTCGCACGATTCTATCACTTAATAATCTTATAGTGGTTTCGCTCTCGGGTCGGACCTCTCTGGTTCGGTTCTCTACTCAAACGTCCCGTTCAAAATACGAAATTCGGATTCTAAATCGTATATATATCGAGTCACCCTCATCACCCTCTTATGTTGCATGACACTTCAAATATATATATATATATATATATATATATATATATATATATATATATATATATATATATATATATATGTTAGAACCTAGAGGGGGGGTGAATAGGTTATTTTACTTAGTTTACCAATTTTTCACAAATAAAAATTTGTAAGTTGTGTTAAAAATATTTTTCTTGAAGTTTATAACACAACAAATATATATACTTGAAATAAAGAGAGTAAGGGTAGAGAGATATCACCAATTAGTAGACAAGAGATTTATAGTGGTTCATGCAAGTGTTAACAAACTTGCACTACATCCACTCCTTGGCCTCACCCACCAAGAGTTTGCTCCACTAGCTTCTCTCTTTGAAGTTAGAGATAAACCTTTTACACTTCTCTTTTTCACTTGCAAGAATTAACACTTCAAACTTGCAAGTAAGGAAAAGATAACCTTGCTTCACTCTAATTCTATAGGCTAGAGTTGATCCTTACTTCTCTCTAATTCTAAAGGCTAGAGATGATCCTTACTTGTCTCTAATTCTAAAGGCTAGAGATGATCCTTACTTCACTCTAATTTGGAAGGCTAGAGTTGATCCTTACACTATTACAAAATATATAGAAAGATGGTGTAGTGTTTAAGCTTTGAAAGCTTTGCTCTTGCTTGATTCTTGATCTTGAATGATAGATGAATTATCAAAGAATATGAGCTCACAAGATAAGAATATATGTTATGTGTTTTTGCTGTGCAAGAGATACTAAAAAATGAGGTTTGAGTTGGTTTAAATAAGGAAAAAGGTGAAAGTCCAAAACCTGTCCAGTTCCCTCACGGTCGATCCACGGTCGACCGTGGCTAAAACCGTGAGGTACCTGAACTTTCTTGTTCTTTGCAATATAGACGTTGGACTTTATTTAAAACTACACTCAACTCATTTTTACCATAAAAATCAACTAAAAAGTATATGTTCAAAAGGTTGGTTGATCCCATACTCTTAAAGTTTGAATTTAAACACATATATGGAAGTTTGGAAACCAATACACAAAGCATGTTGGAATTTTACCCCTTTGGGAGATTCCTTTGCTAATTATGGTGGTGTATTGTTTCAAAGTAGGATTGTGTTTGTTATTTGCTTAAAATAGGAAGTCTTAGATTTAATCAACCAACACAATTGAGTTTTATAAAATCTTTGTCATTTTTATAAAGTTTTTATAAAAATAATTTTATAAAAATATAAACTAATTTAATTATTTTATTTGTAAGCTCATATAATTCGAACTCTTGTTTGTAGATATCTTCGTCATCGGCTTTGAAGATATCATCTTCACTTGTTAAGTACGAGTTCGGTTGACTTGAAGAAGAACAACATTTAAGAGTTGTGAGCTGAGCAGCGACGGTTGATTCACGGTCGACCGTGGTATCGACCGTGAATGTTGATTTATCTTGATTTCTTCTTTTCTTGTTGAATTGAAGTCTTTTACTTGTTTGTACTTCACTTGATCATCAATTTGAGGCTTGTTACTTTTCTTTAAGAATATAGATATGAACATATGAATAATTTTGATAAGCAATAGTATCACATGTGTATATTTTTATCATCATCAAAACAAGGAGTGCACTTTTAAATGTATGTCCATGTATGCACCAACAATATATATCAACCTCAAATAATTATACCCTTATATTTAATCAAACTCTTAATTCTATTACCGGCTAAGGCCAGAAAATAATTATTTAAATAAATCTCATTCCACTAATTTATAAAAAGTCTGGCTCCAAAGTCCAAACCATACTTAAACTTAAAACTCAGCCCAACATAATACATATATGTTTTATTCCTAGTTCCACATTTAAAGCCCAACTGATAAGACCCGGCCCAAAAGTCCACAACCCAAAAATCTAAATTAAATAAACCCAAGGTGTAAATTAATTTGTTGGGGGCCATCACACACACACACACACAAAAAGCGAACCCTAGCAGGTCACCCCTGCTTCCTGTCGCAGACACGCCCCCTGGCGGTTGCGCTCCTTCGCCGGCGACAGCTTTTTCCGGCAGCCAAACGACACGAACACAACACACACACAGGTACACTGTCGTCTCCGACGACCTACGCTCTCGCACCTAAAGAACCATGCTCTCGATCACCGTCCTTCCCTGATCTCCCCCTTCTCCGGTCGTCTTCTCCGCCAAGCTTCGCCGGCGGTCAACTTGCAAGCAGACCGTAGTCTGCTGCTCACTCACTTACACCACACACGCACACAACCACGAACACCCACACACATACACTCACAGTCGCACACCCACACCCACTGACACGCGCACCACACAGGGCCGTTAGCGACGGCGCACACACAAACGCACACAGGCACCCTCGATTCCGACGACACGCACTCAAGCACACTCAGTTTCTACCGGCGACGATCGCACGCACCCACACCTTCGCCTCAGGCGACTCACACACACGCACACCGTCGCCTCCGACGACTCACACACACGCACACGCTGCTCTCCTTGTTCTAGCTTCTAAGAATTTCCCTAAGCTATGGCCTCTAAATGGACGAAAAGCCCTCGGTTTCTAACTCTACACCACAACATGGCAGCTCACGAGATCTTCAATAAAACCGATCTAAAAGACGTAAAAAGTACCTATAGGTTCATACGGGAGTAAGAGAATCATTACCTGAGTTTTCTTTGAAATCTGGCGATGATAGCGGCGGCGGCACGGCGGAGCGGCGGTGGCCGGAGCGGCTGCGGCTGCTAGGGTAGTAGATGGGAACAGTAGTCTCGAGACCTGAATTTGTGTCTAGATTTTTGTGCCCTAATAATAATATAATATACCTATTTATCTATTCTATTCTTCTTTTATTTAACCTAACTAGATCAACCTTCTCAAGCCCAATTAAGATTACCAAGCCCATCTAATTAAAGGGCCAACCCATATTCATTAATAACTTAAGTCCAATAATTTAAACAAGCTAAGCCCAATCAATGTTCAACATAAGTTCACTTAGTATTTAAAGTTCAAGCTTAAACAATCATTTTAATCTAACCTCATAAAAAATTCATTAAATCTAACCTTAATAATAAATTAAATCTGAACAACTTAATTAAATAAACAAGTCCCAATTAATTAATTAATCCCTCACTTATACAAAGTTATTTATTTCCAACACTTGAGTCTAATTGCAACTTAACCACTTTAATCGAAGCTTAGGTGATTAAGAGTTTAAGACACTATTATCAACACTAGCATCCACGACTACTCATTTAGAATAATTAATGATTTAAATAAAATTTTCCACATGATGCTAATCAGAAAACGGGCATTACAGATAATTTGGAGGGCATGTTGGTAATTTGATGTAATATCACGAGAAATTTATCATTTCATGGTATTTTGCCAAGTGTGGGATACATGTGGCATTTTTGTGATTCTCTCTTTCAAATATAAAGCAATGATGTGTCATGTATAATACAAATACTAATTTTTGTATATAAATATATTAAAAAATGTATTTAAGAGCTAATGATTTTTTAAATTATTCTACTTATGATAAATAAATTTCTTGGTTTTTATTTCTTTCCCTCACATTTTAAATGCTTGTTAGAATCAAAATCAGACCGGACCAATTCACACATTAAAGTCAGATTTTTGTTCCCCTTTATTGGACCTTGAATGATGGTACCTATGTATTGTAGTTTCAGTATAAGATTATCGGTTGTAGTTTTTTTTAACGGCACTCACTCACCTAATTTACACCTTATGTCCTTAACATGAGTTGAACCCTTAACCTTTAAGAGAAAGAGACACCTTAATCACACATTGGTACCGCTAGACCAAACGCCCTTTGGTATCATCAGGTGTAGTTAAAGCAAACTATCGGCATGCCTATGTGGATAGGCGGAACTGAATGGCACACCACCCTCCTTCATTCAGTATCGAAAAAAACAAAATACATTCGGTATTTGAATGCCGAAAGAGAGAAGAGAGATATGAGAGAAAGAGAGAAAAGAGTATGGGGAAGAGTAGAAGGAGAGAGTAATTTTTTGTAATAAAATATCTTTAAAGACGTGCGTAGTATACTAATATGGATAGTATGGGGTTTAAGCATGTTTGAAATATGGAGTGAGTTATACTGATGTGATATTAACACAGCTTCAAACACGAGCTTTCCAAAAAAGGATACACTCCATACTCTAAGAATATTTTCTTCATTTGATGATTGAGTGCACAAATATAATTATACACTACCTTTTGTACGTTTAACTCTTTTTTTCCATTACATTTTCTACATGCATATTTGTCTTTTGCTCAAAGCTTGGTTAGTTACTTAAGATTCACTTTGAGGCTTTTAATAAAACAATACATAGATCAAGACTCTTGCTATGTACTTATTTAGATTAACAATAGATAGATCAAGTAAACCACACGAAACACGGATATATGAAGGTCAATATGTGAAATTCGGTTTTGTAGGAATTGGAACCGAAAAAGTTAGAACCAAAACCGTACCAGCATATGGCGTTCAATTTTTGGTTCTTGCTTCAGGACTTTTTTGGTTTCGGTTTAGACAGGTTTTGAAGCCGAGCCCATTCCTAGTTTTTGGTATTATTCATTTCACTTTAATAATCACATCTTTATTATTCTTATAGGTATTTACGGTTGAATATGCACACCAAGTTAAGACTGTAGATGATTATTATAATCATGGTTGTTATGGTTGTTGTTATTATTATCGTCGTTAATTACACTGTGGGACTTTGTCTTTTACTTGGAAATACAAATTTGGTCGTTATATTTTAAAAATTACACTCATGATTCCTACGATATACCATGAGATCACAGGTGTAATTTTTAATGTACAAGGACCAAGTCCACGAATTTAAGTAAATCACATAGCCCAAAAGCATAATCAACCCTTATTTCTGTTATTCGTTAATGTTAGATATAGAAATATGTAAAAATAAAATTAACCATGCTTCATCACTAGTGTAACACTGTAACTAATAACGACATATAGTAAATTAGTAATTAGATAAAAAAAATTGAACCAATAAAATAAAATGACAAAAAAATCGTAAACAAACAAATCTTTGACGTGGAATATTATTTGGATATTTTGTTAAAACTTAAAAGCAGGCAAGGACAAGTTGGTATAGACAAATTATAGTTTGATTTAAAACACATTCAAATGCGATGGCTGTTTATATGATAGCGGACATATTCGCATATCACATAAACGACACACTCTCACACTCGATGTTTGGATGTGTGACTTGAACTGTATACAGAATTGGAAGAACTGTATGACAGTTTACATCATGATCCTAAAAATAATTATATCATATTATTGGGTTTGATTAATGTTTTTTCTTATTAGGTGTCGTCCGGATAAAATGTCTTTGTGAATGTGGTAGATGAACTATTTGAATAAAAAAAGGAATACAAATCATTGACTTAATGTGAGCCGTTATTAATCAATCACGAGCAATTAATTAATCATTTATAAAAAAACTAATTAGTAATTGATTAATTTTAAATAAGGCTTAAGGTTTGTTCTCGCAAGTCGTGTACAAAAAACAGTTATCATTTGAACTCTACCCTATATAAATATATGGGGCTAAAATTGCAAAACACAAAAATTCCCCATAATTTCATTGTGATACATGAAGTTATTTCTGTTAAACATACACATCAAGTTTACATGCGTTTCATTATGCTCATTAATGTTCACAAAAGTGTAATTATACTCAATAATGTTTACAAAAATATTTTACTAGACCCTTTTTTCTGTTTCAAATTTTACACATACGAAACTCTTTTGTAAACATTGATGGGTATGTGTGGGGAAAAAAAGACTTCTTGTACCATAATGAAACATTGGAAAATGTTCTTTGTGTATAACAACTTTAACTTTTGTATATATCATATTCGTAACTTAATATGATTTATTAGTTTAATTACGTTTTTAATAGAATGTTTATGTATTTATGTGTTTTTGTAATAGTGTAAAAAACAATGATTGTCCTTAGAAAGCTCGGAAAGTTGCAAAGGCGATAATGTATGTTTTTTATATATTTATCGCTATATAATACAAATTATCAAATATGAGACTTATTTTTGGTGTGAAACATGAATTCTAACCTTTGATTAATACAAATTATATCTAATAATTGTAATAACTCTTTAATTATGTATTAATGAGGAATATTTTGAGAAGATTAAGTTTTACTCATTTAATAACGGTCTATCCGGACGTAATTCTCAATTAGATAGATATATAAATGACCAAAATAACACTATTAATGATGTTATACAAAATGTACATATATATATGAATACATGTTTATCTATAATAAACATGTTCGTGATTACTACGTTTCATCATAATTTATATAGTATATAGGTATTCCAATATGATTTTTCTTTTGTGATTTCTATGTGCCCATTGCGTCACAATGACATACATGTGGTACATCCACGGATCAAGTCAGTATATACTAGGGGTGTTCAAAAAAACCGAGTAACCGACCTGCCACGCGTGAACCGAAACCGAAAAAACCGATACCCGTAAAACCCGTGATCCGAAAAAACCCGAAAACTAGGGTACCCGCTAAATGCGGGGCGGGTACGGTTTTTAAATTTTGATATCCGCGGGTACCCGCCCCGCCCCGTATGCTTTAAGATATATATATATATATATATATATATATATATATATATATATATATATATATATATATATATATATATATATATATATATATTGTTTAATATGAAATAACAAAACCATTATAAAAAACTTAAATTGCTCAAAACTACCTAACTTACCTCTAGTAGCCCATACTGTCTCCCCCACTTCATATTTTTAGTTTTGATATCGAGAATTTGCAAGCCTACAACGATCGAGAGTTCAAAATGGAGATACTTAAATCGATCAGAAGTGCCAACTTTGATCATATCGGTTTTTTTTTTGTTTTTACAAGGTTCTCATAGAAGATCTGTTTGATTTCTACTAGTGATTTATTCATTATTGTTGACTTGTTTCTTCCGTTGTTTATTGTTTTATTATGAATCTAAACTTGTTGAAAACAGCAAATATATAAAAATTCAATTTTAGGGTACCCGTGACCCGAACCGTGGATACCCGCCCCCCTTCGGCGCACAACGGGTACCCGCTGCTTGCGGTTCGGTTTCGGTTTTTTATATTAGATACCCGCCCCGCAGTTGCGGGTTACAAAAAAGCCCCGCCCCGCCCCGCCCCGCCCCGCCCCGTGAACACCCCTAGTATATACCAAATTACCAATTGTATGCCTACAAATCTAGAATTATATGACTTTACAAGTCTTTTAATTTAATAGGACCAAAAGTATATATGTCTCATACAAAGACATTGTATAAAGTAGTTGTGACACTTTTAGTCATCCTGTTAAACTTTAATTTTATGAAACATATTTCATATTCGTATAAAATATCTTAGGCAACACCATCTGTAGGGATGAGCGCGATTCTAAAACCGGACCGAACCCAAAAATAGTTAAAAAGAAGAACCGAGAACCGCACCGTTTTAGTATAAGCGGTTTCGGTTCCTGTTCCGGTTCCGGTCCGGTTCTTCGGATCAAAAACCCGCAAAACCCGAAAATTTTGATACCTCCAAAAATATAAAACAAGTTTGGTTAACGTATGACAATTGTTGTAACTTTAGAGAATTTATATATCATATTATGACGTCTAATCCATGATTCCATTCTATATCTAAGATTCCATTCTTCGGCTTTGGCGGATTCACTTCTTTTTCCTTATCGGAATCATCATCAACAACCTCATGGGCCGGGGTCTCATCAACAAATGTATCGTCCTCCTAAACATAAAAAATACAATTATGATTAGTTTCTACAACCCATTTTAAAAGTGATTATAATATGATAATTAACTATGAAGTTAATTTATTGTTTAAAACATTAAGCTGCTAATTTTCTAACTATGTTACTAACGTGGTATCATGGATTGTAAAGTGATATCATGGATTGTCATTATAAAGTGGTATCATGGATTGTAAGCTGCTAATTAACTAAGTTTCTACATTTTAAAAGTGATTAAAATAACATTTGACATTGTTTAAGAACAACATTAAAAGAGATGAGTGATTATAAAGATCAAATACAAACTTACTTGAGTATCTTCCATGCTTGAGGGAGCCCAATTGTCCATCAATGATAATGAGAGGATTAGGGATGACGAAAACTTGAAGAAATATTAGGGATTTAGGGATGACGAAATCTTGAGTACGTTAACGGTTAATCCACGAACGCAGAAGGGGGACGAAGTGACAAACGCAAGAGGGTGGGAGGGTAGAAGTCGACGCAGGTTTAGGACTCTAGGAGGGTTTCTTGTTTATTAAGGATAAGATTATTTGAAATCTCTAATTAAAATGTGACTTGCCTTTTAATATTCCGGTCTGGTTCCGGGTAAAAAACCGATTTTATTGGAACCGGAACCGAAAGAACCGTACCCGAAAAAACAGAAAAGCTGGAACCGAGAACCGCCCCGCTTATGTACAATTCGGTTCGGTTCCGGTTCGGTCCGGTCCATACGGTTAATATGCTCATCCCTAACCATCTGTGTCTTAATAGACTATTAAATTAGGTGCTTTACGATGTCCTAATATTGTTTGCCTACAAGTTACTTTTTATGATATGTAAATGCCTCATATAAAATGCTTTGATAGGACCGATCATTTGTTGTATAATACTTAATTATCTTAGTACCAAAAAGAGGTTCCTAATACAAAGGTGTCATGATAAGTTTGTTAGGACCAAACTGTGGTGTCCTAATATGATTTTTTAATATACTGAAACAGTATATTTGTTCTATAAACATGTTGCAATATATAACAAGTTGTATCAAAAGACAAATACTTAAAAACATTATAAGCATCCTAAACATTATATCACCATTATGTTAGATGTTGCAAACGTTATAAGAATAGTTTTCAGTCAACTCAATCCTCTCTAACTACGTGTGTATGGTACATTTTATTAAACATTACATACACACGCGCACAAACACACAGGGTAGCCAAACAAAACGGATATTTTCTATGAGCTTCAATCCAAATCTTTCTCATGAGTAGTGAACAAAGGGTTGAGAAAAAGGTAAACATGGAAATAGTAGTGGTTAACAAGTCCAAGCGGAGGGTAAAGACGCAAAAGATTAAGATGAGACAAGAGAGTGCATCTGGTTAGCGTGAATCTTGTTGGAGAGATGTAGGAGGTGTAACATCACTGGATGTCCATCAGCATGCCGATGTTGAGTTGGACGTGGGTACCGATGGGCGACACCACCCCCGAAGATACGGTACCAAACAAAAAAGAAAAAATATCGGCATTCAAATGATGAAGGAGATAGGAGGGAGAAAGAGAGAAAAGTTGAGAGCAAAAGAGATAAAAGAGGAGAGAGACGAGACATTATTATTTTTTTTAAACCTTTGAGGCTTGTGAAGCATTTGAAATGTGGGTAGTTCTTGAGTTTAAGCATGTTTGAAACACGGACTGTGTTATGTTGATATGCCGTTGATATGACACTGAAGTATAACGTTCAATTCTTCAAGCATAATACACACTAAAAGATACAAGTGAGAGCTTATGGAATTTGCCAATTACAAATGAAATCGATGTCTATTGATTCTAAAGTGCAATCTTAGTAATAAAAGTACTGCCTTTCAACCAAAAAAATGATAATATTTAAATAACAAATATCTATAATAAACAATCTTATACTTATCCCCACTTGTTTCGTTTTAAACTTTTAATTATACTCCTTAAAATATACCGAATAAACTACTTAGATAAGTCGATATATATATTACAATATTAACATAATGATAGATTAAGATAAAACATATAACCTAATTATATACAATGATTGCCACAGTAAACATTTAAACTGCGTATCACTAGCCTCGATCTAGAGGTGTTCATATGATTATGAAACCGAAATTGGTGATAATTTTTTTTGGATTATACGTTAGCTCTGATCTTCAAAATTAACAGTAAATTGCAGACAACAACTAACAAATTATCGGCTCTAGTTCGTTGTTCATATAGTCGTCTTCAAAAAAAATTATACAGTAACCAAAAACAACTTGCTGTTTCTTACAGATGGTTTTAAAATCATTATCGACTTACAGTGCCGCCATAGACAACCTCGCGACACAAATCTGAACATATATCTTAAAACCTCATATATATACTATTTCAAAATTTGATCTAACATACTTCTGTGATTCGCGAGATAAACACCTGGCTCTGATACTAATCGCTCTTGTCGTTCCAACACATAAGCATTGTTACACATCGCCGGAGTATGTAAAACCTAGTCTTCTGATGCTTCGCCACCGCGGAACAACGCCGTTGGCGAGTGGATTTCAGTCCGAGTTGCTGCCGGAACTCCGAGGATGATCTGATGAGGTACGAATAAGTGTTCATTCTGGTTAATTTTTCTGGTGACCTGCCGGCCGGCGATATCGAGGAAGGATGGGAGTAGTTGGTAGCAGTACAATAATTCGAGTTAAAAAAACAAAGGGTTCACAGTTTAGCACGCTACTGGCGTGGTGGGTCTATTTATAAAGGTCGTTAATGGTCCTCCCACTTTATTTGACTTTTATAATTATCTTTTATTTTGACTCAGTTTCTTTTTCTAAATAACCAGATTCTGAATTAGCAAAACCTCGAAAACAAATGATAACTCATTAAAATGTAAGCTCTGACCTCGAATCTGAGATCGAAATCGGAATCGGAAACAGTGTTAGATGACTTTTCTTATCTACAGATTTAGATCGATAAAGTACCTACGTGTAAACTATATCAAAATCTAAGTTAAATACGGATTAAAAAACCGGTTCGAACAGTAGAGCTCCTAATCTGGACATAAACACAAGCAACGAATCTATATTTACCTCTTTTTTGACGATTGATGATGAATATAAAGGAACGATTGAAATAGCAGCTATTATTATTAATCTATACATAAACACAAGTAATGAATCTAGTTCTTACCTGGTTGTTGATGATTGACGATGAAGATGAACAGATTAAATAGATATCGAAGCAAATAGACGGATAATTTGTGAACAGTAACGGCCGACGAGAATGTAAATTAGAGCAGGATTCGGGATTCCGCCATGGGAGGTGAGAGACAGAGATGAGAACCAAAATGGAGCATTTTTGGGGGAAAGCTGCAAAGGGATGCGTATAAGGGGAAGGTAGTAAGATTCACATATATGCAAGTCTTAACTTTCACATGCGTTATTTTGTCAACTACTCATTTTCTCTTTCAACCCATACCCTTCCTTCGATATTTCATATGTTTGAAAAAGATACTAAACTTTTTTTTTATATTTTATTTTTGTCTTAAACAAGTAAATATTACCCGCGCTTCGCGACGGGTAAAAGTAATATCTCGTCTACTATAAGATTATTTAATTAAATACATTTAAACAACTCTATAAAAAAATAATTTAAAATTTTTCCAATTTTTATCCTTAACTTCGGTCACTAATATTAATATAAACAACTATTGTATTAAACTAAATTGTTTTTAATATAAATAATCTAATAATAATAATAATAATAATAATAATAATAATAATAATAATATAATTATAATATAATATAATATAATATATTATAATATAATATAATATAATATAATATAATGTTATAATAATAATAATAATAATAATAATAATAATAATAATATAATATAATATAATATAAGATAATATAATATAATAATCATAATATCTTACATAAAATGACAAAATACATAAAAAACAAATTTTTTTCCTGCATTTTGTATGTATTTAGAATGTGTTAATTTTTTTTTGAACCACAAAGTTAGTTGTTAGTAAGTTAGTAAACCTCAAGTTAGAATTAAACTCTAATGCCAAGGTTTGAACCCTGTACCTCCTAGAAGGCTTTGTCTCCCCCTCACTCTTAACCACTAGGCTAAAATAATGTGTTAATTATGGTCTAACATGTTCTTGGGGACACGTGTTAGACTTTATAATATCATTCTACTTAACTTTAAACAATTATACATTGGAAGGTTTAAGTATTTCGTAATTAAGGTTATTTGTTTTTGTGATATGATGGTTTATAGTATAGTCGGATTATTATATGTTACATGGGATACAAAAAATGTTTCATGTTATCGGCATAATCTTGTGTGCTCCTAACGTTTCAGGATTACTCGAATCACTCAGATAATATCATCTTAAAACCAATTCCAATTTCAACAAAAATAAGTAGTCAGCAAATCGCATAACGTTAGTGTACTAAATTTAAGAAATCAAACATGTCTAAAGTTGTAAAATGCTAGCATGTCTTAAGTATTTTGTATTGTATAAGTACTTTTAATTTTATTTTTAATATAATATACATCAATTTATTTTATATAGTTGAAAACGTCGCCTAGCTTACATTTCTTTTAGAAGCTTTGCCGGAAACAACAAGTAGTTTGCTAGCTGATGTATGTATTGTTGTGTTGAGCCGTCTTTCAATTATTCTTAAGTTTAATTATTTGAGATGTATCATCAAACAAACATTAGAAGCTTAATTTGTTTTTCTTTTCAATAGAGTTTCTATTCCTTTTATATAGGGAGGTATTAATATATCTTAATTTAATTTAATAAAATATTTTAAGATATGAAGACTATTTATTTTTTGAAAACTTATTAAGACCTTTTAAATAATCCGATATTTAATTACTTTTTATTACCATTTAACACAGAATTCATGTTTTATCATTATTCTTATTACCATTTAAGATCAAATAATTTTATTTGTCTTATTAAATTAAGCGTTGAAATATATAATAAATTTATTATAGATTAGTATTTTATTTAGAAGATTGTGACATACATAATCAAAGTCGTTAGTTAACATTATATGAGAACATATTAGTGGATTTTTCAAGAAATTCTTTGCGTCAAAGGTTCTGGAATTTATAAAAACAACGACGCTCGCTTGTTGTTTTTCTCCTAGTTAAAAAACCTTCCTGCAGACTAGGAAACTTCATAAAACAATAAGAGGCTAAGATTTGAAGTGGAATGAAATGTAATTTAATTCCAATTTTATTATAAAGTGTGTTTGGTAATAATTTTAGAATGTAATTCAATTTTTAATTATATTTTAATTACTTTATCTACTGTAATTTTATTCCATCAGTAATATGTATGAAATTAAAATCCTTTCCTTTAAGGAACCTGTTAAAAGACCATTTTACTCCTTTAAATCCTATTCTATGTCTGCTCACGAATCACGATAGTCCTTATTTCACACATACCCAGTCAAACGACAAAGCGAATACACGGCGGGAGTGGGAGACGCCGTCGCACATCTCCAGTCTGTCACCGCCGTCGCAAATCGGAGCTCCATTTCGTCGCCGCCGCCGCCACAGTTCTCAAATCTCAGTGCTGAAGCATCGCACGTCTCCATTCCGTCGCCGCCATCTGAATCACCTTCACCGTTTCACAAATCAATCACAAGTACACGAAACCTTCATCTTTACAAGTCAGATTTGAAATTAATAGACCCGTTCTGTTAAATAGGCTTTCTTATTGATGCGTTTTCAATTCAAACAGTTCGATTATACAAGGAACCTTCATCGACTTTATTGTTGTACGGATATCTATCTCTTAATAGAGATTCTTATTGTGTGTTACATCTTTAAGATATATTGTTGTTCCTACTTCGCTTGATTCGTACCCTTAAAAGGTCAAAATAGTTTTCTTTGTGTTGACCCGTTTGCTATCTTTGACATTGTAAATGACCCTTGTAACCTTCCGATTGCTATCACCTTTTGGATTATGCTTAGTTATTACCTATTGTGTTGGCTAGTTTGTAACTGTTTATCATGTGAACTATATGCTTTGTTATCTTGGTCTTTGTTAATTGTACTCTTGGCATGCGAGCTATTTTGATATTATCCACCTATGGTGTAACGCCGCCGTTTCACAAGCTTAATTTATAAAATAAAGTTAAGCGTTTAACCAAAAGATATATTTACAAAACACAGCGGAAACTAGATTTAGTTATTTACATAAACTGTATCAGTGTTTAAACAAAACAACTCAGCGGAGTTACCAAATATCTGCCGACCATTACCCAAAAAGATCAGAGTTAACAAAAACAACCAGAAAGATAGTGTTCCCCAAAACTTCGGCAGTACTAACCAAAACATGGTACCCCGTCTCACCATCAGCTAATTACCTGTACATTGGACATAAACATGGAGGGGTTAGCTATAAATAGCTAGTGAGTAACGATTAAACATAAGTATCGTTACAAAAATGCTATAGCATGCAGAAGGTATCACAAAGTAACAAACAAGTCTATCCAAACAGCTAGTGATGTTCTGGTGCCCAGGAGGAATCACGTCTTGCAGGGTTATAAGCCCGGCTCAATGATCCAAACTGGGGGGAAACCGAACACATCCATAATATCGCGCTGGTGGGGGAGCGGGTAGCAGCCCACCATTGCATTAACGAGCGGGGAAGTCCGATGAGAGCCCCTTTAACGAGCGGGGAAGTCTATGAGAGCCCCTGGTTGAGGCACGGGGTTTTGCAAGAACCCGATCCGCGGCCGCGAATCACCGTACCTCAACAATAACAAAGTGCCGGCACGAACACGTATTGGCCGACTCTGGCCGCATCATAAACATAATTGGCCTACTCAAGCCATAACATATCACAGTGGCCTACTCAAGCCATAACATAACATATTGGCCTACAAAAAGCCATAATACCAGCATATACCAAGTTTATAACATGATTGGCCTACTCAAGCCTAACATAAGTGCATAGCAACGTATACCATAGCTAATTAACAACACATAAACCATAACTTACCTTAAACATGGTTATAACATGTTTATCACGAAACCTAAGGTTAACCGGTACTCACCTCGAGATCACAGGAGGCAAATATGAATCCGGGAATCCCAGGAGCACACAGAATCGTCCGAATCACCTAACACATCATGTGTAGGTTCAGTCAACGTCTAAAAGTACTATTAATGCTTCTACGTAAACGTGCAACGAACAACAAGAAACAGACAACCTAAAAGAATTGCTACGGCCGTAGTAGATAGGTCCTACGGCCGTAGGACACCTTCCAAACACCTCCTACGGCCGTAGGAACACCCTCTACGCCCGCAAGAGTTCTTTTCCTAAAAACCATATCCTACGGCCGAAGGGACCATACCCTACGCTCGTAGGAGTGATTCTTTGGGTACCAACGGTCGTAGGTTATGTACGTACGCCCGAAGGCTTCTTTCCATCACCCGTAGGTGGTAAACCATGCAAAACACTTTACTACGGCCGCAGAGAACCCTGCCTACGGCCGCAGTGTCATTGACAACCTCCTACGGCCGCAGGGAATACTTCCTGCACCCGTAGGAAACCCTGACAGCGACTGTAAACACCCATTTTTACCAACAAATCGATCAATACTCGGTTTTAATATCTCATACATGTTACTTAGCATCATATAGAGCTTAGGAAACCATTTGACACCAAAGAACAACATCAAAACACCACACAAATCACCAAAATGGTGAATCTCTCTCAAGAACACAAAACTGGATTTTAAATTAAGAAAACATACAAATCAATGGAAGAGCAGCAATTGGAACTCGAATTTGATATTGAAATCACAAACAACTTTCCTTCTTTGATCTATTCTTCCAAAATTTAGCAAGAGTTTGTGGTGTGTGAGTGTAACCGAGAGAGTGTGTGTGTTTAGTGTGTGTGTACCGTGTTTTGAGTTAACCTAGGGGATAAGGAAGAAGGAAACCGACCCTTGTGGTCTAATTAAATCAAACGAGGTATTTTGTTCCCCTTTTCAACTTACAACTTATCCCTCGTTTACCCGTTTTACCTAACGAGGATATATTTGGAACCATTATCTAAAACCTGTTAGTAATATACAAATTTTACTTATTAACATAACTATTTTATATAACACATTTTTATCACGTACAATTAACAAACAACACATTTAGCAACAAAATACATTGATTAAAATCAATGTACAAGTGTATAAGCACACAGTACAACCTAGTACAACTAGGCCCTATATTAGGATGTTACATATGGTGTACCATAGGTGCGTCATTTGTGGCACCGATGGCCTGACACTTCCGTGACAGTGTGATCGGCTCACGGCGTCTCTTGCTCCGAGAGCTATTTTGTTTTGGGGGCGTGTGAGTTAACTCTAATTTTTGTATTGGTTTTTGGATTGTGGATGGTGACATAGTGCCCAATACCACATTCAGCATGTAAAAATTTGTAAGTGATGTACTTGTCATTTGACTAAGCGAGTGTTTACTGTTTTTGAGCTCGGTTTGCAACATATCTCTCGGATTCCTTTTGACTTTGAGATTGTACTTATTCGTTTCATTGACTTTGATATCGGATTAGGGTTAAGGCTATAAAATAACAATCTACTCTTTCAAAATTATCTATGTAGATAACTTACTTTTTTATTACCAAAATAGGTAATGTACTTTTTTAAAATTATCTATATAGATAACTTACTTTTTTATTACCTAAATAGATAACTTATTTTCTATAACTTGTTAAAATATGTAACCACTTTTAATACAAGATGTAAACATCTTATGTGATGATTTTTTTATAAAATGTACGTTCTTTTTTGGTTAATATATGTGTCATAATACCAATAAAATACAAATAACGCTAATCTGCTAAAATACATGATTTGTTGAAACATTATCCCTCTTGAATCAAACAAGAACCAAAATCTCATCTGACGAAACATGTATATGTGAAAGCCTTGATTTGAAAGCCTCCTATTTGAAATCGACCCAGATGCATTATTATTATTATTATTGTTGTTGTTGTTGTTGTTGTTATTATTATATTTTTGGTTATTTTTAAATAGAAAAATTACATGTCACCACTCAAAGCAAATGACATATCATCAAAACCAGAGCCACATAAGCATTAATTTACTATAACAAATTATCATACTTTACACGGTAGCTTTTGAGACTTTGATACACTATATGGTAGTTTTAAAATTTGGGTATATACAATAGCAAAAAGTGACATGTTCGTTACACTTTCGGAAACTAAACTCTAATAAAAAGGTAAGTTACCTACATAGATAATTTTGAAAAAGTACGTTACCTACATAGATAATTTTGAAAAAGTACGTTACCTATTTAGGTAATAAAAAAGGTAAGTTAACCCATCGGATTATTCTTGTTGGATATTCATAAATATGTTGCACGTATTATTCTTTGTTTTCGTTTATCCATGTACGGGACGCTTGGTTTGGCCGCATTTTTTTTCTATTCGACACATAATCTATGGTAAAAATAAAATATGCCATTAAAATTTTATTAAACACACCATATTTAAAAATACCTTTATATATATATATATATATATATATATATAGACAAAAGTTCATGCGAGAACCGTTGTTAGCGCGAGAACCGCGAGAACCAATCTAAGCCGTCCAATTCCCCCTCTTCAATGTCATTGCCCACCCATGAATTCCTCACATGCACCCTGCCACACCCTATCCCTCCACGCTCTCCATCCATGATACTTCCCATATCCAAGGAACGGCTGAGATTGGTTCTCGCGGTTCTCGCACTAACAACGGTTCTCGCATGAACCCTCCCCTATATATATATATATATATATATATATATATATATATATATATATAGTTATGTAGATAATAAATACTAGTAATAATAGTGGATAACAATATAAAGAAGCAAATAAATTTAAGGGAATTTAAATACTAACGTTCATGCAAAGTGTTTTACTATAATACTAGCATAGTGCATGCGCAATGCTGTTGCGGCCAATAGTTCATGTTTTACAACATGTCGTTTTCAAGAATACAATACTATGTTATTCGCGTGATTCAATATTACGAAAAAGATATCAGCAGGATGGGGAAGGTGAACATGTGAGAACCGCGAAAACCAATCTCAACCGTTCCTTGGATATGGGAAGTTTGATGGATGGTGAGCGTGGAGGGATAGAGTGTGGCAGGGTGCATGTGAGGAATTCATGGGTGGGCAATGCCACTGAAGGAGGGGGAATTTGACGGCTCAGATTGGTTCTCGTGGTTCTCACACTAGGAATGGTTCTCGCATGAACTTTTTCCTCAGCAGCATATCTGTCTTTTTTTTTAATTTTCTTATATTTGTATACACTTTTTTATTAATTTTAAAATTAAATTATAAAAACATAAAAATAAGAAATAAATTTATATTTATAAAATAAAGAGAGAGAATTTAATAAGATTTTGGAAATTATGTTGTGGGTGGATAATGGTATTTGCGTGAGAGATTGTTAGTGTCTTAGTGAGAGATTATATTTATAAAAGTTAAAATTAAGAAAGTGAAATTGTTAAAAATTGAGTAGATGTAATTAATTTAGATAAAAGAAGGGTATGAATATATTATTGATTGATTTTAAAAAGTTTTAAAAATAAAAGGAGAGATAGTGTTATATAGTTTATATAGTAGTATAAATAAATAGAATGTAATTTATATATAATATAAACTAGTTTATTACCCCGTGTATAAACACGGGGAAGTTTAAAATAATTTTTAAAATGTGATTGTGTGAAATTGTAAGAGGTATAGTAAAATAATTATAAAACATACATAGGAATAATAAATGTCTAAAAAGATAGTTAAATCTATTAGAATTCAGAAATTCATATATAATATCCTAATCAGAGTTTCTGTAAAACCTCTTTATAAACCACATTCATTTGTTTTAATTCTTTGTTTTTATTTTTCATCGCAAATTAGAATCTTCAAATCATCCTTACTTTTTACCCGAGAAACCACCACATATAATTATACATAAGAGAAAACAGATAGTCTAAAAAACAATCCAACATTGGATAATGATTGGCTGTGGTTTTTTCTGTCATTGTAAAACAAACCAGGAGAGGAAATTGTCTTCGTTAAAAGTTGAATGGTATTTTAGGATTTTGATGAAACTAACTTTATTCTTGAAATATGAGTAATGTCACCAACATTCTTACCCGAAATAATATTTGAAAAAGGGTTTAGTATTAAAAATTGTATCGAAATTGTCACTTTTTGCTATTGTGTATAACCATCTTTGGAAACTACCATTTGATATACTGACCTTTTGAAATCTACCATTTAATATGTTGCAACCTACAATAGCAAGTTACAAAAGTTACAACAAGTCAATTTGATTTAAAATAATTAAAAAACAAATTAAAATTGTTGGAACCTAGAGGGGGGGGGGGAGTGAATAGGTTATATGTCCAATTTTTTAAGTTTTTAAGAGTTCTTGCAAAAAAATAAAAGATATAGAGTTAGAGAGATATCACCAATCACAAGTTGAACACAATGATTTATAGTGGTTAATGCAAGTGTTAACAAACTTGCACTACATCCACTCCTTGGCCTCACCCACCAAGAGTTTGATCCACTAGCTTCTCTCTTTGAATGTAGAGATAAACCTTTTACACTTCTCTTTTTATACTTGCAAGAATTAATCTTCAAACTTGCAAATAAGGTAAAGATAACCTTTCTTCACTCTAATTCTATAGGCTAGAGTTGATCCTCACTTCACTCTAATTTGAAAGGCTAGAGTTGATCGTCACACTATTACAAATGATATAGAATGTAGAAGTAGTGTTTAAGCTTTAATGGCTTTGCTCTTGCTTGAATCTTGAACTTGAAAGATGAATTAATATTCAAAGATATGAGCTCAAGTGTTAGAGAGTATTCTGAATGTTTTGTGTTTGCAAGAGGTGAGTAATGAATGAGGTTTGAGTTTGTTTAAATAAGGAAAAAGGTCCAAGTCTCAAAACTGTCCAGACGTGGCATCGACCGTCAGTCATCTGGCATTTCTTGTTCTTTGTAATATAGACGTTGGGCTTTATTTAAAACCACACTCAACTCATTTTTACCATAAAAATCAACTGAAAAGTAGATGTTCAAAAGGTTGGTTGATTCCATACTTTTATTGTTTGAATTTAAACACAAAAATGGTAGTTTGGAAACCAATACACAAAGCATGTTGGAATTTTACCCTTTGGGAGATTCCTTTGCTAATTATGGTGGTATATTGTTTCAAAGTGGGATTGTGTTTGGTATTTGCTAAAATGGGAAGTTCTTAGATTTAATCAACAAACACAATTAAGTTTATAAAAAAATTGTCCATTTTTATAAAAGATTTTATAAAAATAATTTTATAAAAACTTAAACTAATTTTAGTTATTTTATCTTTATGCTGATATCATTTGAATTTATTCTTATAGGTATATTTGACGAAGACTTCATCTTGAACGTTGATGGCGCTTCTTCTTGGACGTTGATGACGCTTTATCTTGGACGATTTATACGATTTAATTTTGTAACAAATAAATATAAAAGTTATTTGCTTGATTATATATATAGATGTATATGTGCACATATGTTAATGTTAGTGTATATAATTATATAAACATATTGTAAATCTTTGAATTAACAAAAGAGGATATAAATTATATTCCTATTTTCCCAACAAAAGCTATTTTAATTAAAATATAATTAAAATAATAATAGTATCACCCCATTTCCATCCATGAGTTTGAATCTCTGTAATAACAACTAATATTTGTTGTGAATCTGTGCGATTTAGGCTTCAACACCTTCAACACCTTCAACCCCATCAATTTAGGCAACTACAAATCTCGGCGATACCAACAACCATAGCTTCATTTGAGATTGAATCTCTAGATACCGACTGAATATCTGGTATGAATCTGTCGATTTAGGCTTTAACAACTTCAACAACTTCAGCACATTCAACTCCATCGATTTAGGCAACTACAGATCTCAGAAATACCAACAACCATAGCTTCAATTGAGTTTGAATATGTGCGATTTAGGGTTATCCAACAACTACCTTTGAGTTTGAATTTGTGCGATCTCGGAAATACCAACAACCATAGCTTCAATTTTATTTTACTAATCAAATAAAAAATTATTTAATTATCTAATAAAGTAACTATATTTATTTATAGGTGATAACGGCAAAAACTTAGGATGATTTTGGAGGATAAAGGTTTCATTAAAATTATCAAATGTACGTACACGTAAATATATTATATCAACTATTTAATTGAAGTTATGAATATATTAGTAAATATTCAATCTACATATATATATTAGTAAATATTAGTTTAATTAAAGATAAGTATAATCCACATATGTACTTTTAAGTTACCATAAAAATTAATTTAGTAGGATAAGATTTAAAATACTCTGACTCTAAAAAATCAAAATTGATTTTTTGATTTGAAAAAAATGAATGACCAAGATTAAATCTTTTGTTAAATAAAGGGTTAGGATTGTGTAATAATTTTTTTCTAATTAATCTTTATATATATTAGAAGATTAGCCATATACAATAAAAAGTGATTGTTTGGACTAATAAAAAGCTTTATATTTATGGATTAGAATAAAAGTTAGTAGATAAGTGAAGACATAAAAATCATCTTCTAATATATATAAAAGACTAATTTGAAAAAAAATTATTAGATGATCTGAGTCTTTTATTTAATAAAAGATTTAATCTTAGCTGTAAATTCTTTCGATTCTAAAATTTTGATTTTGACTTTTTAGAGTTAAACTAATATGAATAAATAAAAGATAATCCTTAAATGTGAACTAATTAAAAAAGATTATATATTAATTGGAACGGATAAATCGAATATTTAATATAAAGTAAAACTAAATCAAGTTTGAGTCAATTTCAAAAATCGTATCTCAGCTCATTGTCGACTAAAATTTTTATAACAATATGATATATTTAAATGTCTTATTTATATAATAATAATAATAAAATAATTATAATAATAATATATAAAAGACTAATTTATAAAAAAATATTAGATGATATGGACCCTTCATTTAATAAAAGATTTAATCTTACGCGTAAGTTATTTTAATTCTAAAATTTTGATTTTAACGTTTTAGAGTCAAACTAATGTAAATTAATTAAAATAATCTCCCGTGTGTTACACGGGCATTCAACTAGTGATTGCTAGATATGACTAATTTGCATTGCGTATAAATCATCTCTCATAATAAATAGAATTTCCTATTTTAGCTATTTAAGTTATTTGCTCAAATAAAAGATACCTCTCTTTTATTTACGTAAGTAGGCGTTGACTCTGTATGTATTTTCTTTTTCTTATCTACTTTCTTCCTCTCCATACCTTGCAGAGTTGCAGACCTCTTTTTTTTTTTTTGAACGGCAAGCAAATGGGACTCAATAGGAAGGAGCTTCGGCTCCGCCATCACCCCACCTATTGATCCCGGATTTTATTAAAACAAAAAACCTCAAACCAGTAGTTGGAGGGAGAGTACATGATATAAGCAAAAACACCAACCACAACTTACAGACTCATCCTCTACTCTCCAAATGGTTCCACCGCCTGCAGTGTGTCACGGGCTACTTTATTCCTTTGCAAACCGTGCGGCACTAGCTTTTACCAACGCTAGCTCAGCCTTACTTTCCTTCTAAGTTTAAAAGATTATATGAGAGATTGAAGAGAACACTCGAAACTCTTTTGAGAAATGCTCTACACTTGTATTGAGAACTCACACTTTGTTTTACAACTTCTTTTGCAACTTGATTACAAATGAGCATGGCTAAGCCTATTTATAGGCAAGCCATGGATCTAGAATCCTCCATCACCTCCTCATTAGGAGTATTCTAGATTTCTATACCAACTTACACTCCTACAACCTTCTACAAGGTTCTTTAAGTATCTCCATTCTTCCACATGCTTCTATAAGCTTCTTCATCCTTCTTGAAGGTTCCGGAAACTTCTACAAAATTCTAGATTTTTCTGGAAACCTCTATAAATTTCCGGACCGTGTCATTCTCCCCCACCTGAATGAGGCATCGTCCTCCATGCCTGTTCTGCCTCGAAAGCATCGATCAACTTGGTGAATTGCCATAAACTCTCGGCTGGCTCCCAACTGGTCTCGCTTAAGGGTTTATTCTTCCACTTTACCAAGTACTCTTTCGTGGGTGCTTCTGTTCTTCCCTGTTTAATTCTCTTGGCGAGGATCTCTTCAGCTATATTCTCGTATTGATCCCTCATGCGTGCCGGTGCTCGTGTTGAAATGTTCCTTTCTTCATCCTCTGGGTCTTTTCTGTACGGTTTTAACAAACTTACATGAAACACCGGATGCATCCTTGCATAGGCCTCGGGAAACTCTAGCTTATAGGCCACCGAACTAATCTTCTTAATTACTGTAAACGGACCTTCGTATCTTCGTAGGAGACCTTTGTGTAGGGCACGATCCCGTCCATGTTGGTAGAGTTTTACCAAGACTTGGTCTCCTTCACTAAATTCCCTGAAGGTACGTTTCTTATCAGCCCACTTCTTCATTTTCTTAGCTGATTTTTCCAAGTATAGCCTCGCCACTTCTGCGCGTTCCTGCCAATCCTTAGCAAATCGGTAGGCAGGTGGACTATTTCCCGTATATCCTCCGATGATGTCTTTAGGGGTAGCCGGTTGAAACCCCAAGACAATCTCAAAAGGGCTTTTACCGGTACTTTCACTCCTCATAAGGTTGTATGAGAATTGAGCAATGTCTAGTAACTTTGCCCAATCTCTTTGATTGGCTCCGACATAGTGCCGAAGATACACTTCTAGCACAGCATTGACTCGTTCTGTCTGTCCATCTGTTTGAGGGTGCATTGCAGTCGACATCTTTAGTTCTGTGCCTAGAAGTCGAAACAACTCTTGCCAGAATCTTCCCGTGAAGCGTGAATCTCGATCGCTCACAATTGATGTTGGTAGTCCCCAATGCTTCACTATATGCTTCATGAAAAGCCTCGATGTCACTTCTGCAGTGCACTCCTTCGGAGCTGGAATGAAAGTTGCATACTTTGATAGTCGATCCACGATTACGAGAATACTTGAGCAACCTTCTGATAAGGGTAGGTTAACTATGAAGTCCATCGATACACTATCCCATATACGTTCAGGGATAGGCAACGGTTGAAGTAACCCATGTGGATGCTCTTGTTCAATCTTATCTTGCTGGCACACTAGACATGTCCTCACATAGTTCTCCACATCTTCTCGCATGTGTGGCCAGTAGAAACTCTCTTGCATCATAGCGAGTGTTCTATGCGTTCCCGGATGCCCAGCGTAACGGCTATCGTGACATTCCTTAAGAATGTCTCGTCTTAGATTCCCCCATGCCGGAATGTACAGGCGTTGTCCTTTCGTATAAAGAACTCCATCTTCCACCCAGAACCGTTTGGTCTTGCCTTCCTTGGATAACTCCATGAACGTTCTCGACTGATGATCATGTTCTAAACCTTCCTTGATACGATCAAGAAGGTTTCCCATCGGTGTGCTGATGATTGGAGCGAGCATGCTCTTTCTGCTTAAGGCATCCGCTACATAGTTGGTTTTTCCCGAGCTATACTCTAGTTCATACTTGAACTCGGCGAGATAATCAAGCCATCGTGCTTGTTTGCTTGACAACTTCTTTTGTGTCTGATGGTAGCTTACTGCTCGATTATCAGTTTGAATGGTGTAGCTGCTTTCAAGTAATGTTCCCACACACGTAGGCAATGTACGACTACCAACATTTCTTTCTCATGTGTTGGCCACCGCCTTTCCACGTCACTTAACTTACGGCTCTCATATGCTATCGGATGACCGTCTTGCATGAGAACACCACCAATGGCGAAATCAGAGGCATCCGTACATACCTCAAAAGGTTTAGCAAAGTCCGGCAGTGCTAGCACGGGACCTTTTGTAACCACGTCTTTGAGAGCTTCAAATGTGGTTTGGTGTTTCCTCGTCCAACACCATTTCGTACCCTTCTTTAGTAAGTCGGTAAGTGGTGCTGCTATAGCAGAGTGTCCATCTATAAACCTCCGATAGTAGTTAACCAATCCCAAGAATGATCGTAACTCGGAAGCTTTAGATGGGGCCTCCCATTCTAGTATAGCTTTGATTTTAGCTGGCTCCATACGAATCTCTCCACCCCCGATTATATGCCCCAAGAAAGAAACCTCATGTAACCCGAACGAGCATTTTTCTTTCTTAACAAAGAGCTTATTTTCCCTTAATGCATTGAACACGAGTCGTAAGTGTTCTACATGTTCATCCATAGTCTCACTATAGATGACGATGTCATCTAAGTAGACTACGACGAATTTGTCTATGTAATCGGCTAAGACTCGTTGCATTAAGGTGCAGAACGTAGCCGGGGCGTTGGTGAGACCAAAGGGCATGACCAGGAATTCGTAAGACCTATATCTGGTGACACATGTTGTCTTTGGCTCATCTCCTTCGGCTATCCTCACTTGGTAGTACCCTTTTTGTAAGTCCAATTTCGTGAACACCTTGGCTTGTTGGAGACGATCGAACAAGTCAGCAATAAGAGGTATCGGGTACTTGTTTTTCACCGTCAGCTTATTCAATGCCCGGTAGTCAATGCACATGCGCAATGATCCATCCTTCTTGCGTTGGAACAAAACTGGAGACCCGTACGGACTTTTTGATGGTCGAATGAACCCTGCCTCCAGTAGTTCTTTGAGTTGTGCCTTGAGTTCCTCCAGTTCACTGGGGGACATGCGATATGGAGCTTGTGCTACCGGCTTAGCTCCGTTTACTAATTCAATTTTATGGTCAATCTCCCTCCTTGGCGGTAACTCCTTAGGCAAGTCTTCGGGCATGACATCCACGAACTCCTTAAGGACGTCTATTAATTTTGGGTAAATATGTTTATCAGGGGTAGGATCTTCTCCTGGTGCCTCCTCTTCTACCATTATAGCAGCAATAGTTCTTTCTCCTCGACGTAGTCCCTTGCTTAGTTGATTAGGACCAAGTTGGCTTTCCCGACAAACTTTCACCACATAGGGATCCTCTCCTTGCATGATAACTAGGGTGTCATTACTTGGTACCATCACGGGTTTGAGATGGTCTATGAACTCCATCCCAAGTACCACCTCATAGTCATCTAAGGGAGCGATGGAAAAAGAAGCATTACCTATCCAAGACCCGATCTAAATAGGTACTCCCTTGGCTTCTCCAGTAAGCTCTTTCCATTCCCCATTTACTCCCTTAAAACGTCCTTTTGATGATGTCCATGTTAACCCTAGGGATTTAGCCGTACCTTCATTGATATAGTTTGTGTCAGCTCCTGTGTCAATAAGTGCCCATAAGGTACGTTCTCGCAATGTAGCCTCTACGTACATCCGCCCCTTCTTCATTGGGTTGATCTTGGCTTGCACCGCATCAAGCCTTTTCATGCAAGCAACTTTCTTCTCGTTGTCTTGTTCTAAACTTTGGGCAATGGCAGCTAACTTTGTTCGGGAAGGGCAATCTCTCGCTAAGTGAGTCCCCCCACACAAGAAACAACCTTCAAACTGTCTCTTAGGTTTGTCACCTTTGATAACCTCAGTATTATGAGTTAGCTTAGAAACATTACCGGACTTCGGGTAAGATTTGCCCTTGTCTCCCCCTCCTTTGCTTTGGAACGACCTCTTATCTTTGCCCTTCTCCTTAGTTGCATCTTTCTTCTGAAACTCGATCAGACTTTCTGCAATGGCCATGGCTTGAGTAATATTTTGCACATCTCTTCGTTGTAACTCAAGCTTGGCCCAACGATTAAGGCCGTCCATGAATGTAAACAATGCTTCCTTAGGAGATATGTCAGGAATTTCTAGCATAAGCTCCGAAAATTCTTTGACATACTCCCTAATGTACCAATCTCGATGATGCAGCCGATGAAGCTTGGCCCTTGCTTCATCTTCCGCATCATTTGGGAGAAATTGCCTCTTGAGCTCAACCTTGAATCCCTCCCAAGTGGTGATTGGCTCAACATCACGGTCTATGTTACTAGACCTACGCCTCCACCACACCAGCGCAGTATCCTTTAGGTAAAGGGGTGCATGATTGAGTCTTACCGCATCAGCTTCCGCCCCTACTGCTTGAAAGTAACGTTCTAGGCCATAGAGAAAATTCTCTATGTCCCTAGCTTTACGTGTCCCATGATAAGACTCGGGCTTTGGGACGTCGACCTTTGGTGTCCCTAACATTGTACCCATAATGCCACCGTTACGTAGAGCATTGATCTCCGCCTTCATTTGCTGCAATTCTTCTTGTACAAATGAAGGTTCCCCTCTAGGATCATGAACAACCTTAGCCAACTTAATGTGACACGCCTCAAGCTCACCCCTGAGTTTGAGAATCTCCCCTTGGAGCATCGTGATCATGGCCTTATTCTCATCGTCGACTTTGGTAAGGTGGTCAACGGCCTCATTGAGTGTACCCAACATATCCCCTTGCAGCTCTTCCCCTAGCTGCGTCATGCGTGGGTCTAGCTCCTCCCAACGGTCATGATGTTCCGCCACAACTAGCTCAACCTTGGCTAGTTTTCTCTCAAAATCGACCATGGGCTCTCTAACGACAGACTTATCCTTACGAGGTCTACCGCGAGTAGCCCTTTCGGTTTCCCTTGAGACATGATCACCTTCCTCTGTTTCCAGAATTATGTTCTCCTCCAAATGACTTGCCATCACTCTTAGTCGGAAGTGTAGCTCGAACCTGGCTTTGATACCAACTGTCACGGGCTGCTTTATTCCTTTGCAAACCGTGCGGCACTAGCTTTTACCAACGCTAGCTCAGCCTTACTTTCCCTCTAAGTTTAAAAGATTATATGAGAGATTGAAGAGAACACTCGAAACTCTTTTGAGAAATGCTTTACACTTGTATTGAGAACTCACACTTTGTTTTACAACTTCTTTTGCAACTTGATTACAAATGAGCATGGCTAAGCCTATTTATAGGCAAGCCATGGATCTATAATCCTCCATCACCTCCTCATTAGGAGTATTCTAGATTTCTATACCAACTTACACTCCTACAACCTTCTACAAGGTTCTTTAAGTATCTCCATTCTTCCACATGCTTCTATAAGCTTCTTCATCCTTCTTGAAGGTTCCGGAAACTTCTACAAAATTCTAGATTTTTCTGGAAACCTCAATAAATTTCCGGACCGTGTCAAGTGGCACCCAGTGGCCACCTCTCTCTCTTTTAACATTTAATCTCCACTCTCTCTCACTTCCTCTACTCTCTCTCTAGACGGCTGTCTGCTCTCTTACTCTCTCTACAGACTCATCCACCACCACCACCACTCTACAACCGTAGACTCCACCAGCGCTACTGCCGCCGTAGACTCCACCGCAACCGCCATAGACTCATCCGGCTCCGCCGCCGTAGTTCTCTCTCTTTGAAGTTCTATCTATCTCTCTGCCTCTCTCTCTCCTCTCCTCTCCAGATGGTTCCACCGCCGCCACCGTCGCTTACACACCGTCGTAAGATCCAACACCACTCAAGGGTTTTCAGATCTGTGCGTGATTTTAGGGTTTTTCTACCTCAAACACCACGGTTTTCACCTATAAGGGTTTCTTGACTTTATGGTTTTCGGATTTTGTTCGTGACTTTAAATCTGCATGTTTTTCTTGACTTTAAATAGTGACTTTCAGATCTATTTTTAGATCTGTGAGGCGCTGGTGGTTTATGGCGGCGGCGGTGGTTTATGGCGGCGGCGGTTCTCGCTCTCTCTTTGTTCTTCAAGGTCCAGATTTCTTTCTCTCTCTCTCTTTGTTCTTCAAGAGCCCAAGAAAACAAGTCTTTGTTACTTTGAATCTGTGTATGTTTGTTTGGCAGCGGTGGTATATGGCAGCGGTTGTTCTTTCAGATCTGTTTCTTCAAGTTCTAGATCTATAGCTTGTGGATGTTCTTCAAATCATAAGAACAATGAACACCATGAAACTCCTTCAAGAAATTAATAATAAATAATTATAATTAAAAATAAATTCAAATAATGTTTAAAAAGATAATTTATAAGTAATAATAGTTAGTTAATTACTATAAAACATTAATTAGTATTAGTTCAATGTTTTGTAGTCTGATATTTCAAGAGCCCAACAAACGAGCCCAAGGTTAGTCTGATTATGTCCAACAAGTGTTTCGCACATCCCTACAATTCAAATAATGTTCAAATACTAACGTTCATTTCTGCTACGCATCATCTATGGGGGGTTTTTCTGTTATTAGTAGAGTCTATGCCGGTGTCGGCGGGTGTATGTGAGTTCATTGTGTGTGTGGGGTCTGACCGTGTGCTCAATGTGTGTAGTTCACCTGACAAACTAGAAGAAATCGATATATGCCGGTTCATACCCAACATTCATACATTGTTTATTTGTATGTGTTTTTGGGTGTTTATGTTGTATGTGTGATTGTATTTTAGTCATTGTTACTTTTACTCAACGGATCTGGTTAAATATAGGGCTTAATTTGTTGTTTATGTGGCTACTTTGGTTAAGTAAATAAGTTTTTTCCACTCTGTGTGAGTGTGTGTAATAATTGCATTGCGAGTGTATGTTTGTTGTGTGTTTTTGCATCTCCTTTCTCTCTAAATTTTAGTACGTATCTTAGATGATTCTTCTGCGTAGATAATTCAACTATTTGTTAAAATGCTTGAAAAGTGTTTGATTTAAATGTATTTATCTTAAGGAATACGTAAGAGCGAGCATCTCCAACCCAACTCTCTATATTTGACTCTCTATCTTTATATTTTGTGGGTCCATCAACTCTAAATAATCTCTTAACTTCAATCTAACTCTTTATTTAATACTTTAAAAGTGGGACCCATGTATTTTTTTCAAGAGTGAGACCTATGTATTTAATTGTTATATTTTATTAAATACTTACTAAAAATAAATATTTGAAGAGATAGAGTGTGGGTTGAAATTTGAAAAGTGGGACCCATAGATGAAGTGTTGATTCTCACACTTCAAATTTGAAGAATAGTTTCAAACTCTCCGAGTTTATTTTTGATAAGCTAGTTTTTTCTGACTTGTTTTCAGACTTTTGAGCTTATTATTAGTTATAATAAGAAAATAAGTCGGACTAGTGAAAAATAAGCTGGAAAAAACGAGCTTATGAAAAATAAGCTCGGAAAATAAGCCCATAATAAGCTAAAACAAACACCCCCTTCAAATATAAAGAGTTTGATAAAGTATGGTTGGAATTGTATGATACTTCATTTTGAAGGGATAGACTGTGGGTTGGAGATGCTCTTAAAGAAGCTTCACTATATGTATTTCTTGGTTAATGCTTTTGGGTATGAGAGTTTTAACTTTTACCAACAAAAAGTATATGCAAGCTTAAGTGTGGTATACCCCCTAAATAACTACAAAAGAAAAAGTAGACTTCTACTTAGAAAATGGATACGATATACAACCAAAAACAAACGTGCACCATCAAAACCATGTAACTTACACATCTAACCATGTAACTTACACATCTAACTACATTCAAGATAAAAAATCATATAACAACAAAAATTTTGCACCTTGGATTCTAAATCAGGATGTTCTTGATGAGTTTACAATATCAAAGCCCTTTCATGTCCATATTTATTTTTCAAATACACAGGCCAAATTAAGATTCAATTGTCACAAAATGCAAAACCAACTTAACTATCTTTATGTATGTATAGTATTGTAAAGTTTTATTTCATAGACATGTATGATAGGTCTTTTCAACCTTAGGAAGTGCAAATAGGGAGTTTTGGGGAATTACAATAGCCTAATTGACCCGTTTGAAATAAGAATACGGTATAAAAGACATTATTTTTCACATTGCTTGATTAGGTTCACCAACCCATCCGTTTTGACCCGTCCACCCATATTGACCCGTTTTAAATTGGAAAGCCTTATAGAAATGATTGTGTTTTGCAATATTTGAATAAAGACTTGGGTTATTAACTACCACAATGATTTTATATGACATACTTCTTTAGTAAATATAACTATACCCGTATGGGAGGATTTGAGATATGACGTGTTAAAAAAGGAGTTCATATATGAGTTTCTAGCCTTCTATTCAAATGGGTCGGTGAGTTAAACATACTATAAATGGGTGAGAACTCAGAAACATGCATTATTTTTATATAATGATCTTTATAAAATTGTCATAACATAAAATGTCGATTGGTGATACAATTTCGAGATAAGTCTAAAAATGTTGATTAATGTTCTAAGATAAAAGCAGAAGAGCTCCTTTTAAGAAAGCATTAAACAAGTGGAGAGTGGAGACAATGCAACAGGTATGCATTTATTTATGCAAACAATAAATTTTGTTCTTATCATGTACCTGTTATACATTCTTGAATTTTACCTGCAATATCGTGTATCTGTATTTACGTTTACTAGCCGGTTACTGTTTTTATATTTATATAACTAATTCGACAAAGTTGATTAATTGCTTATATATCATATATAAGATTTGGCTAGTAACAGTAATATAACTGGTTGTTTTTGCGAATTTTATTGCACACAAGGAGTAACAATCTGAACCCTTTTGGAGATATGTGGACTAACACGCTGATCATCAGATTTTGTTTGCTCCATTAGGTTTAACCATGTTATTAACAACTATGTATCATTAATTTTCTATGGTTCATGTTTTCTTTAGTTGAAAATGTTTGATATTTTCCAAACTAATTAGTACAACTTCAACCCAGCATCTAGCGAATTAGCAACTTACACACCAGCACACCAAACTAATTAGTTATTTTACTCATAGAAAAAATAACTTTCTAATAAACCAGACAAATATAATTAAGTTTGAAGAAAAGAAATCAAAAAATCATGAACCCGCATGATAGTCATAAGAGTATAAAGAATATTATGAAATCGAAGTGGTTAATTAATTTTCAATGTTATTACTTATTAGTTCACTGACAATAGAAAAACATATAGTAATTGGGGGCTGCCCTTGCGAGACGAGAACAGATCGATCAAGGATAGCTTTGACTGCTATTAAACGGATTGAGGGGCGACGAGTTGCATTACGGTGGTGTTTCAATCGATCAGGTAAGTCTGTTTTTTTTTTTTTTGAACAGCTCATAAGTTACTTCGATTAATCAACAAGCATGTTACATGGCACGATCCATATTACACTTACAATCTGCCATCCCATTAGCTACATCCAGTAATCCAGTATTTAAAAGTGCCTCACCTACCCAGATCAAGTATTGCTTTTTCACATTCAATGCACGCAGTACAACAGATTACCACACATTACTTTCCAGCAAATGTAGGTACAACCTCACTTGCACAAGGTACCATCACCTTCTTTTGTAAAACTCAACTTGAAGCATTTAACCTTACTGTTCTTGAATTTCAGCCATGGCAGCTCACAGTGATTGAACAAGAGAAAGCAGACCTCGGACCAAAGTGTGTGCTCCATGAACTCAATTCATCATAGCAACACTACATCTTGGTTGGTAGAAGGTAACTATTCTTTGATTCACCACTATCCCACTTTGTTCTTTCACCATAAACTGCAATGTAAACATATCCAGTACATTCACGCATGATTCCATCCATCCATGACCTCATTTCTTTGTTTTGCAAGAACATCACAGTTTGCCCAAATACTCTATCCATACTTGTTCGGCAGTAACACTAATCCTTTCACCATTTCTGTGATACTTAAGCTCCTGTGGTCTTTCATTCTGCATAGTTTTCAAGGATTCCACTCACTGTACCTATCGAAGCATCCAAACCCAGTCCACCCATATCATTCAAATTGTTATAATGCAACATCCGAATCCAACCCATTATGCAACAGGTCATGCTCATCATCTGTACATTATGATGCAACATAACCCAACCCACCCAAATCAGACCCCCTGTTAGAGATGTTTATTTTCTTTGTACCGTGCTATAATTATGATTCTTGTGATTTTGAGTTGTGTGATGAGCATACAGTTGTTTAGTTAGTATGGTATTGGTCAGCTTTTGGTGGTAGGTAACTAAAATCAGGGTTGGTACTCTTTAATCAATTAAAGATTGTTCAATGGGTCTGATTAGTTCTTAAATCACCATCTAATTGGCATGACCTCTGGGAAAGTTGGAGAAATAAGAATGATAAGGAGCTAAGTAGCTAACCAGGTGATTAACAGATTGATTAATCATCTGCAGGTAGTGCATTATGCTAGTAAATCATGGAACATGAATTGAATTCTAAGCTTTAGTTAATCAATCGATTTAACCCAATGATGATATTTATGTTTCTGTACTTTTTAGACGGAGGAAACTTGAGTTATTATTAGAGTGTGGACTTCGTGGTTTGTGGAGATAATGTAGGGATTCAAGTTTTTCTTACAATTATTATGGTCGTACGGATTCCAAATCTTTTTCTTGTCGTACGGATTTTTATCCCAAAACAGGAAAATCAGTTTTAAATTCCTATTATTCTTTCAGCGTTGCTCCTTGAAAGTTTGATAACTGAAATCTTGTTTCTTTCGATGTGCTTATGTTGTTGGTTTTGTGAAGATATTATGATATCTGAAAAGTTCCGTCAAATACGTTCCACATGATGCTTCTTATAAATTATTTCGAGTATTATTTCAACTACAAGGGGCTGTTTGTTTCAAAGATTTCAAGTGGAATGGAATGTAATTCCAATTATATTATAGTGTGTTTGGTAACATTTTTAGAATGTAATTCAATTCTTAACCATATTTCAAATACTTTATGTACTGTAATCTCATTCAATCAGTACTATGTATGTAATTAAAATCCTTTCCTTTAAGGAATCTGTCAAAAGACCATTTTACCCCTTTAAACCCTATTCTATGTCTGATCACGAATCACGATGGTCCGAGTTTTTTTTTACCAAACAAGTGTTTTTACAAAACATATTTACCAAACAGGTGTACTTTTAAACATAATTACAAACACCTTTTTTATTTTACTGTTTTTTTTACCGTTTTTCATTTTTTTACTGCTTTTTCAAAGTTTTTTTAAGTGTTTCTTTACTGCTTTTTTTTGGCCTCTCTACTGCGTTTGGTGCTTTTTTACTCCATGAAATTCAAACAGGTAACAACCCTATAACCATCATGAACCATTAGCTACCTATTCATTGGTTTTTATCGACTTTAAGGAGGGGTTTCTTCGAGAATCATTGTGTTGTTCTGCTGGTTGAACAAGGGAAGAAATCGAGAAACAAGCTGAATGGAGCATGAACCTTGCGACCGAACACCAAATCAGATGGTTCCAATCGAGAAACAAGATCCTTCTACCAATATGTTGATCCAAAACTAAAATCCTAAATTAAAATTGATCAAATAACACTCTACGAAAGGGGCGTACCGGTCGTCTAGGGCACGAAGGGATGGTGATGACGGCAATTGAGGATGGTTGTTGCCGGCTGTGATTTCGACGAGCGTTGGTGAGGGCAGCGATGAGCGGCTAGCGTGCGCGATGGTGATGGCAGCAACGGTGAGCTGTGACCGGCAGCGATGAGCAGCGATGGCTAGCTGCATTAGACGAAGATGGTGACGTCATCGATGAGCAGCTGGCGAAGGTAAATCGCAGGCTGAGGGCAGCGGCGAAGGGGAGGAGGGCGTTCGTCTAGGGCAGAGGAAGAAGTTGTGATGGTTTTGTTTTGTTTTTCGTTTGGATCGGGTAAAAGGAGGTAAAAACATAACTGTACACCTATTAAGTAAATATGTTTAAAACTGCACCTATTAAGTAAGTATGTTTTTTAAAAACACCTCTATGGAAAAAAAACTCCGATGGTCCTTATTTCACACATACCCCGTCAAACGACAGAGCGAATACACGGCGGGAGTGGGAGACGCCGCCGCAAATCTCCAGTCCGTCGCCGCAAATCGGAGCTTCATACCGTCGCCATCGCCGTCGCAGTTTTCAAATCTCAGTGCTGAAGCATCGCACGTCTCCATTCCGTGGCCGCCATCTGAATCACCTTCACCTTCACCATTACACAAATCAATAACAGGTACACGGAACCTTCATCTTTACAAATCAGATTTGAAATTAATATACCGGTTCTGTTAAATAGGCTATCGCCTTCATCTTTCTTATTGATGCATTTTCAATTCAAACAGTTCGATTATACAACGAACCTTCATTGATTTGTGGGTTGAGGTTTCCTAGTTTCTTACCCTTCGATTATAAACAGTTCAATTTGGTATCTTGTTTCTGATTCTGCTTTTTTGCACTTCCTTTACCCTTTTTCTTGAGCATCTTCTTGGAAATTAAGATAATGTTTCTATATTTTTTGACTTATTTCATCATCTTTTTGTTGTATAATCTGATTTTGGACTATGAATACTTGTCAAATTAAGTCATTTTGTCCATCATTACTTGATCACTTACCTTTAGTTGATTATAATCTCTGTATTTGAGGGTGAGATTTCCTAATTTGTGATTCAAAGTTTGTATAAAAAATTGAATAACCCTTTCCCTATTGATTTAGCCTCGTTATATTTGAGGAAATAAATTACATATTCATACAAACTTCTCATTTCTTAAAACATAATCTGGGATTGCAACCTCGTTATATTATTGTTTAGCAGTGCCAACTGAATGGCAATATTATATCTTGGTTGAGGAAGCAATAGTTTCTCGTATGAGTCGGAAACTTTTAAAAGAAGTCACCCTGTGTATTTATATATTTAATGAGCTTCCTTCCAACTATGATCTTGATGTGTTGCAAATATTTCATTTTAATGTGTTGCACGTATTTCCATATGTGTTGAATATATTTCCTTTTATTCTTGAAATAATATTGTGTTATATATATATATATATATATATATATATATATATATATATATATGTGTGTGTGTGTGTGTGTGTGTGTGTGTGGGAAAGGGGGGGGGGGGGGTAGGCCCAGGGTGGGGGGTTGGGTGTGAGTTCGTTTTGCAAACATATTTATATAAAGTTTTAATACAAAAAATGAATAAAGAGTATTTTGGTCTTTTAATATAATTTCATCGCAATTCTTTCAATAAATGTGCAAAAAAACACAAAATTGGAATGTAATGTAATTCAATTCCATTTACTTTTTTGCGAAACAAATATGAATACGAATCTCGTTCCTTAGGAATTCAATTCCTAAAGAATTCAATTACATTCCTTCCCATTCAGTGAAAACAAAAGCACCTCAAATGTTTTTGTAAAACTTATGGAACTCAAAACTATATTTTGATATATATGTTGTTTTGGATATTATATATTTTATGTTATAAGTATAGACTATAGATACAAGTCATTTTGTGTTGGACATTTAATCGTGTCCCTTGTTTTAATTTCATGGATGGCGTATGTGAATAGTGGTTATTAGCCTTAGTTCTAGATTGAATGATGTACTGTATCACAACACCATTGAGCCAAACATAACTATGTGTTACGAGGCTCTAAATTGACATTTTCTTTGTAACACCCCGTCTCGGCATGAAACGGAGGCTACCCATATGATACATAAACAAAGCAAAACTAAGAGAACCTCTCAAAACCAGTTGGCAAGTACTACCTCGAAAGATCTTTCTAGGCTAGCTCTCGATCTTTCCCTTAAAGCACCCAATATTACCTCTCGTAGAGAAAGAAAAGAAAACCGCGCCTGAGCTAATTGCCCGGTGCACATATATACGTGCATAATAATAACAATAATAAACGAAACGAACAATATGATATAAAAAATATCCAAAACAGATCAAAATACTTTCGGAATCATGTTTCTTGTAATAAAAAGTGTTTTTCATGTCAAAGCAAACATGTCATATCCATATCACAATTCATATCAAATCACATATCATATCACATCGAGCCCCTACCAGAAACGAATACATTTGCACACCGTCATCATATAGATACGACGAATGCGAGACATTTCTACACTGGACCTGCAGATCCAAATGTACCCTACAATGTGAGATGGGTGTCGTGCACTACACTATCATCCACCATAACATAACATAACCTACAGTCTAAGGAGTGCACACTACCATCCACCATAACATAATATAACCTACAGCCTAGGGTTAACCAATGCGCCTTCCCACCAAATAGCTCTCGAAGCCAAACCCTTAGGAGACGTCGGAATTGATCGCACCGCCACACAAGGTGTCACACCATGGTGCCCCCAATGATGTGCCTATGGTACCCCCATAGGTGGATAAATAGCTCGATGCATCAAAACAAAAAAAAAAAAATCCAAAACAACATATATATCGAAATATAGTTTTGTGTTCCACAAGTTTTATAAAAACATTTGTAGTTGAAATAATACTCTAAATATTTTTAAGAAGCATAATGTGGAACGTATTGAATAAAAGAAAACATATCTTTTTTGATATCATAATATCTTCCCAAATATAACATAAGCACATCATAAGCACATAGAAAGAAACAAGATTTCAAATATCAAACTTTCAAGGAGCAACGCTAAAAGAATAATAGGAATTTAAAACAATTTTCATGTTTTGGGATCAAGAATCCGTACAACAATAAGAGAATCAGAATCCGTACATTATTATCATGACCCGCAAAATCCAAGCATTATTAACAACCCAATGTCTTCCTTCGTCTAAAGAGTAGATAACTTATGATTATGGCTGTAAACAAACCGAACGAACACGAACGGGGCTTGTTTGTGTTCGTTCGTTTAACTTTAGCGGAACAAATAAACGAACGGAAATCTGTGTTTGTGTTCGTTCGTTTAACTTTAGCCGAACAAATAAACGAACACGAACGTTAAACGAACGTGCATACGTGTTCGATTGTTTAAAGGATTTGTTAGTTCGTGTACATTTTTGTTCGGTCATTTAAGTGATAAACAAACGTAAACGAATGAACATACACTAAAATACAAACCCAACATTATTAAACACAAATAAGCACTTAATTTAGACACACGCATATATAATATATATATATATATATATATATATATATATATATATATATATATATATTAATATAAAATATAAACGAACGGATAACCGAACGTTTACGAACATAATGAACGAACGAGAGCTCTGTTCATGTTCGTTCGTTTAATTGAACGAACGGAAAATCTTGTTCTTGTTCGTTCGTTTATTAAACCAACAAACATAAACGAACTTCCCGCCGAACAATTTCACGAACGGTTCATGAATGTTATGTTCGTTTACAGCCCTACTTGTGATTAGTATTATCCATACTCCCGTTATCATACAATTGTCCTGTTTAAATATCCTTAAACATAATAGTCGATCTTTGTTGCAATCTTATGGTGTTGTAACAGGAGTCTAGAGATGAAGCCATTAGGCAAGCAGAATTTGCTTAGGGAGAAAATGAAATCTTAACTTCTCGAAAGAAGTGGTTAACAGAGGATATTGATAGGCTTCTACTCCTCATAAAGGAGTTGAAGTGTGATATAATCACAAGTACGATACGGGACACTATTGCAAAGGTCGATGGTTTGATCATGTATCATAGAACTGCTTGCTTAAACTGTCAAATGGTACCTTAAAATTTTATTTTCACTTTTATTGTAGGATACTTATTCCTCTAAGAGCTCCATGCTAGAACAGTAGGTTGCTACAGGGACCCAAAAGCTTGACTTAGATGTTTTGACGAGTTTCATTATTCATTTAACTATATTATCAAGGTTAGAAAGCGGCTGCTAATTTCTGAATTTTCCAATAGGATGGTTGATTTATTATCACTACTAGAGTTAGGAAGACAAATGGAGGAAGGGAACAAGATCATTGTAGGTTTAAAATATCATCTAGAGGATTTAAAAACAACACTTCTCCAAGCCGACGAATTAAGAAAAATACTCAAAAACATCGTTTTGATACTTGTTTTTCGTGTCGATTATATCTATATGGGTTATGTTTCATCTTTAACACGTATATTGAAAAAGAAAAAAAATGTAAGAAAGAAGCATGTTCAAAGATGATCATGAGTGTATTTCTAACTCATACAACCACTATCTTCTTTATAAGATATAAATTATATTATTTAAACAATTTAGTTAGTCGGTTTTCATAATCACCCGACACATTATATGCTTTCTTCCATAAACTAAACACACTTCAAAAGTTGTTCTGTGTTGAGCTCATCATGCATGTCAATAAAATGGTATGTTCTTTAAATAAAGAACTTTTGGATGTCTTTAATTGCCGGAGTTGAAAGGCAACGTTCGAGTATTTTGTAGAGTTCGGCCTTTTCTTCCTCACTATGGTACCGCATCAGAAGTCACCATCTCCTATCTACTGAATTGGCCGGCCGGGGGATTTAGTTAATACAAAGTGGTATTAGTTTATATGATTGATTCAAATTTGAAAAGTGCATATTAACACATTATTAGTTTAAGGTTTTTATTAATTTGAAGTCCGAGAATTTTTTTATATTGGGTTAGGTGTTCATGGTCGCAAAGTTCTTTTAGTTAGAAAATAATCTCATGCTATCTCTACAGGTCAAAAACATAGTTTTATTTTTGACAAAGTGTTTGCACGTGATGCCTCTCAAGATGAGGTCTTTACGGAGATTCCCCGCTGGTCTAAAGCGCAATAGACGGGCATAAGGTTACTAGCGTTTATCTTTAGCAAAAGAATGAAAATTATGTTTCTAGTTTTAGAATCGACATCTTTGATTGACCAATTTTGAATTAGTTGAATGAGATTATGTTATTCTTTTAGCATGTCAAATGGGTAAAATAAAACGAAGAAAGGATTAGCTTAAAGTGAAAACTCTATTGGGACGAAACTAGTTCAAGTATATTTACAGTGTATAAAGCACCCTATATCATTCTATTTCAATTACTAGATTATCATTCACATAATATAGTTTTTGTAATATTGTTTGTTACTTAATGTATCTCTTTGTTGTGAACTTGTAACTGCCATGAAAACTCTTCCTAGTTTTCCGTATATGAATTTATTTATTTATTTTAAAGAAAATATAATCATCCTACTAGTGGGCTACCTTAATCATCATATTACAATGTTTAGTTGTTTTTTATTTTTTTACACCGGAAAACGAACTTGAATAAATGTCTTCTTTTTTTTTTGTATAGGTGTGCATTTTTGAAAACCGACAAACTAACTCACGAAAAACGTATACAATGATGGGAAGGCCCAAAGATCTTGTGCACAAGGGTTTAATATCCCGCACGCTTGAAAAGTCTTTCAAACAAGTAGAGTCTTGACTTTTCAAGGATGAAAGTTGAAGGTTATTTATATCTTCTTTTTCTCGTGTGTACATGTTTAGGTTTCAATGCTGAAAATCTTCAACGATTGCATTCATGATTTGTTGTTAGCATCACCAAGTGCAAAATAGCCGAATCTATCCATTGCAACCGATGCCAAAGGAAACGTACGTGTCCATCGTCTTCTTGTTAAGGATGTTAGCAAGGAAGATGTTATTGGTTTGCTCTTGCAGGCTGAAATAAACAGGTTTGTGTTATTATAGAGCATTTGGGCAGGTATTTTTTCCAATGGTTGTCTAGAGTTTTTATTTGACTATGAAGCTCATGAAACATTTGGGCAAGTATTTTGAAATGAACTCGAGGAGGAGCTACATAGTCAAATAGAAACTCTAGACAACCATTGGAAAAAATACCTGCCCAAATGCTCAATAATAACACAAGCGTGTTTGTTTCAGCCTGCAAAAGCAAATCAATAACATCTTCCTTGCTAACATCCTTAAAAAGAAGACGAGAGACACGTACGTTTCCTTTGACATCGGTTGCAATGGGATAGATTCAGCTTTTTTGCACTTGGTGATGCTGACAACAAATCATGAATACAATCGTTGTAGATTTCTAGCACAAAAACCTAAACATGTACACACAAGAAAAAGAACATATAACCTTAAACTTCCATCCTAGAGAAGCCAAGACTCCACTTGTTTGAAAGACTTGTTTAAACGTGCGGGATATTAAACCCTTGTGCATAGGATCTTTTGGCCTTTTCATCATTGTATACGTTTTTCCTCAGCCAGTTTGTCAGTATGCACACCTGTACACAAAAAAAGAAGACAATTCGTTTTCCGGTGTAAAGAAATAAAAAACAAATAAACATTGTAATATGATGATTAAGGTGGCTACTAGTATGATGATTATATTTTCTTTAAAATAAATAGCTAACTTCATATACGAAAAACTAGGGGGAAGTTTTCATAACAATTACAAGTTCACATCAAAGAGATACATTAAGTTTCAAACAAGATTACAAAAACTATACTGTGTCAATGATAATCTAGTATTTAAAATAGAATGATCTAGGGTGCTTTATGCACTATAAATACATTTGAACTAGTTTTGACCCAATAGAATGTTCACTTTAAGCTAATCCTTTTTACGTTTTATTTTACCCATTTGACATGCTAAAAGAATAACATAACCTCATTCAACTAATTCGAAATTGGTCAATCAAAGATGCTGATTCTGACACTAGAAACATAAATTTCATTCGGCTTGCTAAAGATAAACGCTAGTAACCGTATGCCGTCTAATGCGCTTTGGACTAGTGGGGGAAATCTCCATAAAGACCTCCTCTTGAGAGGCATCATGTCCAAACACTTTGTCAAAAATAAAACTATGCTTTTGACTTGTAGAGATAACATGAGATTATTTTCCAACTAAAAGAACTTTGCGATCTTGAACACCCACCCCAATAAAAAAAATTCTCGGACTTCAAAATTAATAAAAACCTTAAGCTAATAATGTGTTACTATGCACTTCTCAAATTTGAAATCAATCATATAAACTAATACCACTTTGTATTAACTCAATCCCCCCGCCGACCAGTTCAGTGGGATAGGAATGGTGGCTTCTACTGTAGTACCATCGTGAGGAAGAAAAAACCGAACTCTACAAAATATTCGAATGTTGCCTTTCAACTCCTGTAACTAAAGACATCCAAAAGTTTTTTATTTAAAGAACCAACGATTTTATGGACATGCCTGATGAGCCAACACAAAAAAACTTTTGAAGTTAGTTTATGGAAGAAAGCATATAATGTGTCATGTGATTATGATAACCAACTAACTAAATTGTTTCAATAATATAATTTATATATTAGAAAGAAGATAGTGGTTGTATGAATTAGAAGGTACACACAGGATCAACTTTCAACATGCTTCTTTCTTAAATTTTTTTTCTTTTTCAATTTACGTGTTAAAAGATGAAACATAACCCATATTGATATAATCGATACGAAAAACAAGTACCAAAACGACGTTGAGTATTTTTCTTATCTCGTCGGCTTGGAGAAGTGTGGTCTTTAATTCCTCGAGATGATCTTTTAAACCTACAATGATCTTGTTCCCTTCCTCAATTTCTCTTTCTCTTCCTAACTCTAGTGGTGATAATAAATCACCCATCTAATTGGAAAAATCAGAAATTAGCAGCCGCTTTCTAACCTTGATAATATAGTTAAATGACTAATGAAGCTCGTCAAAACATGTAAGTCAAGCTTTTGGGTCGCTATAGCAACCTGCTGTTCTAGCATTGAGCTCTTCGAGGAACAAGTATCTATAATAAAAGTGAAAATGAAATTTTAAGGTACCATTTGACAGTTTAAGTAAGCAGTTCTATGATATATGATCAAACTATCGACCTCTACATTAGTGTCCCGTATCGTACTTGTGATTATATCACACTTCAACTCCTCTATGAGGAGTAGGAGTCTATCAATATCCTCTGTTAACCCCTTCTTTTGAGAAGTTAGGATTTCATTTTCTCGCTTAGCAAATTCTGCTTGCCTAATGGCTTAATCTCTAGACTCCTGTTACAACACCATAAGATTGCAACAAAGATCGACTATTATGTTTAAGGATATTTAGACTGGCCAATTGTATGATAATGAGAGTATGGATAATACTAATCATAAGTTATCTACTCTTTAGATGGTGGAAGACTTTGGGTTGTTAATAAAACTTGTATTTCGTGGGTCATGATAATAATGTACGGATTCTTGATCACAAAACATGAAAATCAGTTTTAAATTCCTATTATTCTATCAGCGTTGCTGCTTGAAAGTTTGATATTTGAAATCTTGTTTCTTTCGATGTGCTTACGTTGTTTTTTGTGAAGATATTATGATATCCAAAAAGATATGTTTTCTTTTATTCAATACGTTCCACATGATGTTTCGTAAAAATATATAGAGTATTATTTCAACTACAAATGTTTTATAAAACTTGTGGAACACAACTATATTTTGATATTTATGTTGTTTTGGATATTTTTTATTTTGATGCATCGAGCTATTTATCCACCTATTGGGGTGCGTACATTTGGATCTGCAGGTCTAGTCTGGCATTCGTCGTATCTATATGATGACGGTGTGCAAATATATGCGTTTCTGGTAGGGGCTCGATGTGATTTGATATGAATATGATATGTTTGCTTTGACATGAAAAACACTTTTTATTACAAGAGATATGATTCCGAAAGTATTTTGATCTTTATGTTTTGGATATTTTTTATATAATTTTGTTTGTTTCGATTATTATGTACGTATATATCTGTGCACCGGGCAGTTGGCTCAGCCATAGTTTTCTTTTCTCTGCGAGAGGTAATATTGGGTGCTAGATCGAGAGCTAGTCTAGAAAGATCTTTTGAGGTAGTACTTGCAAACTGGTTTTGAGAGGTTTTCTCTTAGTTTTGCTCTGTTTAGTAAATATGTTTAAAACTACACCTAGACTGTAGGTTATGATATGTTATGGTGGATGGTAGTGTGCACTCCCTAGACTGTAGGTTATGTTATGTTATGGTGGTATGGTAGTGCAGTTTACGACACCCATCTCACATTGTAGGGTATATTTGGATCTGCATATCCAGTGTAGAAGTGTCTCGCATTCGTCGTATCTATATGATGACGGTGTGCAAATGTATGCGTTTCTGGTATGGGCTCAATGTGATATGATATGAATTGTGATATGGATATGACATGTTTGCTTTGACATGAAAAACACTTTTTATTACAAGAAATATGACTCCGAAAGTATTTTGATCTGTTTTGGATATTTTTGATGTCATTTTGTTCGTTTCGTTTATTATTGTTATAATTATGCACGTATATATCTGTGCACGGGGCAATTGGCTCAGCCGCAGTTTTCTTTTCTTCCTCTACGAGAGGTAATATTGGGTGCTTTAAGGGAAAGAGATCGAGAGCTAGCCTAGAAAGATCTTTTGAGAGGTTTTCTCTTAGTTTTGCTTTGTTTATGTATCATATGAGTAGCCTCCGTTTCATGCCGAGATATGGTGTTACAAAGAAAATGCCAATTTAGAGCCTCGTAACACATAGTTATGTTTGGCTCAATGGTCCTGTGATACAGTATATCACTTAATCTAAAACCAACGCTAATAACCACTATTCACGGATAGAACTCTAGATTTTACCTTTGAAGAACCGGCAAAATCAATAAGTAGGGACTAGGAAGACATATGATTGCTTATAATTATACATAAACTGCACCATCATACTAATATCCAAGCAGTTACATTATGTGTAAAACAAAATTGCCACCTTAGTCTTGTAAATTTTATAAAAAATTCATTTTCATACTTGTTGCATAGCAAACAGAACGTAAGTTTCACCCACTCCCCCGTTAATTTTATAGCAATGTTTAGAATGTGGAAGACAAGTATTACCATAGCAGAATGAAGCTGGTTCTGTAAGTGATCATGATACTCTTTAGGTTTATTATTCTGCAGTATCATATTTTCTTGTTGCACTCTCGTGCTCTGCTCTTGCAATATCTGTAGTATTTTCATCTAAAATACAAAATGATGAAAACCAAATTACTAAATAATCCTCTACACAAGGGACGCTAATTAAATGTCCAACCCAAATTGACTTGTATAATCAAACTGTTTGAATTGAAAATGCATCAATAAGAAAGCCTAATTAACAGAACCAGTATATTAGTTTCAAATCTGATTTGTAAAGATGAAGGTTCCGTGTACCTGTGATTGATTTATGAAATGGTGAAGGTGATTTAGATTGCGGCGACGGAATAGAGACGTGCGATGCTTCAACACTGAGATTTGAGAATTGCGGTGGCGACACCGACGGAATGAAGCTCCGATTTGCGGCAACGGCGACGGACTGGAGATTTGCGTCTCCCACTCCCGCCGTGTATTCGCTCTGTCGTTTGACGGGGTATGTGTGAAATAAGGACCATCGTGATTCATCAGCAGACATAGAATAGGGTTTAAAGGGGTAAAATGATCTTTTGACAGATTCCTTAAAGGAAAGGATTTTAATTACATACATAGAACTGATGGAATGAGATTACAGTACATAAAGTATTTGAAATATGGTTAAGAATTGAATTACATTCTAAAAATGTTACCAAACACACTATAATATAATTGGAATTACATTCCATTCCACTTGAAATCTTTGAAACAAACAGCCCCTAAGAGTTAATTGCTTTTTCGGTTCTTAAACTTTACCAAATATGCAGGTTTTGTCCTTTAAACATCGAAAGTACAAAACATGTCCTTTTTTTTGGCAAAGTTGGTGCAAGATCAATCATTTGTCTAACTTTTGTTACATTTGATGTGTTAGTAGCCATGAAAATGAATATTATACCCTTGTACTTACTTTTTATTTATATTTTCTTAATAGTTATATTTTAATAACTATTAAAATAGAGGACATGGGTGTTCATCTGATAGAGAGTGGGTCAGTGTCAGAATTGCCTAGTGATATGTTGTGTATTCAATTGCAGTGTCGGTTGAGTCTAAGGGGTATAGTGATGTTATGTCTTGTGTTATCTTTGCTAGCTAGGGTAATTTTGCGTGTGTAATTGTGATCTGTAGCATAAGATGGTGTTATTATTGTAAGGTGTGTGTGTAGACTGTAGATGCATGCTTGCACGATTCTGTCCAAAAGTGTAGGTGTCCTGGTGTTATTATGATGTCGTACTAAATATGTGAGTGCATGTTGCACTACAGAATAGTTTTGTTTTTCATGCAGGTGGGTTGCGTTTTGTTATTGCGGATGATGTTGGATGACTGTATTTTGAATAAGGTGACATGTAGTCGTTGTGATAAATGATAAAGGTACAATAGCTCAACAGAAGAATGTAACAGTGTGGTATTATGGGGATGTGGTATCGTGTCGTATCCGATATGAATCGAGGTTTGCGACTTTCTGTCTTGGTACTTTGAGTGTTATTATTTAGATCTAATGGCTTTCAGAGTAGTAGGTTGGGGTAGTACACAGTTGCTTTTTGTTTGATGTTATACTAACCATGGAGTGTGTTAGACATTCCATAGTTTTCTGTATGTGTTAATTTGACTGCAGGTCAGCAGGTGTACCTGATGGTGTGGAACCACATTGTGCAGATGGATGACAGCTAAAGAAATGTTGAAATTCTGATGTACAACTTAACGTGGAAAACCTCATTCAGTTTTTGCATCCTAATATAGTTTATAAATGTGATCAGTTGGTCGATATTGTGTGAATGTGGTGCTGCTTTTGAAATTTGATCTACAAGACCTGCTTCTCGAGACGTATGCTGCAGTTGTTGCTGCAGCAACTTTCTGTTGGTTCGGTAATAAGAGAAGGTATGATATTCCCTTTGACCTGATGTTGGACCTGCTGTTATCTTCAGATAAGCTGTGTTAAGGAAGACTATATGTGTGCAGCATCTTTTGTTTCAAATCTGCTGTGTTATCATGAGTCGATCGGCTGTTTTGCCAATTTTGGTTTTTATGTTGCTACTTTCCAGTATCTGTTTGTCGAGAGTCTGTGAGTTTGCATATGGTCAAACAAATGGTTTGGCTCCGATGATGTAAACCTTTGTGTGGATTTCATTCACCCCTCGTAACCATATTAAAAGGTGTATTGATTGATTAGTGTACAAATTATTCAATTCATCATGTTATTTTATGTACAGGGATCCTGTACTTATCAAGAAAATTGGAGCTGCAACTGCTCTTGAAGTCAGAGCGACGGGGATGAACTATCTGTATGCACCTTGTATAGCGGTAAATGATTCACCTCTTCATTCTCCTCAAATTTTATACATCATACCAAAATATCAATAAACAAATATGAAAACTTTCGGTCGTTAAAAATATTAATGGCAGGTTTGTAGAGACCCAAGATGGGGTCGTTGCTTTGAAAGCTATAGTGAAGATCCTGAGACTGTTCGTGCAATGACCGAGCTTATACCTGGACTACAGGGAGATATTCCTACCAATAGCCCAAAAGGGCTGCATTTTGTTGGCGGAAAGTAAGCCTTAAAAAAGCTTTTACAACATTCTGCAATAAACACAAGTTGGGTCCATTTTTGTGACTTCACAAATTCATAGGAAGTTAAGGTAAATTTGGCGTAAATGACACTAAATTTGACTTTTTTTCTTCACCTTTTGTTATAGAGAAAAGTTTGTGGCATGTGCCAAGCACTTCGTCGGCGATGGTGGCACAACAAGAGGCATCATTGAAAACAACACGATGATAAGCCCGCATGGATTATTCAGAATTCATATACCACCATACTATGATTCGATACTCGAAGGCGTTGCATCCATTATGATCTCTTACTCGAGGTTAAATGGAGTAAAAATGCATGGAAATCATCAACTCATCACTAAATTCCTAAAAAACACACTCAAATTTAAAGTAAGCCTACTATTTCTTCTGCATAATATTTGTTTAATTGTAGAGTAAAGTAAACCAAGATTGAATCTTTTCAACATTTTCTTTAATTTTCAGGGGTTCGTGATCTCAGATTGGCAAGGTATCGATAAGCTGACAGACCCGCCTCATACCAACTACACTTGGTCCATTTTAAAGAGTCTTGAGGCTGGTCTAGACATGGTTAGTTCTTGACCCATGACCCATTTTGCTTCTTTTTCCTAATATACTCAAACTTGAAACAGTTATAGAATTTAGTAATTAACCAAAAACGGATTAATTATGCGCAGATCATGGTACCATCTAACTATACAGAATTCATAGATGGGTTGAGTTATTTAGTGAAGAACAAGTTCATCCCTATGACCGGAATTGATGATGTGGTTAAGAGGATTTTACGGGTCAAGTTTGTTATGGGCATGTTTGAAAGCCCATTGGCGGATCGAACCATGGTTAAATACCTTAGATGTCAAGAACACAGAGATCTGGCTCGGGAAGCAGTGAGGAAATCACTAGTCTTGCTAAAGAATGGGAAATCTGCCAACAAGTCGTTGCTTCCCCTGCCCAAAAAGTCAACCAAAATACTTGTTTGTGGGACCCACGCTAACGATATTGGTAACCAATGTGGTGGCTGGACTATCGATTGGCAAGGGTGAAGTGGGAATATCACACAAGGTAAGTATGTATCTTTTGGTCTATGTCTAGATATATGAGGATATTTAAGAACTGATTCATGTTATTGTAAGTTTGTTGGAATCTAACTAAAAACCAATTGGTTATGAGATAAGTAGCTCAAGACACTTATAAAACAGATTACAAAGTCACGTTCTGTCCGATGTGAGACATTACTCGACTGTTATTTATTAATTGTTTTTGCTAATGTCACAGGTACCACAATCTTAACTGGCATAAAGAACACGGTGGACCTGACAACCGAAGTCGTGTATGAGAAAAACCCAAACTCCCGAATTTATAAAGTCGAATAATTTCTCTTACGCCATATTGTTGTTACCGGTGAGTACCCGTATTCTGAGACAGTTGGAGATAGCTTGAACATAACCATTCCTGAACCGGGCCCGACCACCATCAAGAACGTATGTGGGGCGGTGAAGTGCATTGTGGTGCTGATTTCAGGCAGACCGGTTGTGATAGAACTGTATGTTTATAGCATGGACGCATTGGTGGCGGATTGGCTTCCACGTAAGTTAACAAGGCAGAATAATATGTAGTTTATACTATGGTAAATAGTATGGAAAAATAATAAAGTTTGTTTTATTTATTTTTGTATATAACCAAAAGATTTATTGCTTAGTGGTATGATGTGTATTAGGTGATCTTTCTGGTTGTGAATTTAAGTCATGTAGTAAACATAAGCTGTAATTAGAGGGTGTATGTGCTCAGCCATTCAAAAAGATCTACTTTCATAATCATTCCATATATGATATATGTAAACAACTTTTTTCTTTATTTGATTTTTAATTACCGTTTCAAACAATTAACAAAAATAAGACGTGCTATATGATAACTATAAACAACGAGAGGAATCAACCGCACTTCGTTGCGGGTCATATGCATTCAATTTTTTCTTTTACTTGTTTATATAATAAATTTACTCATTTATTAATTACATATAATTGTAAGATTTATTTTCAAAAATCATTTAAACTTATGCTTATACATATATATTATATTAATATATTAAAAATAAAAACTAAACTAAATTTCCTAATGGTAGTTATTAAAAAAAAAATAAAGAAATAAGAACCAAGTTTATTGAAATTAGAAAGTAGGGATGAGCAAGAAAAACCGAAATCGAACCAAAAACCAAAAACACCGAACCAAAACCAAAACCGACGGTTTTGGTTTTTAAAATTATTAAAACCAATTTTGACGGTTTGGTTCGGTTTTAGGTTTCAAAACCGGCCATAAAAACCGAATCGAACCGAATTGAAGGAACCGGACCGTTTAAAACTGAACCAAACCGAACCGTTAAGGTTAAAGGACATACTTGTACATCTACATATCAATTCAACATAACTCAAATCTCCTACCTTCCTCTTGTTTTTACTTTTTCCCAAAAAATCCCAAATCGGCACTCACTATCCAACACTCGTCATACCAATCGCTCGAATCCTGAAGATTAAATCGACAGACCAAACTTGAATTTTGAATCGACAGACCAAATTGACTCTTGAATCTTGATTCTTCAAAGTTTGAAGCTAGAAGATCTCGATGGAATTTGAAGCTAGAAATCTCGACATACCATACGACGGTATTCGCTCTCCCTTCGTCAAGTGTTGTGACTACAAAATTGAAAAAACGAAAACAAAACTGAAAAACCGAAAACCAAAAAACCGAACCAAACCGAATGGTTTTGGTTTTGGTTTTTCAAAAACCGAAATTTTCGGTATGGTTTTAGTTTTACCCCAAAACCGGACCAAACCGAACCGTGCACACCCCTATTAGAAAGCATCAAAGAATTTAAAATAAAATGTTATTTAGAAAATAGGAATAAAAAACGAATTTTAAATGACTGCAATCTTTCTTTTCAAGTTGATCCTAATAGCTTACTATATGGCGGTTTGTGAATAACCAAAATACCTTTATTAATACATTATTAATAATATTACAACCAATTTCTAATACATTATTAATAATCTTTCTTTTCAATTTTTATACAAATGATTAATCACGGTTCTCATAATAATATATGGTTCTCAAATAAAAATCTCATATATAAAAATATATATAATTGTAATTATTTCAAAGAAAAATTAAAACATAAATTATTGTTATTAATAAAATAAAAATAGAAGTACCAAAAAAAACTAAATAAAACTAAATTTCATCATAAAGAAATTTATTGTTATTAAGAACCAAAAAAAATAGGAAAAAAGAAAGGAGCCACGTGGAAAGAATACAAAAAGGAAGTGGGGTGGGGGTGGTGGGGGAAGAGGGAAGGGAGGGAAACAAAAATTTCAAGTAAAAAAGACTTTAAAAGCAAGGCTCGAACCCTTGCAGATGTTCATATAGGAATAGAAATCTACCAATTCATCTGGAGCATAGTTACGTCATTACTTTCAAACAACTTATCATACACAGTGCATCACTAAGATTCAATGATCTATTGGTATTTGTATACATTAGATCTCGTTAATGCAGCATTTTATTACATTAAATCATTGCTTAAAGTTCTAATCTGTATTAGACGTTAAGGCACAACTGGATACAACTTTCCCCGAAAATCAATTAGACATGCATCGAGAATTTCTAAAATCTGAATCTAGTAACTCACATTTTGCAAGTTTCGCTAGTTTCTGTGATGTCTGATGAATCCCGCATCCAATTTTAGAAGCCCTTTTGTTGAATTCCGTCTGAAATGCAGATTTTAGATCGTGATCCCTCAGCTTTAGACGAACCACCACCACCACCACCGACACTGACAACCCCAGCCCCAACACCCCCGTTATTCGCAATCGCCGCCCCATTTGCGATGGTAACGATTTCCTTAGCCTCTCAGCTATGCTAGAAAGCTCCTGCGTCCGATCTCTATACGACGAACCTTGCGCGGATTTCACATTCATCGTATGACAGATTGATAATGCAAACTTATATATCGGAACGAAGAAAAAATGGGATTTTATCCTGAAAATCCTAAACTAGCCGAGTGATTTCAGGGGCATGATGAATCTCTAATATTAGACTATCAGCATCCGTCACACACCCTCACACAGTTTCACATGATTTTTGCCTGCCACATCAGCGCCACATCATTCTTCCACCATTTCACACAAACCTCTCACACAATCCTGCATCCATCACATGCTTTCACACAGTTTTCATTTTTCTATTTTCTATTTTTTTTATATTTATTTTAAACAACATAAATCAATTATTAAAACAATATAATAAAAAGATAATAATTAATTTTTTTGCTCGATTACATAACTTGAAATAATTAAAATTAAAAAAGTACATAATTTTAAAAAACTACATTAATTTAAATAAACTACTAGTTATCGTCGTCGTTCCATCTTGGAAGCAGATTAATGTGCTCGATTAGATCCGATCGAAGGTTGTGATGCGTTTCCATACTTCGGACTTCTCGGAAGTTAGTCTGAAACTGCTGTTCACTAATCTCCACGTCATCTTCCTCGTTCGGTTGATTAACATCTGCAACAAGTCGGTCGTGTGCACCTTCACGGTCTCTAACTTGATCGGGACCCCGCCGTCTCGGTGGTTGACTCGAGCTGACTTCATCATACTCCTCACTCAGCGCAACCATAGCCGTCGTCAAAAATCCACAAAACAAATTGGTATTCACTCGACGATATTCGGTGAGCAGATTTACTTCCCTTGAATGGATTTCCATATCCGGATCATAATAATCGGATGAAACAAACGACGAATCAGAACCAGATGACATTGTGTTTATAGGAGAGAAGTTTGAAAATATATGATTGAAAATATATGATTGAAGTTTGAGAGAAGTTTGAAAGAAGAAGAAGAGAGGTGTAAAAAATGGTTGAATAGAAGTTGTATTTATAGGAGGAACAAATTTTTTTTTTTATTAAAAACGTTACCAACGGTCAAAAACCAAAAAAAAAAAAAAAAAAAAAAAATTAGCTCACATCTCGCGACCACCCTCACGAAACTCCTCACGAGCGGAGCCCTCACACGCATAGGCGATGGTGTTCGCGCGCGTGAGAGCCGCTCACACACCCTCACACGGTTCCGATGCGCATAGTCTTAGTATAAGCATCATTTGGACGTTTGACTGTGCATTGAATCCAATCAAAACCCTAGATGACCTGATTTTTCAGATATCTACGAGAGAATAATGGATTTCTGTATCGTATTTCTGGAGAGATTGAAACCGACAAAGGATTCTGTGTATACAAATGTCAAGATGGATCGCGATCGTTTTTTCGGGGCTTCTTTTCGACCCGTCAGCCATGATATCAAATTAAGCTAAAATGTATTTATATATTTTTTAAATAAACAAATATAAAAATTTATTTTTATAAAAATGTAACCAGTTAAATTTAATAAATTTGATTTTTTCATTGAGTTTTAATGAAATCTTATGGTTGAGATTTCTTCTTACCCCTCCTACCTTTCAACCACTCTTACAAGAACTCAACTCTACACACACATAGGAAGGACATAGATATGAAATTTGAAATTGATTTAGGATAGCATATGTGCAATAGCAGGATGGTGTTACCACTCACCGCTAGCATAAGTGAAACTCTAATGTGTATGCAGTTATGCACCGAGTTTTAATAAGGCTATACGTAACCAACCAATTGGTAGGAAGCTGGTTGGTGCGTGAGAATAATACACCATCGCCCCACCCCTATCACCCCCAACTGCTTGTGGCACACTAGATTCAATTGTTTTTTACTCTGTGTGTGTGTCTCTATCTCTCTCTATGTGTGTGTATATATATATATATATATATATATATATATATATATATATATATATATATATATATATACACACACACACACATATACACATGTGTGTGTGATTAAGGGGGATGGATGTGGGGTTAGAGTGATAAGAGTGTGATTAAGGAATGAGAGAAAAATGTTATGACGCTGACATGACAATAGAAATGAGGAGGTAGATGCAAATGGCTTAATGATCTCATATATATAACACGTTTAAAAATCTAGGGAATCAGAATGCTTATTTTAGTACTACTCATACATAAACACTTTGGTACAATTACTTTAAACCCTAATCTACTAATATTTATTATAAGTTTTCTAATTAGGTTTAGTTAACACATATAAAATAGAAAAAGTTAGAATTATTATCAAATAATTGCATACATATGCATACATTAGGGTGTAAATACAAAGTAGATTGGTGCATGGTTTATGACCAAAACTTTTTTTTAAATTTAGACTATTAGAAGTTTATGGGTAAAATTATCCATGGTCATATAATTTTTTTTAAAAATCTAAACCAATATATTACCATTCACCTAAGAAACTATTACATCATACTTGCACTTGCAAGTTGCAAATGCATGTATGAGAAAATTTACAAGGACCCAAAATGAAGAACTATATTTTGCACTAAGAGAGCGACTGCCCGAACAATGTTGTTCATCCTGGTTGATCTATTAAACATTTTTGAAGGGCTTCCTTTGGGTTTAGTAGCCAACTCTGCCAATGTAGGATTTTCCTCTTCAATCTTCTTAAGAGCCACTCGAAACACTTAAGTTGAAACTCAAAACATAGGTCTTCAATTTTCCTCTTGTCATCTTTGAAAACTTAATTGGTTCCTGTTGCTCCAATAATGGTGAAATTTTTCGTCAAACCTGTATGATTATTTTTAGATGTATATCTCAATAATGGTGAAATTTTCCATCTATGATTATTTTTAAATGTATTTCTCAATAATGGTGAAATTTTCCATCAAACCTAAACAAATCCATGTTTTATGATCATGAAAATGACTTTTTTGATTAACTATATGTTAAATTTTGATTTTGTCCCCCCCCCCCCCCCTCCAATATCGGATAAAATATATCTTAGAAATCCCAGTTATGTTCATTTATTAAACAAAAAAGAATAACGTAAATCTATGTATTTTTCCGAGCTTAAGTAAGTAAATAGCGAAAGAGGTCAGATGTAAATTGGATTATAATTGTTTTTAAATCCTATGATCTTTATAGTGCAGAGTCACATGATTAGATGTTTCTATGTGCAATTTAGCAAAAATAGATCATAAGACAACATGTTTCAATGTTAAAACGACATTTTTAGCACTAAAAAACAATTCTTAGAAAAAGAGCTAACATTCTTATATTTTTAAACAGCAAACAATAATTTCAACCATAAATAATTATATGTAGTATTACATATAAATAAAATTTTAAGCCCATAAAAAGAATAATTTTTTTTGGGAAATGTTCAATATAGTTCATACTTAATCTAGAGTCCCGAGGGACTAATTGTTGCATTTCGATCAGCCCCAGCCCCATCAATGGTCCAGATTGAATTTTAAAATTTTTGACGGAGTGACATTTTCGTAATTCACATGTGATGTTTTTAGAATCACATGTGATTGTATACTGAATCAAATGTGATTGAATATTAAAATTTCAGGACTGTTTTTTGTATGGACTATATATATTGAACATAACTCAAATTTTTTTTATATAGACATATTTTGAACTCTTTCAAGACCGACCCTACTACATGGGTATGAATCACATATAGATAAAAATGATGTTGTACTATAAAAGACTTACAAAAAGCAAAATGTTTTTAAAGATTGAAAAGAAATTGCCAAAAATAATAAATTTGTTGAACTCGAACATAATAGCATATAATTAATAAATTATACAATTGAAAACTAATACTTAACACATGAAGAATGTGATGATAAGTAGATATTATCAACATCAAAAAGTATTTAGGCTAATCTACACATGTGCTTATCACCCGGTTATAATTAAATAAATAGAAAACATGTTGTGACAAAGTTAAATTGTTAAAGTCTTACATGCTTTGTTCATTGGGTTGTATCACTGGATTGTATGTGGAGTTTTAGTATCAAGTAACTTGCTAGTTGCTATGATTAATAGAATTTGGGTTGCGTTTGCAGTTGTGATGATCAAGCCGAAGCACTTCTTTGTGTAACTTTTGCCATAAAAAAACTAAAAATTAACCCAAGAGGCTTTCTATAAGGTTTAGTATATTAAAGTGTGTCCAACTTAACTTGTTACGTTTTGCTATTGTGTGTATCAGACTTTCAAATGTTCTATTGTATGTATCGAACATTTAATTTGTCGCTACTATGTATATTAAACTTTCTATTGTATGCATAAAACTTATAACTTTTTCCTATTTTATGTATCTAAAATACATATAATAGCAACAAATTAAAAGTTTGATACACACAATAGAAACTTTTAAAGTTAAACACAATATCAAAAAGTGACAAGTTGGATACATTTTGATGAACTAAACCTTTTCTATAAAAGCAAGATCATTAGTATCGGGAAAGTAAATATAACGAAATATATAAACTCGACTAAACATCTCACTCGAACTTATGAACATCTACAAATTTGTATAAGTTGCTCTTAGAACCATTATCTACTACTTTACTTGGGTATCACTTGCAGTCAATAAGTGTTGTTAGGTATGAATTGAAAAAAGAACTGGAATATGATAGCAAAAACCGGAACCCAATTGCTTCAGGTTGATTTAGAAATACGTTTCCGGATATAGGCCGCTTAAGTGTATAAATCATCTCTTAAAACTTGATTGTATGGAAAGAAAACACCTAGAATTGCAAGTTACCGATATTTTCCAACGATTTGAGATAATAATGAAATGGTGTTAATAAAACCTTCTTCATTGTTGTCAATGAATATACGACTTACATCACAAGGAAAGTGTAAATAAAATAACATAAAACAAAATATTATAATACTCGGTTAGACAAAAAATTCATGCGAGAACCGTTGTTAACGTGAGAACCGCGAGAACCAATCTAAGTCGTCAAATTCCCCCTCTTTTAATGTCATTGTCCACCCATGAATTCCTCACATGCACCCTGCCACACTCTATCCCTCCACGCTCTCCATCCATGATACTTCTCATATCCAAGGAACGGATGAGATTGGTTCTCGCGGTTCTCGCACTAACAACGGTATGAACCCTTCCCTACTCGGTTATATTGTTTTCGTTGGTTTAATATAGTATACATCGTTTTGTACTTAATTTTCACTTAATTAACTCAACGACATTAAAACAACCTTATACCAATAAACATAAAATCTAAGTGAGAGCGATGGTGGGAGTGTGGTCAATGACCACAACATGATGAAAGACAGAAAGGAAAAGGTCATAGTAGGGGTGGTGATCACGCAACAAGTAACAACTTGGTTGTCGAATTTCCTTGTCTAAGGATTTAAAGTTGTGGGTAAGCGGATTTCTAAATTTGATATGATGGTAAGTGATATAAGATAGATTAAGTTATAAGAATATGATAATTACTAAATTACATGATAAACGATAAGCGATGTTAACACCATATCTATATATAGAGCGAGGATCAAATAAGAACGCTTGTTTTAAGAAAAATAGATCCGTATCATTAAAAATCTAATATAACAACTATAAAAAATTAGATGCATTTTGTTTGTTAACATTCTCCGTGGACTCCGTAAGAAGGTGTACACTATTTATTTATTTTTAATAAATGAATTCGAGTTTGAAGATAAAAATCATGTATTACTCATATATATTTCTTTTCAGACATGAGTTAAAAGTCGTTTATATTACAACCTAAAGTCTACTAAAATTGAAACCAAAAGTCAATATGATAAAAATCAAATGCTAAGAAACCAGAAGCAAGAAAACAATGCAACCTTCAAGAACACCCAACAAAACCTTCAGAACTTTCCGGCGAACCACCACCGCCGTACCATAAGCAATCGTAACCGGATTCTGATAGTTACCCGCCGACGGATCCTCCCTCGTCACAATCGCTAGCCCCGAAAACTCGCAATCCCAATCATTCTGATTATGAAGCTGATAGTACATATTAAAAGCATACGAATCATTTCCCGACAAACTTAAATGATTACACGAAGATCCGTAACCTAACGACGTACAATCCGATAAGCTACATGCGTAATCGATTTCCTTAGCCAGCCCCTCGAACTCTTTGACCAGTGGGTTCAAAACACACCACCTTCGGCTCATGTTTCACCCCAACAACCGGGGCCAACCCTTTATTTCTTTTGTCCCCAGTTAAGTCCAGTTCATACTTGGGCTTACCATCATATTCGAAAATGCCCCAATGGGTCTCAAACGACCTAGGAGTAGAGGTGCACAAAAAATCCGAATATCCGATTTATACGAAAAAATATCCGAAACCGGATATTGGCAAAACCAGTTTTTTTATAACTGGATAGGATAAACCGGTTTGGAAGATTTTAAGGTGACCGGTTTTTTTACCGGATAAAAAAACGGTTTTAAAAAAACCGGATAAAAAACCGGTTTTAAAACCGATCCGGCCACTGCACAAAAACTAGCCGTTTTTTATAGCCGTTGCAAGGTTTTTTGACGGTAGTAGTAGCATCACTAAAAAACTAGCCGTTTTCTACATTTATTCACCAAAAATCACTTTCTTTAGATTTATTTCATGACGAGTAGTAGTAGCATCACTCAAAAATCACTTTTTAAGTATTTAAATTAATCAAAATTTGAATTTTCTTTCATATGTATCTTTTTTTATAGTATAATTATAGTGTATGTATTAAAAAAAACTCAAAAAATTAAATTTAAAAAAAAAACAGTGGGCTTTATTTGTGCAAACCGGTTTTTTTTATAGGATAAAAAACCGATTTAAAAAAAAACCTGTTGTAGTAATATCCGATCCGGTTAATATAGTATTACTATCCTATGTCCAAAACCGGATAATACTAAACCGGTTTTTTTTAAACCGGTTTTTTTTCCCCAAAAAATCCGATCCGGATAATACTATAACCGGATATAGTATTATCCGGCGTATGTGCATGTCTACCCAGGAGCTATACTCTTCTTGTTTTCATCAAGAAGGCTAAAAAGGTAAATTTACAACGGACCACTTCGAACGGGTGTTCCTTTCGAGCTCAAGACATGCTTAATCACTCCTTGGTTAAATCTCTTCGCGTTTTTAACATTCGCGTTTATATCTCCATCAGTCGGCCACCCGATTTCACCGACGATAATCTTCATTTCCGGGTATCCGGCTTTTGTTAAAGAAGCAACCAATGTGTCATAATTTGCATCAAAAACATTCGTGTAGAGATAATTTCCGTCCTTAACAGGCTTATTCGACCCATCAAAGAACGCGAAATCCACCGGAAAGTAAGCGTTACCGTAGAGGCTAAGAAACGGGTATATATTAACAGTGAAAGGAGCATCGTTGGAATAAAGAAATTGAATGATTTCGATTGTTGCATCTTTGATTTCTGAACGGAAGTCGCCGGCCGACGGAACCGGGTTTGACTCCGGTGACTCGTAGATATCAGCGTTCAACGGAACCGTGGCTTTGATTTGAGTCCCTAAACCGGCCCGGTTAAGTGCATTTTGAACATTTCTTAAAGCCGGCAACGTGATTTGTAAGTATGTTGCATTGTAAGATTTCAGGAAAGGCTCATTTCCAACTGCAACATACCTGAAATAATCAATGAAAATCATATATACTGTTTTAATTTACCCTCACATCACATTAAGAACCCTAAAACTGATCGTTTCGTTTCCATAAGAATGATCGATGTTTATAGCGATATTACACACAGTATGTACAAAGTCGGAAGCAATTAGAAGTGATTGAAGTTTTATGATCAGTAATTTCAATATCGATTGACACAGAATGAGTGGTGTTGTGTGTGTAGAATGGAAGGAGAAGAACTGTTAATTAATTGTGGATATTGTTGCTTACTTGATATCAACACCACCTGGTCCACCAGGATAAGCATAAGTTGTAATATTAGCATCAACCCAATAATCAGCATAACTCGGATCTCGACTCATATCCAACAGCATGAAGTTGGGGATCGCCACCATAACCTCAATCTCGGATCCAACCAGAGCATCCATGATCCTTTTCTCTGCTTCAAACAGCTTCACCTTCCTGAATCCATTCTCTCTCATCATCTCCACCACCTTCTCCGGCGGAAGCTGGTGGCTGGTCATGGTTCCCCAGTTGACTCCTATTCCCAGATTTGAATCAGAATCTGAATCGGAATCAGAACCAGTGACGATTGCCGCCATGAAAGCTGTCGAGAAACAGAGGACTGTTGTAAACATGATCAATCGGCATGGTTTTGACGGATGTGTGATCATTTTTTGCAGGATTTTGGTGCAGGATCGTTGGATTATGTCTTGGATTGAAGGAGTAATCCGAGATGAAGAAATTGGAGGGAGATTTAGGATTTGGAGGGGCTGAAAGAGGAAAATAGTAAAAAAAGATTCGGTCTCTTTGAATCTGTTATTCAGTTATGTAACGGGAAATGCCATGCAATTCCGTGTGCTGTCAATCTCCATGAGGATAATTGTCTTTCGTTTATCTTTTTATTTTTATACTTTTTCGTCACCAAAATGAATTTCTTTATCATATAAAATGCAAAGGGAAATAACACTTTTGGAAGGATGATGATTTCTATCTAACAAAGTTTATCATACATAATAAAATATATGTGTTTAACAATATTATCCTTAAATATGTGAATGAGAAAAATATATTGTAAGGGTAAAAAAATCATAATTGTTGTGCATGACCGAGTCTTGTTGTGTGCCAAATCTCCGCTTTTGGATATGTCTTGTGTATTAAGTTTATTATTATCCTTTTTCATCCACTATCAATAGGGGATATGATATATGCTTCTAATAGTACATATTTTATGTGTTTCTAATTCACAAACACTTCAAATAGGTACAACCAAAGAAAAATGAAAAAAGCAATGACGAAGCTATCATCATCCAGATACATCAAGAATCTGGGAGATTAACGCCATGTTTTACCAACTCGAGACAATGGGGAGACGGTTTAGACTTAAACATACTCTTCACCAAGGAACTAACCGTACAAAGCCCATTCGAACTTTGTAGGTGGCTTCTAACCCTACAAATCGTTTATTTAAGTTCAATTTTAATCCTCGAAGCAACAACAAGAGGCTTTCGAGCTTTGAGAACACTGCGACCACGTCGATCACCAAATCCATGCAAGACCCTAAACTCTATTTACCAAAACCCATATATCACGAGCTTAAAATTGTGTATAAACCTCAAGACTATAAAGCCGAGGAAACGAAGATTTTAAAAGGAAGATCATAAGTTAGCCATGGTTCATGCCAAAGTGAAGTATTCTATTGATTATTTGTATTGTGGATCACTAAGACTATCCACATCCATCACACCCCTCACACAACCACATCAGCGCCACATCAGTTTCCCACCATTTTCTCATCACATCACACAAACCCCTGTATCCATCACACCCTTCACAAATGAATTTAAAAAATAAAAAAAATAAAAAAGAAAACTTCCTCTCTCTCTCTCACACTCGTGACCCGGCTCACATATGTGAGCGTGAGTGGCCGGTCACATATGGGGGCGATGGTGTTCCCACCGTGAAGAGCTCTCACGAACACCCCTTCACGAGCCGATGCGCATGGTCTAAGTTACCAACTAAGTTACGAGGAGGAACTTATTTAATAGCAGAAAATAGTGTGGTTGAGATCTTTTCCGTCATCAACTCATCATCAATTTCTATCATGATATATTCAACAATATTTTCCAAGTGTAGTGACCCACTATCGGTATACATTTATAATACACATATCTTTATATAAAAAAGTAAAAAAATATAATAAAAATTAATACACTCGATCAATCCTATGTTTCTTTCTTTAGGTGCGTTTGGATTAAAAGTTAAAAATTGAGAAAAAAATATACGAGAATGGTTGAATGAACAAGTTCTAGAAAGATAGTTTTCCAATGCCCAAGCAATCAAATCACAAAATTGAACATCAAAAATCTAAATTTTTTTTTTTTGAAAAAATAGATAAACAATATTAATAACACCCCCTTGACTTCAACGGATGAAGATTTTATAAGATAGGGTTCATCCACGACCAACATGTAGTCCCTTTCCATTAAAATAAACAACCAAATAGAGTCAACATAACAAAGTTATGAAATGAAGATAAAGAGCCAACAAAAAAGATTAAAAAAATAAAAGGTTAACTGCGTCTTTTTGACAAGAGGGCAGGAAAAAAAAAAAAAAAAAAAAAAGATTACCCCCCTTGAACATGTTTTAATGAAACTTTCCAGCCTGAATCTACGTGTAATATTTTCAATGCAGTCCTCTCATTTACTTTTTTTTCCTACTTTTTTCAGTTTTATGTTGTCTCCAATCAAATTTAGGTCTTTGTTTTTGTACCCACTTGAACAAAAAGCTTAAAGTTATACATACGTATATACTATACTATCACCATATGATGCAATTCCAGTTAAGAAGATATGCTTTGTCTATAAAGATCATGATTGCATCTTTCAAATGGTGGGGTTCTAATTGTTCTTTTTCTTGTTTACGATCTTCCATAATCAGGTCAGGATTTAAAGATTAGACCTTTTGTCCGATCGAAAAAGAGAACAGGAAATAGTTTATTCGTAACGTATATCCTGAAATACATGTAAATTTAAGGGAGAGATAAGCACCTTGGAGCAGGGTGGGACGGTTGCCTTTAGGCTAAGCGATTGATGGTGATTGTTATTGATCAATATCAAGATAATGATGTAAAAAGTTGCAACATCTAAGTCAAGAAACACGATAACATGGTATTTTCTTGTTCAATGTGTTGTCATCAACAAAAAGAAAGGAAAAAGAATAATCTTTTGATGTGTACATTATCTATGAAGAAAACCTGGAGTCATGTTTGGTGATTTCTTCAGTGATGCATGCTTCTTCAGGCAACTGAAAGCTCAGGCAATACATTGCCTGCAATAGAGATTAGGAGTGGTAAATGGGTAGTTGGATAGTGATTATGTGAATCTGAGTGATTAGAATAAGATAATTTTACTGTTATATGAATAAGTATTTTTAGTGCCACTTATCACTTTCTTTTAGCCTAAAATGTTACTTTCCCGTCCAACTAATCAAAGTGAGAGTTTACTGATTTTTTTGTTTTTTTGCATAATAATATATTTCCGGTAAACATTATATTATGTTACTATGCTAAAGAATTTTTAGATATTATATGTATTTTTATGTTTTTAACTATTTTATGAATAAAAAATATATTTATGAAAATTAAATCACATATGCACAATAACTCTTCAATTTGTTTGTAAAGACCCAAAAATTATGATATTATATGTTTATTCCATAATAAAACTTGTCACTTTTCTGTTAGCATTAATTTCCATTTCCCTGTCCAAAACATCGAAAAGGGACAAGTATCATTAATGAAACACACTGATTTTCTTTACTTTATTTAAACACTTTTCTACTTCGATGTAATCTTAATATAATATATAATTTTCCATTTCTAAACACATCATTGATATACTATATATAATATACATATGATTACTTAAACTGTCCATGTAATACATGGGTTTCTAGTCTAGTCTAAGGTAATAAAAGAAAGACAAGCAAAATAATGTTTGGTTGTACTTTTGTTGTTTAGAGTTGTAATAGTCAGTTAGCTGTTTTAAGTTTTTTGCAAATTTTTTATCATTCCAGAGATTAATAAATAGAATGACTAAAAGACACTCTAGTGAAAAAAAGGAGACTCCCCATATGGAAGTAAAAAGTCCCTTAAATTTGGTTATGACAAGGGGTAATTACATAAAATTCATTTTACCATTTAACAATTAGCTTTGTTGCAGCTAGTATAATGAAACTAATTATCTAAAATTGGTTATATGACCCTAGATTACTAAATTTCAAAAAGCAAATTTGAACTCCCCCAAAGACACCAACGGAAACATTTGTCAAGATACAACTACAATGCATAGAGTACCCCCCATTGAAACCTCTTAATCTCTAATTACTAGTGTTTCAAGTATAATCTTATGGAAAAAGGCAAATATTTTAGAAGATTTTATGTTGGATTTTACCTTGTTTGGAGCAACATCTCTAACCCGATGAAATACTGGCTCGTGTATCTTAGCATTCAGGAGTGTTTCTGCCTCCTGCATAAAACATAATTACAACTCTTTTTAATCCCTTTTACTTTAATTATTCAACATTTATGTTGTTTTACATTTGGGGGTGGGGGTCCAGATGCTGGTTAAGTGCTTACTGAAACCACTGAATCTTGAGACTCATTTGATCGGATGAAACAGTAGCAATGTATCCATGGTAGAGACCCTTTCCAATATTTCCTCTGTATAAGGCCTTTAAATACATCTGATATGAATAAAAATAGATATTTCAATAAATTCATTATCATTCATGTTACTAAAAAGATTTAAAGCGTGCAAAATGCTAAAGTACATATAACATATAAGAGAACAAGGCTCAACACCATATCTAGTATTTACCAAGAAACTGTAGAGCAGAAGCAGGCAGATTAATTATCAAGTGATCAATATGTTCCTTTTGTCTTGACAGCCACATGAGCATCGGCACATTTTGAAATTCCATTTTCTGTCTCAAAGTTTAAAGATGCATAAATGTAGTTAATGAGCATGTCATAATCAACACCCAATAAAAATATATTTAATATTTAACCCATACGATTACAATTTCATATGTCCCATGATAATTACAATAGCATATTTCTTTCATTGGATTTGAAGGTAAGGATTAGCTATATGCCTATTGCTGTCAATGCTAATTCTGCATGCTACCATTGATTTTAGTAAACATTTCCTTAATTTTACCGTATAAGGCCCTAAGACTGTCGACCAATAGTCAAAAAAGAAAAAAATAATTATAAAACTATGAAGTCAAATATTTGACTTTTCATAGGGAGGCACAACTATTGGCTCAAAATTGTAATACACAAGTACACAACCGAAATCAAAGTAACTGTAAAGCACATTTTATTGGAAATCTACTCATCTAAAGTTTACTGAACACGTCATACCTTCAATATAGTTTTCAAAGTATTTTTCAGTGGCGGCCACATTTAATTCCTTGTTCATACATGAGATATTATCAACCACTTTAGCTCATATAACCTTTCTGGGAATTTCTACCAGCCAACATGATGCACGAATATCAAATTTAAAAACTTTTTTAGTTCAAATCAATTAAAGAAGAGACAGACTTGGCTCAAAATTCATGGCATAGACATAGCAACACATGATTTTGGTTAACAGTTGCAACTTAAATATAAAATAACATAAATGTTGAGAAACAATACCGGAATTCCTTTCTTCGGAGTTTGCAATAGTACTTTGAATACTTTCTTGAATATCGCATTTCACAGATGAAATCAAAGCTGGATCATCTTGTTTATTGTCGCCAATGGGCACTGCCATCAATTGAGACATGAAGATTCTTGCATCCAAGTTATAAGCACGGATATTGTTGTCAACCTTATTAATATCAGCATTAATCTTCAAATAGCGAACACTATCTGGGTTTAGATCATTGGCATACACAAAGCATCCTTTTTGGGCAGCTGGAATAGCAAAAGGACCAATCCCTGCAAACATGTCACATATGATCTCTCCTTGGTTAAACTTGTTGACCAGCCTTATGTGTTCATGCTCCAGTCTTGAGTTCCAGTATACCAACCCGTAATCCAGCTTGAAGGTTGCACCATATTGTTTCACCTCTGTAGCCATGTCAGGTTTCCCCGCCAGTATTTCAAATTTTGGTACGAAACTCGTTTGCTATGGAACCAACTTTATTGACAACTGTCTGGATTCTGGGATGATTTTTCTACAAGTAAAAGTTGAAAACGATTGAAGGTAAAAGAATATGAATGGCCATTTGGAGACATTCACTTATGAATGAGTTAATTCAGGTTATGTTTTATCTCTAATGCATAAAACCTACTAACTTAGTAAATTATCTTATCAGAAAACTAGATTATTATCCTATTATGTTATACTCATAATCATATTTTGACAAACACTTGTTATTTACAAAATTTTGGAACAAAAAGTGCTTTGAGTCAACCCAACCCGAACCACTTGACAAGTTACTCAACCCGCCCATTTTGCTAGCTTGAGGAAGAAACTAATAACAGAATATCTTCATTTCATGTGCACCGTATTACAACACTATTATCACCCCCCCCCCCCCTCTCTCTCTCCCTTCAGCAAATAGAAGTATGACACATACATCATATATCACTTTTGCAATGACATCCTTGTACGGAAGGAGTTCGTCAGGTATATTCAGATGAGCAATGTGACCTGAAAAAAAGAATTTGAGGTCAATTTATCCATTAACGAAAACCGTGTATAGGTTCCCACACGTACCAAGAATTCTGCACTGAAACTTTACTAAAAGATCAAAACATTGGAAAAAGAATCCCATGTTGTCAAAAACCCCTCTATGCAATCTTGAGTCCCATTGAAAATAAAGCTAATTAGAAAATCCAGATCTCTTTAACACATACAAAATACTTAACTATTGTTTCAAAAGATGAAGGGGCCTCAAGTCCAGGTGGTAGAACCTGCTTCAGCACATGGTCTGAAATAAAAAAAACAGTCACTTAATATACATCCAATTATATAGAACTTTTCTGTAAGAAACTGAAAAGCAAGTAACTAGCCCAAAAAAAAACTAGAAACAGCATCGCGCATCAGAGCCTACAATGTGTTTGGCATCTTCCATACAGTCGAGTTTGAATTAAATGTATCAAATTCACCTGCACCCCAGTAGGAATATCCGAGCGTTAATGAGTACGGAACCGTTTCAATCGCGCATAGTTTCTTTAATTCATTAAGATTTTGGACAGGAAGTTCTGAAAGTTCTGCTCCACGAAATGATAATTGTAATGTTAGTGTTCAAATAACAAGAAAGAGACTAATTAAGCAATTAAACTCGTAAATAATGAGAACGGAAAAGTTTAAAGATATGATCATTCACTAATGAGATGCAGATCATTAACACAATTACAAAGGGCACATTCCATATGATTAGAATGAAAGCACTATCGTATATGTATGTAAACATGTGCCATATACCAAGACATTGTCTCTTATAAGGAGGATTAGAGAAGTATGACATGCCTGAGAATCATTTCGTTACCTTGACTATTAATTCTACTCCCCAAAATGTATACCTATATACGACTAGATTAAAAAAGGTGGTGGGAATATCATTGATAAACATATAAATCTCTCTCACACCAAGGAGAACCAACATGCATACACAGAACAGAGTGAGCAAAAAACTGAATAGTATAGAAGCATTCCATGAATGGGGTAATCATGACTTAATGAGGAGCAAGTGGACCTAAAACGAATAAATGGGAGTTAATGTATATTTTAAAAAAGCGGTTTCAAATCCGAAGGGACTCTCACAAAGGCTTAACAAATTATTCAATGATAACTATAAAGCACAGAAACCAGCTTATTTGCTTCTTTAGAAAAAAGTTGGGCCAATATAGGAGTTTAAGGATTATTTCCAAAAATCAAATGGACATCCAGACAAATTATAAACAACAAAGACAAGAAGGCTGAACAAAAAATGGTTCTTACCAGGCTTATGTATCTTTTCTGATAATATAACATAACGAGTTTTTTAACTAGTTGGGTCTTCAGTGATAGGCTTGATTCGCGGTTTGTCAAGCATGTGACTACAAGTAAAACAAAAGAAGTTTGAGTGCCTCATGTCAAAGTCTACAATAATACCAGAAACCAAGATCAATGTTTAACACATTATGGGAATTGACAATGCCTTTTAACCAACCACATGACAGGCTAAAAGCTTCTACAATATCTATAAGAGATCTTCAGGAGACACTTTTGACACTAAGCCAGTGAACTTTCAAAAAAAAGGATCTCACTTGTTTGGGACAATTGTCAATTGAACATTAAACAATGAAGCAAATGTTCAATACTGTTTGTGAAATAAATAAGAGACACGTGGAGGACAAAAGAATTTGGTATAACTTGATATTAAGCAATTGAACAAAGCATTTGAACATATGCATGCTCAAACCAAGAAAGACGTATAACTTGATATTTAGCAATTGAACAAAGCATCATACCCATTAAGTAATTTAGTTGCAACCTTGCATAATTCTCGAGGGATTCGAAGTGCCCACAGCTTCAAATGCACATCAAACTTGCTTTCATCCAACATTGCAGAATCCTTTAAATTACCTAAAAACCACAGCAAAAGTTACTTCTATCAGCAGCAATAAAATAAAATAATCACGCCAATTAAAACCATTAAAGAATAATAGCATGATTTATACACGTAACAAGTTGCAGAGCGGGGGCATCATTCTTAAAATGGTAACACGACTTAGGTTGCAGGTCAAATTGGGTCAGGTCAAACTTGTCCCTTAATCAAATTATTCAAACTTCCATAAAATTTGGCTTGAGTTGAGAAATTTTAAATACTTCGTTCACAAATCACAGCAAATTTGCCAAGTGATACAGATCGTGATGTGTTTATTGATAGTAAGAATTAGCCTAGAGTGTTACAAGTCTATACTAGAAGGACTAAAAGAGGAATTAACAAAAGTGGCTAAGGTGAATAAAGGGAGGAGAGATCTGATGGTAGGATACGTTATTATTTTTTCTCTTTCTTGACTGTTAGGCTCCAGCATCATTGCTGTGAGAGAGGGCTAGGCCCTGGACTTTTCCTTTTCTTATTGTAACCAGTCATATGAATTTCAATCAATAACATTTTCAATCTTCTTCTACACTATAATATCTTCTTAGCCTTTTCAATTCCTTATCATTGGTCCGATCCTGCCTGTGACCTGCCGTTGATTGTTCCTGTCGTTTGTCATGAAACCCGTTCTACTCAAGCTCGATTTGAACAACATGAAGAGGTGCTTACGCAACTGCAATCTGATGTCACTGATATCAAAGCTACTTTACAACTTCTGGAGGTCGATCGTTTAGAGAACACTGAGCTTCGTAAGATGATGGTTGCGTGGATGAAACAACAGGGGAACCCTCCTCCTTTCAATCCTGGAGCTCCGTTTGAGGGGGTGGATCATTTTCCTCATTTGTTCGGTGATCCTCAAGGTAGCGGCAGTGGTTCTGGGCGGCTCTGCTATGGGTGGGGGTGCTTCTCCTCCGCCGGGGGACGGCGGTGCAATTCCTCCTCTGCCTCCTGTTTCTTTGCCCTGGGCTGTAAAGAAGGTGAAGTTGCCAGAATTCTTTGGTTTTGACCCTCAGGGTTGGATCACGAAGGCTAATCTCTACTTTGACATCAATCACACCCCTGCTCATCTCCGATTACGTTTGGCACAACTGAGTATGTCTGGGGTTGCCCAGTACTGGTTCACAATTGTGACCCAGGTTCATTCGGCAATTACTTGGACTCAATTTCAGACCGAACTCCTGCAGCGATTCAGTGGATTAGAGATTCAAAACCCGTATGAACAATTGTCGACGCTCAAACAAACCGGTTCTATCTATGATTACATCAATGATTTCGAGTATTTGCTCTCGTTAGTTCCTTGTCTTCCGGAATCACAGGCGTTAGGGTATTTTGTGGCTGGTTTACGCGACGAGGTGAAGAAGTGGGTTCGTCTTCATCGGCCCCAGTCTCGTCTAGACGCCATGTATTTGGCCAAGGACGTCGAAGACATGCTTCGTCCTACGTCGGCTACCCTATCGCACTCTCGCTTTCGCTACTCTCCATCTGGTAGGCCTCCGTCTGTGGGCTCAAGTGATACCCGCTTGTTGGGCCGGAATGAATTGCGCAGCCTAATTTCGCCCAAATCAGTGGACCGATCTGCCTTCGTTAAGGCTTTTACTTCTGGTCGTTTTCCTAATTCTGGTTCGTCGGAGGCATCCCCAGGGATTTCTCGAGATCGGGGCGTTCGTTTTTTGAGTCGCACGGAGTGGGAGGACAGACGAAAGAAAGGTCTCTGTTTCCGTTGCGGTCAACAATATGGTCCTGCTCATAAATGCCCCGAGGGCAAGCTTCGTGTTCTTCTTTTAGGCGATGATGAAGAGGACTCCGATTCAGGTGATTTTGCTTATGTTGATGCCTCTGAGGTTCCTTCTCCTACTCGTGAGGATTATACTCCAGCGGGTATGTGTGTTGTACTTGAATATTTTGGGGTTTCTAATGATGTGGCTCATGGTGGTAAGATGATGAAGTTTAGTGGTACTTTGGGTGACAAGCCTATTTGTATTTTGGTTGACAGTGGGGCTACCCACAACTTTATATCTCGTCATATGGTGACTTCTTTGTCATTACCCTTTGTTGACTGTTCGGGTATTAGTATCAAATTAGGAGATGGACATAAAGTGTTGATCACTCAATAGTGTCTTAACCTCCAAATTCGTATTGGGTGTTACGAGTTCGTTATTGATGCTTTGATTTTGGATACTGGTGGGCTTGATTTGGTTTTGAGAATGGCCTGGCTACAAACTTTGGGTGAGGTGGTCCATGATTGGAATAAGTCTTGGATGAAATTCTCATTGAATGGTGTATCAATTTTTCTGCAGGGGATGAAGGTCACTCATGCTTTGTTTGACTCGTTGCAACAATGGTTGCAACTTTCAGCTGGGTTATCTGGTCCTGTTCACTCCAACACAACAAGGATAGTCAGGTGTCGGGTTCAACGGTTTTAGACCCCTCTCAACTCCACTCTTTGCAGACTTTGTTGACCAGATTTGCAGTCGTTTTTCAGTCTCCTTCCGGGCTGCCTCCTGCTAGGCAATACGATCACGTCATCACACTCTCCAATCCTCATGATTCCATTTCAGTTCGCCCTTATCGTTATCCTCATGTGCAGAAAACAGAAATTGAAAAACAAGTGCAGGAGCTTCTTTCTCTTGGTATGATACAACCCAGCAAGAGCGCCTTCTCCAGCCCCGTGATTTTAGTTCGAAAAAAAGATCAATCTTGGCGAATGTGTGTTGACTATAGAGCTCTCAACAAAGCAACTGTGGCTGATAAATTCCCCATTCCGATGGTTGAAGAATTGATCGACGAATTACACGAGTCGCGTTTTTACTCCAAGTTGGATTTGAAATCGGGGTACAATCAAATCCGTATGCATCCGGATAGTATTGAGAAAACTGCATTTCGTACCCACGATGGCCACTACGAGTACTTAGTCATGCCCTTTGGCTTAATGAATGCTCCGGCTACTTTTCAGGCTGTGATGAACGATGTCTTCCGTTCGTGGCTTCGTAAAATGATCGTTGTTTTCTTTGACGATATTTTAATTTACAGCCCTTCTTGTGGCCAGCATCTGTTAGATGTGGAGATGGCTTTGTGCATTCTGGAAGACAACAAATTTGTAGTCAACAAGAGCAAATGTTCTTTTGGTCAACAGTCGATTGATTATTTAGGCCACATCATAAGTGGTGAAGGTGTGGCGATGGATCCTAATAAGATCACGACTGTATTGGAGTGGCCAATTCCTAAAACAATTAAAGGGTTGCGTGGTTTTTTGGGCCTTACGGGCTATTATCGGAAGTTTATCCGACACTATGGTAGTATTGCTAAACCACTCACTGATATGACTAAAAAGGATGCCTTTCTGTGGAATGAAGGAGCCCAGTCTGCTTTTGAACAATTAAAGGCAGCCATGGTTTCTGCTCCTCTCTTGGCTCTTCCTGATTTCAATCTTCCTTTTGTGGTTGAATGTGATGCGTCGGGTAGGGGTATTGGAGCTGTTCTAATGCAACAACAACGGCCTCTTGCTTACTTTAGTAAGGCTTTAAGTGAACGAAATCTCTGCAAATCAGCATATGATAGGGAGATTATGGCATTGGTGTTAGCAGTGCAACATTGGCGTTCTTACCTTTTGGGAACCACCTTTGTTGTATGCACTGACCAAAAAAGTCTCAAGTTTTTGTTACAACAGCGTGTGACCAGTCCAGATCAGAATTGGGTCGCGAAGTTGCTGGGTTTTAACTTCGAAATTTGTTACAAACCGGGTCGAGAGAATCGGGCAGCTGATGCTCTCTCTCGTAGAGCAGACGAAGGCGAATTTTCAACCTTATTATCCACCCCTGTTTGGCTACAAGGGGCTGACTTAATAGCTGAACACAAGGCCGACGCTTACATCTCTAAATTGATTCAAGAATCCCATTGTGTGTAGTATACCATAAATAGCTTGAATCAATTTAGAGATGTAAGCGCCGGCCTTGTGTTCAGCTATTAAGTCAGCCCCTTGTAGCCAAACAGGGGTGGATAATAAGGTTGAAAATTCGCCTTCGTCTGCCCTACGAGAGAGAGCATCAGCTGCCCGATTCTCTCGACCCGGTTTGTAACAAATTTCGAAGTTAAAACCCAGCAACTTCGCGACCCAATTCTGCTGATCTGGACTGGTCCCAAGTATTTCTCCCGAATGACCAGAAATTGCACAAAAGTTTAGAATCCTCTTATGCATTTTCCAATCTTCATCAATGAAATGAGCTGTCAAGCACATGTAGCTAAAGTTTTGCCTTGAAGACCACAAATCCGTGGTTAGGCAAACTCTTTGCTTAGTCTTTTTAAAGTATTTCTTCAAGCTTTCCTTCTCAGCTGTATACATATCAAAGCAATCTCGAGTAGCAGTGATTCTTGAAGGAATCTGAAATTGGGGTTGCAACATATTCACAAACTCACGAAACCCTTCGCGCTCAACCGTCTTGAAAGGCATCTCATCAATAATCAACATTCTTGCAAGATACTTCCTACATGTAGCTTGATCGAATTTCCATGTCATGAATGTAGAATTACTATCACCGGTGTCTTGGACAGAAGATTGACTTTGAAAAATCAATAGCTTTTGTTTCTTATCCATATTATATGGATACTTCTTGCATCGATTTAGATGATTACGTAAAGAAGTAGTTCCATTCTTACTAGGACACTTTAATCTATTAGTGCAATAATCACAAGTCGCAAACATTTTATCATTAGGATCCCTAGTGAAATGATCCCATACCATAGACTTTTCTTTTTTATCATCTTTTCTTTTTTCTGATGTGTTTTGCTCTAAATTTCCTTGCGCGTTTTCATTTTGCATTGGAGTACTAGCATTTGCACTTTCAGCCCCAGGTGTAGGATTGCTAGAACTCTCAAAGTTAAGAGTATCCACCTCTATATTCTCCATTTATCTATTATTATTTATTAATAAGTTAGAGATATAAACATTAAACAATCAAACAGAAAGCTCACACTGTCATTCAAGTTTAAGTCAGCACTACTTGCTAATCTGTTCATTTTAATTCAGTACTACTAAACATACTCAAACAAAATACTAAAATAGAAATTCTTAAACTCATTTCTATTTAGGCAAAATAACAAAAACACATGAATAACCAGTGAGGCAATGAACATTAAGGAAAATACATCAACACAACTTTCATTTAAATCCACTGCTAATCTAAGATAGACACATACAAATATACAATCAAATCCATATACTACATTCAAATCCAAACAACCAGTGACCATTAAGACACATACTACATTCAAAATTTCAAATCCACTCTAGAATCTACGAAAAATTCAACCTTTAAACAAGATCTGAAAAATCATACAGATTTTTCAAATCCAATGCAAATGACCAGCAATTAATCAATTATTATACTACAACTAGTGACTACTAAAAAATCAAGCAGATTAGATATCAAGAATCAAGAAAACAACTAGTTTAAAGAACCTTCATAAATCGAGATATCATAACTGAGAAAACAGAACCTTAAAAAATCGAGAGAGAAAACAGAACCTTCAAAGTCTGAATCGTGAGAACTGACTAACTGAGAAGGATGGCCGGAGAAGGATGGCTCTTGATACTCGAACGCACCTTTAATCATAGTTAAAAAAACAGAAATTTAGTGAATGAACAGAAGCTAAATCATAGTTAAAAAATAAAAAATTATAACAGTAAATTAAAGGCATAAGGAGTAGCTAAATCGAACCTTTAATCCTAGTACACGTCTGATTTCGGTGAAGAAACAGTTGAAGCTCGAGATGGAGAAGACGGAAAGGAGGCCCAATCGGTCGACTTGGTCGAGTTCTGACCCCCGTGACCGTCGCCGCTCGCTGCCGAGTTCTGACCGCAATGAGTGGCTGATTAACGTCGCCGCCGTCACCTTGGTCGTCGGCCGGTGAAGTTGCTGCTCGAGACGATTAGGGACTTACAGCCTGTTCTGAGGGAAAAGAAGGAGTAGAAAGTTTATTTAGGGAGAGACTGTGTTCTTGAGTTTGAGTTTTTGTTAGGAGGGGAAGGAAAGGGTTGGGGGTTAGGAGGGACACTTTTACCTTTTTTATATGTAAAAACTCCCTCTTTACTTTTGGGATGATTGAGAGGGAAAGTTTTTTTATCTTTTCCTTTCCTTTTCATTCTTCCATTTCCTTCCCTTCCCCTTCATTTAAAAACTCGAGAACAGGGTGTTAGGGTTAACGTGGAAGAGTGGAACGCAGGAAGCTAGGAACGGCTATGGAAGAGGAAGACGGGAACTTTTTAGGTTTAGGGTACTTTATGGGCTTTTTCTAATTTTTGGATCCACTACATAAAATTAAATATATTATTATTTTTAAAAGACAAAAAACGGGTTGGTGGGTACCCGCGGGTATCCGAAAATTAAACCCGAACCGACTCGTGAGCAGCGGGTACTCTAAATCAAGAAGAATGTTAGTCAACAAAGAATATAAGACATAAAAACTAGTAGATTTAACATGTCATTATTTAGTGTATAGTATGATGAAATATGATTATGAAAAGATTAGTAGGAATGTAGGATGAAATAAAGTTTTCCAGAATTTATATAAATTTTAAAAAATATACGGAAAATGATTATCACACAAATATCATCTCTAATTTCACACTTAAGCTATTCTCTTTGCAGACAACGACTCCACTTCTTTTTCTTAATAAGAAAGAAGTTTTAAAAAACTAGAATAAAGTTTTTATTTTCTAAGCATTACATAATTTATGTAGTGTTGAGATCATGATTTTGTTCTTACATAACTACATAGATTCTTGAAAATATTAATTTAAACTACACAATTAGTTCTTAGTTTATCCTCATTTCACATTTAGTTTTTTAAAATTAGAAATTCCATTGTTAGTCATTTACACAAAAACTTGTTGTATGAATGAGCCTTTGGTTAATGGCCAATTAACTTCAATAATTTCGGTTAGTCAACCTTTATGCTTTGGAGGATGTTGATCACTCATTAATTCTAAGATTATCATTAACCCACCCATGCATCAGAAATTATATAGTTCAAAATTTCAGATGAACAATAATTACAAAGTTGTAAACTCTAAAACCCTAATTAATTGCAATTTGCAAGTAAAGTCGCCATATTAGTATGTTTGTTTGTTTAGGAAAGAATTAGGCTTCGGTTTAGGCGTATTTTCTAGTTTGGTTCGGTTTGACTCTAAATTTGTCATATCCGTATCTATGTATGTCCGTGGTTTGTTTTGCTTTATGGGTATTTAGACATAAGTAACTAAGTGCAAAAAAATGTAAATGAGCTAGAGTTAGAAGCTTTTATTTAGAATTGAAAACTGAAGTTTTATTTGTAGATTAAAAATATAAATGAAATAATAGTACACAAAAAATAATACTTAAAGAAGATATAGAATATTACTTTTAAGAGTTTATTTTGTTAAAAAAAACTAAAGATTAAACTCCTATAATAAAATAAAGCTAGTAGAACTTATTTTTAAAAAACTAAAAGCTCTATATCTTAAAAGCTCTAGTTTTATGTCTATTTAATGAAGTTTTGTTTTTATATATGAGTGTTTTGATTTGGTTTATGATAGATGTGTGGTAGTTTAGTTGTAGTGGCGGTAGAGGTTGGTTGTGATGGTGGAGGGCAGGGGCGGATCTATGTTAGGAGAATGGGGGGGGGAGTTGCCCCCCGTAAGTTTTGTCTAATCAATGGAATAGCATGTAAGTTTCTTGAAGGCCCCATCTGGTTTTTATGTTTGGCCCCCCAAAATTTAGACAAAATGCACTCATGCCCCCATTTTTTCTCTAAGTGAATATATACCCTCTAGTATTTTAATATTATTGATTTATTGTATCAAATTTCCTTATATCTATCTTCTTGTAGCTCCATATCATCTTATATTAAATTAAATATTACATCAGTTATTTGGTAAAGAAATTAAGATCGGTTAACTATAGTTTGATTTAGATTTAGAAAATTTAAAAACATATTGTTTGGATTATACTTTTAATTTAATCAACCTAAATTTAGGTTTACCCTTAATAGTCATTTGAATCATTAAAAGTAAGAACACTTAAATTGTTAGTTGTTATGATAATGTGAAGTTTAATCGAATGTTAGGATTTAATTTTCTGCTTTATTATTTGACTACCAAACAAGTTTAACTCAATCCGTTTAAACCCGATTATGCTTTGATTCATAGGCTCATGTATTTGCCTTTATAATATATGATGCCCCCCGTGCAAAATTTTTTTAGATCCGCCACTGGTGGAGGGTGGTGGCAAATGGATTTGTAAAAGGTGGTTAGGTAACTAATAACGACATCTAGTAATTAGATTTAAAAAATTGAACCAATAAAATAAAATGACAAAGAAAAAAATCGTAAACAAACAAAATTTTGACGTGTAATATAATTGAATATATTGTTAAAAGCAGGCAAAGACAAGTTTTGGTATAGACAAATCATAGTTTGAATCAAAACACAATTCAAATGCGATGGCTGATTATGGTGGCAGACATAATCGCATATGACATAAACGACACACTATCACACTCGATGTTTGGAAGAGTTGGAAGTACCATAAGACGGTTTACGTATACATCATGATCATAAAATATTTATATCTTTTTATAGGTCTGGTTGTTTTTCTTTCTTATTTAATACCATTTGGATAAAGTGTCCGTAAGGATAAATGGTATTGTTGTTTGTTTTATATGTTAAATGAACTATCCGGATAAGAGAAAAAATTAGATCATTTGACTAAATGTGAAAAATATCATTCTCATAAATTATTCTGTTAAATCATAAGTTAAATTAAAAAAACAAATAATATGATATAACTTGCCAAAAAAAAATTTCTTTTTCTATCAAGTAATTAATTCAAAATCAAATACTACCACAATCTAGAATGTGATCAGATATAAATGAAAGACTCTCCTACAACTCTGCAAGTATGTAGTCGGATAACAAAGCAAAAATGGAGGAGAACATCCTAGTGAGAGTTTTTCGAGAACTACAATGTGTTGGATTCCTCACAAATTTTTCCAATGCATTTTTTTGGAAGTAACTTGTATGATAGAATTCGCAAGATATTTTCGAGAGCTACAATTCCTTATATGCAACGCTCCATTTTCGTAATATAACTTTTACGGAATCAATACGTAAATAAATGAACTTTATTGCAACCAAAAATCCAGTTTAGAAATAGTAGCGAAAACATATTGAAAATCTTTATAAGCACTTAGGGTGTGTTTGGTATAGAGATTTAAGAATAGAGAAATGAAAATAAATATGAATTCTCTTGTTTGGTAATATGTGAGAATCGTAAATTGAGAAATAACCAAATTCTCATTCTCTACTTTTGTTTCTCTGCCACTAGAAGAGAAATATAGAGAATTGAATATCTAATTCTTAGGGGAATTAAAAAAAGGGAATTAAAAAGAGACGGAGAATTGCAGGGCACCATACGGCGACTCCTCTATCGACTCCCCATCGTAGCTCCTTCCGAGGCCGACTCCCTAATCGACATCAGGTTCCCCGTCTGTCTCCTTCCCAGCCACCTTCCTCCGTCGTGCTCTCCAGCGGCCTCCTCCTCCGTCAATCACTCCAGCAGTCGGCCTCGTCCTCTGTCGAGCACTCCAGCGCCGGCCACCTCCTCCCATCTAAGGTATCCCTCTCGATTTGACTGTTTTTATGTGTTTGTTAACATTAATATTGACTGGTTTTTCATACCCTGCTTTTTTATACCCAATGTGGTATAAAAAACCTGTAAACAACAATGAAAAGGGATGGGGTAAAAAGGTTGTCAAAACAAGTCAAGGTGAAATCTTTGAAGTTTAATCAGCTGGGAATAAAAAAATTCTGGGCAGGTTCATCTGGTTCACAGGATAATAAGGTTGTCAGAGTAGGTCAAGATGAAATTTTTAAAGACTCCTCAAAGTTTGATGGGTGGGGAATAAAAGAATCATGGGCAGGTTCTTCAGGTTCATGTGGTAAAACATCAAGTAAAATGGATGCAGATGGAGAAGAAGAAGAGTATACGAGCTCATGGGAGTCTTTGGGGAATACAAAGAATGACAAAACTAATGTTTCACTACAAGATTCTTCAAAAGTTGATCAGTGGGCTAATAAGATTATGGTTCGTGGGGTAAAGCAGTAGAAAATGAAATAATCATAATCAGTCATTGGAGCGCTGCGGATAAAGGTGGTGTCTGGGTCATTAGGTATTTGGTTTGGTTTGTATTCATAGATGTAGGCATGTAGCTCATAAATTTCTATTCTGACTTTTGAATTTTGGTCAAGCTGATATGGGTTTAGATTGTTGCCTATATTATGTATTCATGTTTTGTTAGGTAGTTTAAATTGTGGCTTGTAAAACTCCATGACGTTTCTGTAATAGACTCGATATATTCTCTGTCATCATCAAGAAGACCAAGAGCATAACATGCATCTCTGAATGTACCATACACTACATTATTCACCCTCTTAATATCCTTAAAACATGTAGGTCCTTTTACTTTGTTAAGCAATATTCTCAGATAATATCCTTCACCGGCTTTAGGAGGGACGTAACTGAGTCTTCCAAGAGCAAATCCTTTCTGCCTCTCAGTCCACTTTCTAGATTTAGAATTCCAGACGAAATATTGAGGAAATTCAGCATAAGTTAATAATGCAACTTAAAATATCCATCGACTTAAATTAATGCAAAAGTATATACTTCTGATATGAAAAGGTCTAAAGGTATAATAGATACTTAAGCAAATCAACGAGGACAAACTCTCATGTGAAAGATATGGAAAAATCAAAGCAAACTTAGCACGTGTACCTGAATCAAGACTTATCTGACTTCATACCTCTCCAGGTGGTCACTCAAGCACTCAATGTGTATATCAGGGTATGTGTATAAGTGCAATAATGCAAGATTTGAGACTAAGATTAACATAAGCTTGATCACATATCAAATCTCCACCAATTAACATAAACATATGCAAAATCAAGAGGTATTTATTTGGGTTGTAACGTGGCTAAGGTTTTCAGGGTAGGAATTGAAAGATATAAAGGTGATAAAAGCAAAATTCAGGAACCAAGTTAATGCTGCTGTATTTTTGTGTTAGATTCACAATTAATCCTTTGGATCCTTAGGATTGGTGAAATCTTATAGATCCTGTAGTTTCTGTGGATCATAACAGGTATTTGTATGGACAGGAATTTGAACATATTTTTGGTGAGAATACAGTTCATCAAGCTATAGTGGAATCAGAATAGTCTGAGTGATGGCCAACACCCGGATAACTGACAAAAAACTATTACTCAATGTATGACAAGCTTCAAAATAGCCAAGGAACAGCTAATCAAACAACCGATCTTCTCATATTTTTTTCTTTTCTATTTTTTTTTTCTTTTTGTTGGTTTTTTGCGTTTTGTTTTTCTCTAAGCTAACTTTTTTGGAGATCAAATCAGCAGTATGCAACATAATCGTTACGACTCTAAGAGGAACACTTGGATTTCATGTCCCGCTAAAGCAGTGCATGATCAACTGAAGATCTGACAAAATTTGTATAATAGCAGTTAACGATAAAATTGGTTCTGAAATTTTAAAAATAAGATAGAATTAAAACAAGTATTTATATTGGGGTTTTGAAATGAAAGGTTAAGGCTCAAAGTGGTGAACTAGGGGTAAATATATAAAAATTGGCTAAAAATAAAAGTGTATTGGCTAAAATGGATTATCCTAAATGCCTCTGTCATTTAAGTGCAACAGTTTAGTTCATGGTTCCGAAATGCATAGTTATGAGCAAGTTCTGTAATCAAAGCACAATCTGCATATATATGTGATAATTCCATGAGCTAAATAAGAAATTGAAATGTTGTGGCTCAAATGCTCAGGAATTATATTGTCGAGGTGTGGTTTGTGCAATTGAAGTCAAATAATAGGCAAAACTCAAGTACTTGTGCTAAGCTAACTTCATGAAAGTCATACAAGACAAGGTCCTCATATTGTTACTTGCTTATAATCTATCATGCGAAAGGATCTAAACATGTCAAAAATGATATAAATTTGCAAAAAACTTAGGACAAAATATAATTCTAAGATTTTAGAGTTTTCAAGAGAACAAGACTATAGCAGGCATGTATATCCCCTCCCCACACTTAAAATTGTACATTGTCCTCAATGTATAGAAAATGTATGTAAACAGTGATGTAGTGTGATAAGTGGAAGATAAGAGATATGAAAACTCCCTGAATCGGTGTTAGTAACCGATTTTCAAAAGTGGTATAGGTTCTGAATTTTCTTCCCCACACTTGAGTTGAGCAGCACTCTGTTGAAATGTAACTGTATAATCCGAGTGAAACTTGCAAAACAAGAAACTCAACCACAAGGGAAAAGAAGAGAGTGTAACAAAATTATATATGGCAATATAATCAAACAAAGAAGTACATAATGTTTTGATGTTTACAGATAGATCACATAAAGCACAAAACATCAAACAAAGTACCACAAAAACTAAACAACTAAACTAAATTAAACTACTAACAAACAACTACAAACTAACTAACTACTACTACTACTGGGGCGGAGGCTGTGGTGGTGTATCTGAAGTACTGGCCCCAGTGTAGTACTCTCGAAGCTGCTGAGGAGGCTCAGGAGGAACATGAGTGCGGCTAGTAGATGGCAAAGCTGCCGCAATATCGATCAACATGCTAGTCACATACTGTCTGTGACGCTCAGTATGCTAGCACTCAAGTCGCTGGTTATCCTCTATCCTCCGTAGTCGACTCTCTAAAGAACGTAGGCGTGCTCCCTCATCTCTGGCATAGCCGTACCTGATGTCCGGCTGCCTGTCTGGTATAACCTCCGGCCTAAGGCGGTGTGTCTGATCAGGAGAAGTAGCACGATCCTCAACATGGTGGCTCTCTTCTTGGCCCTCAAGTACACGCTCTTCCTCATCATCATCATCATGATCATCATCAACCAGTATCCTCCGTCCATATGGTACCCATCTTTGACGCTGATGGTCAAGCAGAAAATACCTATTCTGAACAAGCTCCACCACTCTCATCCGTGTAAACACCTCCATATCAATAGCAGTGGCAGGGGCAGTAAAAGTAAGATCCTCTAGATCCTCTTGAGACAATAAATCCATGCCCGTAGCCAGGTGATAAATAAACCCACCACCATAAACAGCCTGCGTAACACGTGGCCTACTGATGGTAAACAAATGCTGAGCCAGGCACACGACTAGCTGGCAGGGCTGCTGATGTGCAAAGCAATACAAGTAAAATAAGTCTCTGTGGGTGATGTTACCCACGGAAGAGTCTGTGCGTGCGGATAAGCAATAAGCAGTAGCACGATGCAGAATGCGAAAGAGTGGATCCGGAATAGAGCTGCTCTTAGGAATGGGCGAACCATATCGCTCAGTCCCAATCTCTTCCCAAGCATCCTGGTAAGATAGTCCCTGGGGGAAGTCGGTAATACCCTCTGTGAAAGCAGGGGACTGTAGCTCATCTCCAGTGTATAAACCCATAAAAGAAGCAAACTGCCGGAGAGATAACTGTCTCTCGGCTCCAGCAAGGCGGAATGTCAACGCATCCGGTCTATCATAGTCTGTGAGTGGTGAAACCAGGTGTAGTGTGGATAAAAACTCGATAGTAAGCTCTCTACATACCCGGCTATCAATCGATAGTTACCGCCTCCAATGAGGTCCGGTAAGAGTATCTGCTCTCGCAGTAAGACCAACGGTATTCAGTGAAGCCCAGCGCAAATATCTCAGGTGCGCATAACCATGCTTGCGTGCCTGCTCTAACAAAAAATCATGACCCTCACGGTCCTCATCTAAGTCGAAGCGGAGGTAGGGGTGCAATGCAGCGTCTCCTGGATGCTCGATGGGTTCTGCCCCGGGCTCAGGATCAGGAGCTGGGACTCTGGGTAAAATACGTGGATCTATGGTCGGTGGCTCAGGTGAACGTCGTCGTCTGCGAGACATAACTGGAATATACAGATAGATATAAGTTAGGAGTGCTAACTATGGTGAAAATGATTCATCAATCGATAACTAGTTGTTCTATACTGCTGAATTTCGAACGAAAGTTGGTTTGATCAAAGATTTGCTCGAAAATGAAAAACAGCAGAAAAACAGATACATGCGATCGCATGTAGTACACATACGGTCGCATGGAATTGAAATTTGAAAAACCCTAATTTCGTACTCATGCGATCGCATGGTATTTCGATGCGGTCGCAAAGAAGTTGCAAAACAGAATTCTTAATCAAAACCCTTTGCGATCGCAAAGGTCGATCATGCGGTCGCATGATCGCGATTTACAGAAAACCGAAATCCTAGGTTTCGATCGATCGACGAATACGCAAAATAAAACAACCTAAACTTAAATCTAAGCATTAAAGAATGATCTACGAGATGTAAGGAATATTTTGATACCTTTCTCGAAGAAAATGGAGCGTGGATGATCGGAAAAAGGTTGAATCGCCGGAGAAGACGATCGGAACAGTCGCAAGAGAGAGAAAGTAATGAGAGAGTGTGTATGCGATGATCTTCCGGTCTCATCGGGGTGTATATATAAGCGGACACCCATGCGATCGCATGCCTAACCCATGCGATCGCATGAGTTAAACTTTTCAGAAAATAAAATTTTCAGTCGTATAAGGCTCAAATTCTCGACTTTTATACTTACCCCTTACGGATTGATTATGATACACTCTTCTATACTTTGTGCTTGTTTGGGATAGAGTTTGAGTTTTATTAAAAAGCAACTATACATACGGAAAACAAACGGAACGAAACTACGCGGAAGTGAAACGGAAAGGAAACGTATTTACATACATATGTACAGGTAACACACTATTAGTACGGTGTGTAAGCTAACATTTTAACGCGTTGAAATGCGGAGTGTTTTCCTGTCTCTCCAGACTGAATGAGAATAGAATTTAGAAAACATAAGGGGTGATACGGCTGTAAATGAGGCATGCGTTAAGGATTTCTAGTGGGGCTTAAGCTCGAGTTTGCTTAATCGGAGACTAACCAACTCATCAATCATCGCTCTAGCATTACTATTAGGCCTGAAAACCCTCTCGGCTTTTAGCTTAATAGGATCTTCCCGAAGAGCACTAGCACACTCTGACTGAGAATAAGTTGGTCAATCCCTACAAGCGCCTTCATGAATCAGAGCACCACATTTCCAACACTTCCCTACATGTTTTGCACGCCTTTTAGCCGCACAAAGTGAAGTGCCTCTATGGAATTTGGCAAAATTTTGATCTCTCCTTATATTTTTCTCTATCTCATGACAATATCGCGCTGAATATCAGAAGGTAAGTTTGTGCGTAGGAAAAGACAAGATAGAAGAGAAAGAGAAGTAGAAGAAAGCATCTCCAGTTCTTTTAGGTCTGCCGGTAAAAGACCAAACACACTCGCTAAGGTGCAGCGAGGTGAAGTTTTATGTTTTCAGATGGTTCATCCTGGAGCGGGGTTCCTAAATACCTTTTGAGACGGTGACTATTGACTTTAAATGTTACTCCTGCAGAGTTAGTAATATCAACAGCACCATATGGATATACAGTATGTACTGTAAAAGGACCCGTCCATCTGGACTTTAATTTACCTGGTAAAAGACGAAGACGAGAGTTGTATAAGAGCACACGATCTCCAGCCTGGAATTTCTTGTCCTTCAGGCGAGCATCATGGAATATTTTCGTCTTTTCTTTGTACATCAAGGAATTATCGTATGCTTGATACCTTAATTCTTCCAATTCATTGAGCTGGAGTAGACGATTCTCTGTTGAGACATTTGGATCAAGGTTTAGGGTTTTTAACGCCCAATAAGCTTTATGCTCAAGTTCAACAGGAAGGCGACACGCTTTACCGTAAACCAATTTATAAGGTGTGGTTCCGATAGGCGTTTTGTAGGCGGTTCTGAATGCCCACAATGCATCGTCTAGCTTTTCTGCCCAATTTTTTGGGTTATTCCCAACGGTTCTTTCAAGTATCCGCTTAAGACCACGATTAGTTACCTCAACTTGTCCACTTGTTTGTGGATGGTATACAGTAGAAAACCTATGGGTTACCCCATAACGTTTTAATACCTTTTCAAGCTGTGTATTGCAAAAGTGAGTACCCCGATCGCTTATTAATGCTCTCGGAGTTCCAAAACGGGAAACTAACCTTTTTAGAAACTTACATACAGCTCGTGCATCATTAGTAGGTAGGGCCTGTGCTTCGGCCCATTTTGAAAAATAATCGACTACAACAAGAATGTACTTGTTTCCATGGGAATTTGGAAAAGGACCCATAAAATCTATCCCCCAAACATCGAAAATTTCACAAACTTGGATAGGGTTTTGGGGCATCTCATTACGTGATGAGATGTTTCCAGATTTTTGACAAGGGTCACAAGATTTTACAAATTCACGGGCATCCCTAAATAGAGTAGGCCAATAGAAACCAGAATCAAGGACTTTTTTAGCTGTTGTGACAGGTCCATGATGGCCTCCTATTGGTCCTGAGTGACAGTGTTCGAGGATGTCCATTGCTTCTTGACCGGTCACGCATCGTCTTATGATTTGGTCGACTCCTATCCTGAATAGATAGGGATCCTCCCAGAAATAGAATTTTAGCTGAGAAAAGAATCTTTTCCTTTGCTGATGCGCGAGACCTTTTTCTAATACCCCTGCTGTTAAATAATTTGCAAAATCTGCAAACCATGGGGCATTATCATGTTTATGAAGTGCTAAGAGTAACTCATCAGGGAATGTATCCTGAATGGCATATTCATCCAGAACTTCAAGGTTTGGATTATCAAGACGCGAAAGATGATCGGCAGCTAGATTTTCTACACCTCGCTTATCTTTTATTTCGATATCAAACTCTTGTAATAAGAGTATCCATCTAATGAGACGGGGTTTTGAGTCTTGTTTCGAAAACAAAAATCGCAAGGCAGAATGGTCAGTGAAAACCACAGTTTTAGATAGAATTAGGTAAGACCGAAATTTATCGAAAGCAAAAACGACGGCCGGTAACTCCTTTTCTGTTACTGTGTAGTTCTCCTGGGCGTCTGTCAGAGTTTTACTTGCATAATAAATCGGATGAAAACGATTTTCTTTTCTTTGACCTAAAACTGCACCTACAGCGAAATCACTTGCGTCGTACATTAATTCGAATGGAAGAGTCCAGTCAGGGCTGGTTAAAATTGGAGCGTTAGTGTGTTTTTCTTTTAAGGTGTTGAATGCTTTCATGCATTCAGGAGAAAAAACAAACGGAGTTTCTTTTTCTAAGAGATGGGTCATAGGCCGTGAAATTTTTGAGAAGTCTTTGATGAAACGACGATAAAACCCGGCATGACCAAGAAAACTCCGAATGCCTTTGACATTCGTCGGGGGAGGTAGTTTAGAAATGACATCGATTTTTGCACGATCAACCTCAATTCCTGATTTAGAAATCTTATGTCCCAGAACAATACCTTCTCGAACCATAAAGTGACATTTTTCCAAATTAAGAGCGAGATTGGTTGTTTCGCATCTACACAACATCTTTTCTAGATTGAGAAGACAAGTGTCAAATGTATCACCGAAGACAAAGAAGTCATCCATGAATACTTCGACACATTCTTCGATCATGTCATGGAATATTGCTGTCATGCAGCGCTGGAATGTAGCTGGGGCATTGCACAAGCCAAATGGCATTCGCCTGTAGGCAAATGTACCATAGGGGCAAGTGAATGTGGTTTTCTCTTGATCTTCCGGGGCGATTGAAATTTGGAAATACCCGGAAAAACCATCGAGAAAACAATAGAAGGCATTTCCCGCCAGTCTCTCAATCATTTGATCAATGAATGGGAGCGGGAAGTGATCTTTACGAGTTGCGTCATTAAGTTTTCTGTAATCGATACAAACACGCCACCCGGTTACAGTGCGAATGGGGATTAACTCGTTTTTATCATTTATTATCACGGTCATACCTCCTTTCTTGGGAACTACTTGGACAGGGCTAACCCAAGAGCTATCAGATATCGGATAAATCATACCCGCGTCCAAGAGTTTAATTATCTCTTTTTTAACCACTTCTTGCATATGTGGATTTAATCGCCTCTGTCTTTGCACACTTGTCTTGTGGTTATCCTCCATGAGGATTTTGTGTGTACAGAAAGAAGGATTAATTCCTTTTATGTCAGAAAGCTTCCATGCAATGGCGGTCTTGTGCTTCTTGAGCACAGTTAATAGCTTCTCTTTTTCATTAGAGCTGAGATCTGAAGCTATTATGACGGGTAATTTGGAATCATCATCTAGAAAGGCATATTCTAGATGTGATGGGAGTTCTTTTAACTCAAGTGTTGGAGGCTCGATTATAGATGGTTGAGAGTGAGGTACCTTATCATCATCAATAGATTCGTATGTTTCAGAAACTAATTCATCTCTAGGGATAACATCAGTGTCTGATTGATAAAACTCAAGTTGTGTAAGGTCCTTTGGAAAAGAGCCTTTTTCCAGGATTTGCGTGTCTAGCATGTCTTTTTCAGAAGAAATTGGAATTGTATCAAGATGATATTGATCAGAGATATCAACACAATAAAAGGCATCATCTTGAGTGAATGGTTGTTTCATGGATTTTTGAATATCAAAGGTAACAACTTGATCAGCTACTCTAAGAGATAGTTTGCCATCACAAACGTCGATAAGAGCGCGTGAAGTAGCCAGAAATGGTCGGCCTAAGATAAGAGGAACATTTTTGTCCTCATCCATGTCAAGGATGACAAAGTCAACATGGAAGACAAATTTATCGACTTTGACCAAAAGATTTTCATAAATTCCCCGTGGATATTTCACAGATCGGTCTGCTAGCTGAATAGACATTTTTGTTGGGTTAGGCTCACCTAATCCTAGCTTTGCAAACATGGAATAGGGCATGAGATTAATGCTAGCTCCTAGATCAGCTAAAGCATTATTAACATAGAGTTGTCCTATTTCACACGGGATATTGAAGCTACCTGGGTCGGTTCTCTTCACTGGAAGTTTATTTTGTAAGATAGCTGAGCATTCTTCACTAAGAATGATAGTTGACAGGTCTTCCAATTTTCTCTTATTACTCAGCAGATCTTTAAGGAACTTGGCATACTTTGGCATCTGAGCCAAAGCTTCGGAAAATGGGATATTGATTTGAAGCTGTTTAAAAAGTTCTAGGAACTTTTTATAATGCTCCTCCTTTTGTTCTTTGTTTAATCGCTGAGGATAAGGAATTCTGGGTTGATATTTAGGAATCGGGGGCCTAACTTGTGCAGTATTTGTTGGATGGATCTTGTTATGCACTTCGTTAGTTCCCTCATTTGGGACCTGTGATTCGGGAGATTCCAAATCTGGATTTTCTTTGGATATGGCGGGGGTGCTTGGTTCATCAACCGGAGGCATCGTTGGTGGGACCACGGTGGTACCACTCCTGAGAGTAATAGCTTTAACATCGGCCCTTGGATTGGTTTCGGTGTTACTCGGCAAACCACCTTGTTGACGCTCTGATAGCGAATTAGCGATCTAGCTTACTTGATTTTCTAAGCTTTTAAGAGAAGCATGAAGAACTTTTATGTCATTTTCGTGATGGACGAAACAACTTTCGACAGCTGAAGAAAATCTGTCAAGTAAGCTCTCAATCTTTGATTGAGTTTGAACAGGTTGACGGTTTTGAGATGAACCTAGACTTTGTTGGTTGTTATTTTGATGAGAAAATCCGGGAGGGGGATTATTAGAAGTACCCGCTCCGGACTTCCAGGAGAAATTCGGATGATTTCTCCAGCCAGAGTTATATGAGTTTGAGTAGGGATTGTTTTGGGGTCTTTGAGTACCCATGTAATCCACCTCTTCTGTAGAGGCGAAATTGTTGCCAGTTTGGCAATCTCTACTCAAGTGAGGTCCATTGCAGAACTCACATGTAGACTGCACTACATTTACTTTCATTTGGTCGAGCTTTTGGGATAAAGCTTCAACTTGTGCAGTGAGTAAAGTGACAGTATCAACAGGGATGATACCTGCTGTTTTGGGTTGTTTCATTCGAGATGAATGCCACTGATAGCTGTTCATAGCCATTTCTTTAATGAGCTCATGAGCTATCTCGGGGGTTTTGTTTGTAATTGCGCCTCCTGCTGCAACATCGATCATTTGGCGTGTAGCCACTGTCAGACCGTTATAAAACTTTTGAACTTGAAGCCACATTGGTAATCCGTGATGAGGGCATCGACGCAGTAAGTCCTTAAACCTTTCCCATGTGTCGTACATGGATTCTCCTTCTTGCTGCTGGTAAGATGAAATGTCATTACGAAGTTTAGCCGTTTTTTAGGGTGGAAAATATTTCTGAAGAAATTTTTCAGCTAAATCGTTCCATGTAGTGATGGAACCAGTAGGCAAGGAGTTAAGCCAAAGCTTGGCTTTATGTTTGAGTGAAAATGGAAAAAGGCGTAAGAGAATAGCGTCTTGGGAGACACCGTTCATCTTGAACGTATCACAGATCTCAAGGAAATTCTGAAGATGATGGTTAGGATCTTCTTCAGGTAAACCATTAAATTGAACTGTGTTTTGAACCATTTGGATAATGTTCGGCTTGATTTCAAAATTGTTGGCGGTGACAGGAGGACGAACGACACTTGCGTGCATTCCAATGAGTGTTGGACGAGCATAATCTCCTACTGTTTTGGTATCTAAAGGTGGTGGACCTTCAGCCATGTTGAGAGTTCGATTACGAGCAGCTCGTCTACGTGCTAAATGTCGGCGACGTCGAAATTCTCGCTCAGGCTCTGCGTAAGGCTCAATGGGCTCAATTGTTCAAGAGAGAACAAAAGAGATAGTTTGGATGTGGCGGGGAAGACTAAAGGAAATTAAAATACAAGAAAGAAAAGCACACAACTAAAATATAAAAAGAAAGGAAATAAACAGTAGATCACTAAGAAAGGAAATGATTTCTCCAAAGTCTGTTTATGGTGTTTCGAATGGAATTTTGTTGTTCCCTTAGTAGATGAATTTGTTCGTATATATTTATGACTTGAAAGATGTCAAATTCATATTCTAATTCGTAACTTAACAACAAAATTTGATTTTCAAGGAGATCAATGTGATTTTGATAATTACTAATTCAGGTTTTCTGAACGAACACACATGATTGAATGTAAATGACCGAAGGAAAATTTTAAAAACTAACCAGTATGAACAGTTCTCAATTGTTTAGTAATTTGACGTTGAACAACTGCTTTCATGAACTTCAGATTATAGATATTGATCTGAATTTGTCTCAACTCCTCTTGGTTGGTGGTGTGTTTTGTTCTTATCTCAAGTTTATCGATACTCTGATTATAGACTTTTATTTCGTGACGATAATATTTGATTAATTTTCGAAATTTTTCCGCGTGAACACACATGAGCGAAACAAATTTTTAAAAGAAAATAAAATATATTTTTATAATTTTTCAAATCTATATAAAAACCTAAAAAGTTAAAGTACGTGCAATGGTTCTCTGGATGAAAGTTTGATTGAGAAAAATTAAGATTTGTTCGTGTTCAATGCTATCTCTATATCTTTTGATTTCTTGGGGGTTGGTTTCGGAAAACAAGGCTTCTTCGAAAGATTTTATAAGGATTTTGGAATTTTTAATTCTTTCGCGGTATTCTTTAATCCTTTTTCGAAGTTCAACAGTGTAGATACACGTAAAAGAGAAAGGAAAGAAGAAGAAGAAGAAATAAAAAGAAATACGGAAACTAAAGTATGCTAAATACTAAACAAGTAATAGATAATAAATAATAACTAGGAAAAATAAAGATAAAAACTGTAATTTGACTAAATGATGGGCATGTTAAGAATAAAGTTGATATTACAGTTAGTTATCATTATTGCATGTTGCCAAAATTCTATTTCACCTAAAATTAATTCAATGTCATCTAGATTGTCTGTAGCTAAAGCCATTTGGTTAAGGAGTTCAATTTCAGCTTCAAACGACTTGAGACAATCTTGACAAAATTTATACCTTAATTTTAGCTTTTGAGAATAGATACACATAGTATAAAATTAAAAGAAAACAGAAATTAAAATAACAGGAATTAATAAACAAAAACCAAATCAACAATTAGGTTTTTTTCTAATATTGCCAAAAGGATCCCCGGCAGCGGCGCCAAAAACTTGGTGTGCAGCCCTCGTACGGGTATTTTTAAGATGATTAAAAGTTTTTTCACATGGATGTTTTAAATTTATAAAACGAAATTACAAAATAAATACTACACACGACTCAGGCAAGTATGACCTGGTCAGTAGTAGTATAGAAAGAGTAAGAACGAGTATCGATCCACAGGGATAATTTTGGCAGCTACTAGTATTCAACCATCGTTATTATTTGGTAATTAAATACCAAGTGATTTTTAGCTTTTTTTGATTTTAAACTAATTAAAGAAACAAGTTACACTATCAGAGTAATAACAAACGCGCAGATAATCAGATAAAAGATCACTTAGGCTTCAGAATCATCATTGGCTAGTTATGGCAATATTTAGTTTGATTAAGATGTTGATGACTAGATAAAATACATTAAAGCACACAGCATGTTGTTCTATCTAATACTCACAAGTTATATTATCATGTAAATCATCACTCGAGTTATCAAGACTCCGATTTACAATCAAATATAACATGTAAGCATAAGATCAAAAGACAATCACAGATCCACCTAACCATGATTAAATCCAGCTACAAACCATACACTCTTGGTCAAATGATATGTCTCATAGCCTTCAAAACATAAGAAAGGTGTTAAAGTGATTAAAACATTGGTTAGAGCAAAAGAACAACAAACTGAACTGGAATAAAGGTGCATATGACCACATGTCAAAGACATGTGGTCGCAAAGGTACATGCGATCACATGTCAAAGACATGTGATCGCATAGGTCATGCGATCGCATGGAGACACCATGCGGTCGCATGACATCTTTTTACAGTAGAATTCATTTTATGCACCAAGGATTGAATACGTACAACCTGAACTGTCATTCAAAGTTATAAATAGATAGAAATGAACACTATGATGTTATGAACCCAACAAGACTCAAACCGCGTGTGTTGGATTTAAGATCGAGCCTTACGTTATTTCCTTCAGATATCATCGTGTTTAAGTACTATTTCTAATACTTAACACATGTAAAGCATGAACACGTAAGCATGCACATAGAATCGTAGATCTCTGATTCTTAATGACATTAGGAGTTCATTTCAACATTAACATGTTCCAAAACATCTTTTCAATCCTTTTTTATTCTTTTATAGTTGTTATGATCGAATGATAAACTTAAACACTGAAACTTTCGTTAACATGTTAAGCATGTGTAAAATCACAATATGATGAACATGACCAATCTTTTTATGATCCAAAATGATCAAAGACAAGTTCCAAAGATGCTTTCCGAATGACAACCTTGCTTTGTTATACCATTTCTAGTAATAACTACACAAGATCTTAATAATAAAAACCATCACCTTTGAATATGCATGGGATGAAATCTTTATGTTTTCACGTAAAAGATTTAATGAAACATGAACATGGACATATTTAACATAAGAACATGGTTAAACACAATTATAACAACAATCAAAACATACTTTTTTATATCAAATCATCAAGAAAAGGTTTATATTGCCATAACTTGGCCAAGAATCATCTTGGCCCAAGTGAAAGAGTTTAGTTACACATGATTACAAGTACAACAACGAGATCAACACTCGGATACATATTAAGAACAGAAAGGTTTAGATTATACCAAGCTATCCCCAGTTGTATACGTGAGCAAAACCTCCACTTGTTTTCTACACCTTTGGGATGTTTTACTATCACCAAATGACAAACTAGGTGTAAAAACACCTTAGTGTGTGTTGTGTGTGTGTACAAGAGAGTAAAAACGTGTGTGTGTATATCTGAAAGTGAGGGAGCTTCAGAGAGAAGTTTTTCTTTGATGTTGGTGTATCTCCGAATGAACTGCAGAAGAGCTGTTTATATAGAGCTGAAACGGGCGTCTTTGCGATCGCATGCAATGTCCATGCGATCGCATGGGGTGACTTTGGGCGGCTGATAAGACATCTCTATATGCAGACGATGCCAGGTTTTAAAGCTAGATTCCCCGCCTACCATGTGATCGCATGGCAGTTCTTTGCGATCGCAAGGTCCATCGAATTTCAGCAGTTGAGTATTTTTCTTCAGTTCTGCACTCATTCACTTGATATTTTCTCTTTGAGTCCTTTTTACCTGCAATGATGAATATTTAGCATTTAAGACAATAATTTGTGCAATTCACTTTGATTATGGATAAAATGCGAGGGTTGTTTTCGATGTGTAAAACATGTATAATTATGAATATATCAGTTAACATTCGCGCGAACTCGTTTGTTTTATTGCATTTCATCCATTCTAAAAATTAAGAAGCTTCAACCGAAGGCTTTGATAAAATCTCATCAATATTATCTCTAGGATCAAAAGCAATCGGTTGATTATTTTCAAGATGAAAAGATAACCTCTCAATATTAGGCGTCTGGTAATGAACTCCAAATCCAAACAATCCCCAAGAAGCTTCACATGCAGAAACATAACGACAATCGACATAATTCTTCATTTTGTCGTTATCTGGTTTTTGATTTGTTGTTGAATTTGAAGATTTTGTATTTGAGCCGGTGAAACCAACCGTTATTCTATCGGGACCCTTATTTATGTACTTGAAAAGGTACTTGATTGAACCTAATTGTTACACCATTCAACATTTATATGACACTGGTATCTCCTAAGAAGAGAAGGATTGTATCCGACAACATGCCTGAATAAAAAAACATATTATATTTGTGTATAAAGTGTAAAAACTACTTGGGTAAATATATATACATATTTACGTGGAAATATATATATAAATATAAATATAGCTCTCTCTATCTCTCTCTCTTTCTCTCTCTCTCTCTCTATATATATATATATATTAAAATTTTGATACTTTTACAGGAAATATATTTATAGCTTTTTAAAGTAGCAAACCTGTTATCAAATTGCACTCCATTTTTGTCGACAGAAACTCCTGTATTCCGTTTGCGATAAACTGGATATCCTCGATCATCTACATCAGTTTTGTCGGTAAAATCCTTAGGATATTTTTTCGTACTTATCATCTTTTTATTTGTACATGGTGCTTCTGGTTTATCTGGACCGCATGGACCGTGAATCAGGAATTCCGACACAAGATGGTATAGTTCTTCATCATGTTCCTTGTCAGGTAACTCAGCAGATATTACTCTATCAATGTCTTCTGGATTCTTTAATTTGTCATCTTTGTGGAAGAATAGACAAACATGTGCATGTGGAAGACCTCTCTTTTGGAACTCTATGGTATAAACAACTAAATGAAAAGAAGATAAGATATATTAGATTATTAAATTAATCTGGTAAGATAAATATATATAGAAGTAAAAAATATATATATAAAGTACCTCCGATGACCCTTCCAATAACTTTTTTATCTTTGATAGAAGTGATGAAATGATCCAATTTAATCTTGAAGAGTCTTGTAACAAAATCAGCTCTATCTTCTGCTTTTAAGCCAACTTTTCCAAAACTCTGCATAACTCTGGCCATTTTGGATTGCAGGTGATTGTTATAAACAAATCTGGATATCCGTAACATTTGCACAGTGTCATAGCATCAAGATAATTTTGTTGATTGTATCTTGGCCCACCGGTGAACGATGATGGTAGAATGACACGGTTGCCAATCAACGAATAATCAACCTCACCATCTCCAACTACACTACACAAGTTACTAACTGTCGAAATCCTTAGGCTTTTTTTGATTAGATTTAATATAAAATAGTCTTCCGCTTTCAACCATTGTAAATGCATCAACTAAAAACTTTTGAAATAGTTTTCTACTCTTCAACAAAAGTGATTCCTCGTTTAATCTTTGTTGAATTTTGTAAGCAAAAAACTCTCTCATAGTAGTTTTAATCCTGCCACGCTTATTTCGGTCCTCCTCATCTCTATGAAATAAATCAACCGTGTATCCATCTTCACCAAAAGGGAAAACCAATGGATATTGAAGTGCCAAATAAGAAGGATGTAACTCACTAATACGTTGAAGTGCTCCACATTTTTTCTCTAAGATAATATCCCTCTTGTCTCCAGACCCATTAAAATCTCCAACAATCAATGCTGCTACTTCATTTGCAGTTGGAAGGTTGTATGTCCTACCATCTCTATCTCTTTTAGCAATAAGGTTAAGATGTACTTCTTCATTTGGCAGATCACAAAACCTATCCCTTACCATTCTAAATTGTTGTACCAATGGATTAATAGCATCCAACATACCTTTCAATTCATTTACTATCCAAAAGTGAAGTGTTGTTGGATCCGAACACTTTTCTGCATGACTTGTACTACAGGAAAAATAAAATAAAATAAATGAAAAAGTATGTAATAAATAATATAAGATATAAAATATAACTATAAGATATAAAATATTCCTAAAATTAATTTTAGAGTACCTGTGAGCACTGAATCTATTTGACACCTCATGATTAGTGTCATAGATATAGAGTTGCGAAAACTTTGGAATTTCACCATCTGTTGTATGGGCCACCACCTCTGTTGTATTTGTTATCAATTTTACCACCCATTGACGTAAAGCTAAACATGTTATTATATTTTCTAATGTTTTTAAGGAAATCCTTGCTTCTTTCTGTTTTGTTAGAAAATAGAGTAGTCAACAAACTTGGAGGAGGTGTAACTTCAGGCAACTGAACTTTTCCTCTCATACAACACAGTGAGTAAGATTTATTACTCAATCTTTCATTTCCTCTAGTAGCTTCTGCACGCCAAAGCATAGCCTTACATGATTGACATGTATATGTAAGATCTCCCATATCCACATAATCTAAAAGATTAGTTGAAAAAAAGTAGTATGTTATTATATTGGATAAAGATAACTATTTATCATAATGATTATAAGATTGATTATAAATACAAAAATGTTACAATATACCTTTTGAAATTCCATGAAACTTGTCCTGGTTAGTTCCATTTAAGTTAACATCTTCGGTGTAGTTTAAATGAAATGATGGAATATCTTCTGTGTTACATCTCCTTCCTTTTGAAGAAGATTTGGTTCTCTTGCGTTGTTTCTTATTAGAAGAACTACCAACTTGAAAGTTCGTATTAGCCTGATGTGGTGTTTCCCTTGAAACAGTAGTGACTGAGCCTATAAAGATTAATGTACATTCATATGATATAATATTAAATAACTTATATTTAGATTAATCTCATAAAAACATGAATGCTAACTTTTGATACACGATTCATTAATTAATGTAAGTCAAATGTCACCTATGTTATTCGAAGCAACCATAGTTCCATATGCATTGTATGTAATTTGTGACGGAGGCGTAACAGAATCTACAATTAAACATGTAAAAGTATGGTTTGAAGATGATTAATATGTTCAAATTATATGATGATTACCAAAATAGTTAATATTAATAATGATACCTCGTACATGAAGATTGGTTGAGCTTTTATTTGTTTGATACAGTAGTGGTGATAAAGCAGATGTAGATCCTGTGAATAAAAGTTATGGCCTTTATCATGAATTTGCTTTATAGGAAAATAGTTCTATAAATTAAAAAAAATTTACCTGATATAACACTACCATATGCACGGACGTTAGGAGTTCCAAAAATTAAGTCTGATGAAGTGGATTAGGAGATTGACTTGAAATAGATGATGGAGAATGTGAATTATCTGCTTAAAGTAAACATAGATTTTTTTAACACAAATTAATAATACAAACAAATTGAATTATCTAAAAATAAGGTAAATAAAGTATAAATGGAAATTTACCTAAGTTGACGTAGTTGATTTTCATATAATGTTGTAAAAGTTGTTCCTTGTTCATACCATATGAGTTGGTATTGAAATTTTGAACACTGCGATCATTGATTGTATTCTCGACTAATACTGTGTTATATAGTTGATGTAAATAAAGATTGTACAAAATAAATATGAACATATCGCCTGTATATAAGTTCTATATTGATCTACTTAATTTTCATTCTTTCATGATTAGTAAGATAATTGAGCAATGCTATTAAATTTAAAATTTAAGCAAGTTATTATAATTGTTTCAGCCTTTCTTATATGAATGATAATATTAACGTGAATATGTAAATGACGTAGTTAGAATTTATTTATATTCTATTTATAAATGACAAACAGTATATATAAATTGTTTGTCAAACAACTAACAAATAGTGTGGATGTAAATATTGAACAAATTTATAATTTGATAATAAACATACCATTAGATATATCATTTAAGGGAATCCGTGAACGTCTTCTATCATTTTCAGTTGATATTGAACTGTTATGAATAGAGTTGTCATATGTAGAATGAATCAACCTTGATTTCTTTTTTTCTTTTGAATATTGGCCCAGGTGTAGGTCGTTTCAGAGCCGACGAAGGAGGTTGTTTATTATCCATAATTAACTATCAAGAAGAAGAAGAAGAATATATTAATTAACATACGTGCATCGTTTTTATAAAATGTAAACAAAACTTATTTTCTTGGAGCATTTTAAGATTGACAATGGCTAATGACAAATAACAAATGATTAATAAAAGAAAAACTATTTTTAACAAATATTTTTTAAAAATTTTAGAAATTTTTATCTAACCATGACAACACACAAAAAATGCAAAAATTATTATCTTTGACATTAATACTATCATCATGGACCACCAGCTCAAATAGACCACAACAATATTTAATCTTCAAATTTATATAACAATATCACGGAGTAGTAAAGTTATGGTTTTAGAATGTTCTCATCATGCACAACATCAATTATACTTAATTAGCTAAAATAATAACAATATTTCATTTGTGTAGCTAAATGGAATCAACAACTACAATTTACTTAATCGCAGATATATCACTGTATTATGCTTCCATTTTGAAAGTTTCATTAGTTTATGCAACAAAAGTCAATACAGTCAATATTTTATATATGAGGATATTTTCCCTACATTTCACCGTATATAGCTTAACAAGAGTAAATTTACTTAATCGATGATATTTTGTTGGCTACATATTGCTTACCAAATGATATTACAACAAAAAGGTTCAAATAACCAATATCAAATAATGAGTATTACAAAACAAATCAAAAGTTGAAAATACAAAACGATTTGCAACAGATGAGAACGAATACCTGAACAGAAAACGTTTTAGATCGTTTTCACCTTGAGGTAAAGAATGAAACGTATGAGGACCCCGGGTTCAACCTGAGCAACCCATTCTTTTTAACTCGTCTTCTTCAATGAACTTAAAAGATTCAATTCGATCACTCTACGAAGCCGTAGTTCTCCCACTACATGTAAATGATTTGAAATTTAGATTTCTAAATGATAGTTGTAATTTAAATTGTTTATGTTCAAATATTTTTAGTAGGTTGTATATTAAAAGGAAAGAATTTTAATTAATTTTAGAAATGATATCGTTTAAATGTAATATATTTTATATTAGGAAATAATGTTGAATATTAAATGGATGATTTTAAAATCTACATATTGAAAAACGTCTCCATAAATTACTCCTAATTCACCAAATTTAAGTTTAATTATATAAATCTTTAATATTTAGCATTAGAAAACAAAAATAGTTGGTAGGTTATTTTTCATCCAATCAATCAATATATATATATATATATATATATATATATATATATATATATATATATATATATATATATATATAAGGCTTACCAATTTTCCAAAAATAGCCATTAAATCAAGTTCAATTAACCAATAGGAACTCTCAATTGCAAAATCAATCAATTCTCAAAAACAATTTTGCCAACATTTCAATTCGATCAATTCAATTTTTAAATCATTTGTGAGGGGGCTTAATGAAAATTGTGAGGGGGATTTATGAAACATGGGGAGGTAATTTTAAGAAACTATGAGGGGGTTTTATAAAAATGGTATATTAATGTAATTAATTATGGGTTGTTTATAAATTATGTTTAGTAACTTGTGATATATTTTATTTAGAGAAAAATAAATTATATATTTACGACCGTCTCATTTTTATCTTCGTTTCGGTGTAAATTTTATTGTAAAAAGACACTTTTTTAAAATTAGTATATTCTTAATTTTTTGTTATCCATTAATAGTAGTGGGTAGGTAATTTTTTGTTTACCTAAGTGAGTTTTTTTGAGATTTTGGTGATGAGTTGAGTGGTCACCTAGTCAATATATATATATAAAAGACTTATAAATTTTCCAAAAATAGCCATTAAATCAAGTTCAATTAACCAATAGGAACCCTTAATTGCAAAATCAATTAATTCTCAAAAACAATTTTGCCAACATTTCAATCGATCAATTCAATTTTTAAATCATTTGTGAGGGGGCTTAATGAAAATTGTGAGGGGGATTTATGAAACATGGGGAGGTAATTTTAAGAAACTATGAGGGAGTTTTATAAAAATGGTATATTAATGTAATTAATTATGGGTTGTTTATAAATTATGTTTAGTAACTTGTGATATATTTTATTTAGAGAAAAATAAATTATATATTTACGACCGTCTCATTTTTATCTTCGTTTCGGTGTAAATTTTATTGTAAAAATACACTTTTTTAAAATTAGTATATTCTTAATTTTTTGTTATCCATTAATAGTAGTGGGTAGGTAATTTTTTGTTTACCTAAGTGAGTTTTTTTGAGATTTTGGTGATGAGTTGAGTGGTCACTTAGTCAATATATATATATATAAAAGGCTTATAAATTTTCCAAAAATAGCATTAAATCAAGTTCAATTAACCAATAGGAACCCTCAATTGCAAAATCAATCAATTCTCAAAAACAATTTTGCCAACATTTCAATCGATCAATTCAATTTTTAAATCAATTGTGAGGAGGCTTAATGAAAATTGTGAGGGGGATTTATGAAACATGGGGAGGTAATTTTAAGAAACTATGAGGGGGTTTTATAAATATTGTATATTAATGTAATTAATTATGGGTTGTTTATAAATTATGTTTAGTAACTTGTGATGTATTTTATTTAGAGAAAAATAAATTATATATTTACGACCGTCTCATTTTTATCTTAGTTTCGGTGTAAATTTTATTGTAAAAAGACACTTTTTTAAAATTAGTATATTCTTAATTTTTTGTTATCCATTAATAGTAGTGGGTAGGTAATTTTTTGTTTACCTAAGTAAGTTTTTTTGAGATTTTGGTGATGAGTTGAGTGGTCACTTAGAAATGTTATTTAAAGTGTTTAGTTATTGATTTTAAAACATTTTCAATCTTACTAGAAAGATGTATGAAACCTTATATTATATATGGTTTAAAAATCAAATGTATCATTAGAAGATTATATATTATATATGTTTAAAAATCTAAATTTAGAGATATAAAGATAGTTGTTCTTGATGATCCTGAAACTATATTAATAATGTAGGTAGTTAACCAAATTTAATATTAAAATAGAAATATTAATTTTTTATACACAAAACAAGAAACAATTTTTTATTTTTTAATATTTAACACGTGAGTTTTTTTATTCTTTCACTTGCAAGGTGTACAAAAATTCAGCTTTAGAAGTGAAGATACAATGGAGCCCGTTTTAGAGGTAAGACATGTGGTCACTAGGTAACGGATTTAAGCATGTAGATGAACCTCTTTATCAACTAACTTGATTCATTAATTATCAAACAATTCTATATTGGATTATGCTGTATTTCAGGTTTACTCATGTAATGCTCATGTGTACAAATTTGTATGTGTAGTTTATTTCTCTTAAACATGTGCACTTAAATCGTCATTTATTTAATAGTTATGTGAACCTGGATTTCCATTTTCTCTATATATGAAAAAAATTTAGTTGTTCTTTTTATTTGATAGTCTATACTGACTATCATTTTATTAATTTATAATGACTATCATTTTATTCTTTCTCAAAAATGAGGTTGATCAAGTAAAATGATTGTTTATTAAAATATTGTTGCTTTAGCTTGATTTAAGAATTTGTGTCTTGAGTATATTCGCTTCTTTTTCTTATTTTTAGATTGTCTATTGACTGATCCGTGAGATGTTGTGATCTGAGCATGCTTAAGCTTCTTATGCGTTTTGTTGTTTTATATATATTTTAAACAATTTGTATGTCTACCTTTAATTTTTTTATGTATTAGTCTTTAGTAGTTTGGTTGTTATCTACATACTTTAAATGTGTTTTATATTCAATTATGTTATTTTTCGAGTTACTTGTGTATAAAGTACTTCAAAAAAAATAATTTGGTTTCTTATGTATGTATTTGGAATTTTTTGTATATGTACGGTAATTAAGTTTTTATTTTATTTTTTTATAATGCATTTTAAGTTTACTTCTCTAATAGACTAATATGCGTGAATGCACGAGTCTATAAACTATCAAAGTGTTTAACAAAGAGATCTGGTAGCATCCTCTCTTATGATGGTGAAAAATTATATGAGGCAGTTTTCAGTTCAGAATATTATCTGATTGACTTCAACATATGAATTTACTGAAAATGACATTAGTTAATACATGTTCTTTCAAATTAGATTATTGTTGTTTTGGGTTTAGTAAATTATATTTTGATTTTTAACTTCTATATATCTTTTAGAGAGTTAAAAGTTTTGATTTGTGACAACAATGGTAATGTGATGTTACTAACTAAACAACAAATTTAGTCTACAAAGAAGTGCTTCAAAAATTATAGTTATTTTATTGTTAAAAATTCTAGCATATGTAGTTTTTGGTGAAATTTCATTTATTGTATTATTTTTATTTAAAAATTTTAATATCTCAAATACACTTTCGAAATACCCGTACGTGTACGGGTCAATAAACTAGTTAACATTAAAAAGGTTAATTATAGTATATGTAAAGAGTAAAATATATTATTTGCATCCGATTAAACTAATAGATATACCATTAATTAGAGGATTTTTCTAATATATTATTTGTTAGTTGTTTGACATGCAATTCTAAAAATTCTATATATACTAATAATTGTTAGTTGTTTGACATGCAATTCTATAAATTTGTTCAATATTTACATCCACACTATTTGTTAGTTGTTAGTTATAAAATTTAAATATACCATTAATTAGAGAAATTTTCAAATATATTATTTCCATCTCTTCTATATTTTGGCTAAAATATCATATAATTTATTTTCCATTCGATTAACCTTAAAAGGGTTAATTGTTGATTATTTTCCATCCAACATTAAAAAGGTTAATTATGATGATGTATCAATCTATATATACCATTAATTTATATTTTATTTTTAAAAAGGTTAATTAGTTGGGTTTGAAGACCATATACGTACCTATTTATTTAATGTCAACAATTCAAATTATACTTATCTTTAAAGAAAACTATTTATCACAATGAAGGTATCCAGAAAATAAAGTAAGATGAGGACAATTATTTATAGGAAAACATCATAAATAGATAGTTAATTCAAAACTTTAATTGTTCAAAACACATAACCAAAACATATAAAGTACCAAATCAAACCATACATAATCAACGAACCACAAACAAACCAAAAACAATCAAACAACCCGAAAACAATAGTCTTTCACTCTGAATGGTTAAAAAATCTAATTCTTTTCCATCTTGGGAATCTTGAGTTTGTCACCGAAGGTTAAACTTTTTGATGAAGATGACTGGAGATGAACATCTCGATCCATATCTTCAATATTCCGCTTCACTCCCGGGCTATCGGCCGTGCTCTTCAATCTTTCAATACGAGTTCCATTATCAGCCGTTATAGAATAAGCTTCCTAAAACATATGATTAAAGATTGTTATCAATATATTGTTATTAGTATTAATCTAAATTTCAAACATATAATAAATTTAGTTCGATCCAACCTTTGAATCGTTATTATCTTGTGAGACATCAATGATAGCGAGAGGAGTCTCGGCTTTAGATGTTATCGGCTAAAAAGTTTGAACAAATATATGTTACATACATCATGTAATAATATAATTTTTTAAGAAATGATGAAATTAAAATAGTTATTTACCTCTCCATTCTGCAATTTCAATGATATCTTCTTTATAGTCTCTTCATCATCTGTGAATGAATTGACATTGAAGATATAGTAATGTTTATCTATGTTCCAATTTGATACACGAATCTTGAACACATAGACCTTGTTCAACAACTTCGTGAAATCGGAAGGAATATCATTCGGATTTGGTGACTGTAAATGATGACAAATATTAGAAGAATCATACACTTATAAATAATAAAGGTTAAACGGTTATGTTATATTTACCCTTCTCGTTTGATTATACATGAACTTCGATGATCTATTGATTAGTTTTTCAACTTCCTTTTGAAACATCTTTAGTGAAAGAGTCCCGGATCCGTCTTGAACACGAAGATATTGCCTCATTCTACAAATATATATGTGAATAATAAGGGATCTATTTTTGAAATAATCAAATGTTGTTAATCTTACTTTTTTTGTAATAATGAATTTTAAAATCTACATAATATATATAAAGTGAGATATATACATACTTAGGAAAAACATCAGAAACACCTTCACAGTTTTTGCAATGATAGGGATAGACGGAACCAACTGAAAATTAAAATAAAAAAAAATAGATGTGAATTTTTAACTAATATTTTTTCTATACAATAAATGTAATATGTAAAGAAAAAGTAAGAAGATAACATACCTGGTTGTTCTACAACTATTGTACTACACTTACGACACGCCATGTAAAACCAACCTTCGTCATCCTCTATTTTTATGATACTTGCCACAATAACACAATCCAGTGGCTTAAATTTTAAAAAAAAAAAATTGTTAATATATCGTGTGTAAAATAAATAATGTATACACTAAATAATTTAATAACGTATTTGAAAAAAATAGTGTATACATCTTGAGCATCAACAACCTCATCAATTTGTTTCGCATCAAAGCTATTGAAGTAATTTGCAACATTTGAGATGGATATGCTTGTGGATAATCCAATGAAGAATTATCCTCTTCAATCGCTTTCATACTGAAAAAAATGTATGAAGTTTTAACAATTTGATGAAAATAAAGTTAAGTGTCAGTTAAAACAACAAATTATTTGAAATACATAGATACCTTTCAATGAATTTCAGAATGGGATCAACCGGGTCATTTATGTATACTCTTGTTCCAGAATACATATTAGACACCCCAACCTTGCCTTCAAATATAAGTCAATTTTAGTATAATCAAGTATAATTTAAGATGGAAAATAATGAATAAGAAAACATACCACTGAATTCATTGCATTTTGCAAAATGCAAAAATACAACAATAGGATAATTTGAATCACGATTATCTTGAATGAACTTATGTACTTTCTTAGCATAATCGTCCCATAAAGTACATGTAACTCTTTCACCACTGAAAACAAAAATATAAGTAAAAAATTGACATTATAATGAGCGTCAAGTATTTATTTTTATATAAAAATAAAAAAAGAATAAGATATTTTAAAAGAGGAAGATTATATGATTACATATATATCAAAAAATTAATCAGAATGTATAGATGTGAAAATATAGTTCACATTAGTTATTAATTTAGTATGTATAAATTCAGAATGAAAAATTTTAGATTGTATAAATACAAAATGTATAAATGTGAAAATTTGTTAAGATTAATGTCCAAAAGGTCCAACTAACTGTTTGGCACATTTTGTGTGGAGCCAATGTGTAATGGCTATCCTTAAACGAAATAGTAGATCTACTTAAAAAAGTAGAGATGGTGTGATCTATTATTGAGAATAGAAATATAGTGTGATATATTATTGAGAACAGAATTGAAAAGGAGATAATGTGACTTATTAATTTATAATATTAAGGAAGAAAACATACCTCAGGTTTTGAAGTTCACATGTCAGTAGAGGCTTTTCTTTACCTTTGGATTTAAAAATCTTCATATCATTCGATGATATTAGCCGACCAACGACATCTAGTAAAACAAATGGAAGAAGGTAAAAATAAAAGATTATAAATAGAATCTAAATACAATATATTATTATTATATTTAAACGTCAATCAAAATATTATCAACTTACCAAAAGAAACATCCTTATTCACTCTTGAGAAGTTAACGTCATCAAAATTGACGAAGTTATATTCATTAAGAGGAGGAGTGAAATCAGTCGTTGCTTGAAGCTTGGTGTTTTGGAAGAAACTTATTTTCGCGACAGGGTCAACCATCTTAGGCACATTAGAGTATGACGCAACACTGAAGTTATAAATAATATAAAAATCTCCCTCTTTTAATCGACTTTCAAAAGTTTTCAAATCGGTTTTCCTGATTGATGCCACAATCTTGTAACCCTGTTTTAGATAACAGTAGAGAATTGTTAAATCATTTTAGTACAAAAGTGCAAAAACATAACACAAAACACGAATGAAATAATCAAATGTAACAAAAGATACCTCTTCATCAATTAAGATAAGTTCAAGACTGGATGGAAATCTTGGATTGTCATTAAAGAATGGCTTCCACATAAGCATTACCTTGACCTTGATGATACAATTATCAAACTCACCGTTCACGTCCTTTAGCATGGTGAATCCGTCTTTACTCTCCACTATAGGAGCAATGGCTTTTGATGTTGAAATCGCCATTCACAATCTATGTTCCGTTAAGTTGTAGAACAATTGAATATATATATAAAATAGGTGAAGTTGTGTATATATATTATATATTTCGAGAGTTATATGTTTTCTTAGGTGCTTGGATTTCGAATTTTGGGGTATTTTAGGAAATAATAGAATGTGATAACTTACCTTTTTAAACAAATTATTCTTAAATATAATAAAGATTTTCGTAAATTTAGCTTTAATTGAATTTAGATTATATAAGTAATCACCTGTGATTATGTAAAGTTTATAATTACCTTTAAATAATTAATTGTATCTCAGATTTCGAAATTTATTATTTTAGGAATGTATTGGATGTAATGAAATACATTTTAAAACAAATTATCCTAAAATAACCTTTTGATTTTCGAAAATGTAGCTTCAATCGAATTTATAAATGCTAATTAATTACCTAAAATTAAGTAGAGGTTTAAATTAAAATGGACAATTATATATCATGCACATTAATTAACTAATTTTATTAGCTGTATTAATAGAATTTATATATTCTAATTAACTATATAAAATTATGATCGCTTAGTAATTAAAATGGACTTTTAAGAATAATGCAGATTTTGTTATATAAATTTGCTCATATAGAGTTATATCATACATATATTATTGGTCTTAATAATAAAATTACTAATAATATTCTTGTATTATAAAAGTTAAACTATGTTATTGTAATAATTAATATTATTGATGATTACGCAAACCCATAATTGTATATCTACACATAATTGTAGAATAATACATAATTATTATATACATATAAAACAATATGTTTACTAATTATAATCATAATTGTTTATATAATGATTGGTATTCTTACAAAATTCAAAATAAGAGCCCATCTATACGTATGTACAACTTCACTTACATATTAAAAAGCCCCAATTAAAAAGGTTACTCAAATCTTATTTAATGTATCATCTCCATCACGATATTAAAAAATAAGAAAGTTTTATAGTTCGTAAGATCATTATCTTCATTTTCTAACTAATGAAAACACATTAGTAACTGAAAATATGAAAGTTGAATTGTTTATAAGCTGATTGACTCTATACACGATAGTATTGTCAAGGATTGTGGACTATTTTGGGAATCAATGTTATTTAATAAAGAAAATACGATTATTTAAAGACTAAACACTATTCGATCTATTCTTCCTAAGGGGAATGACTAATGTGTTTATAGATAAAGGAACAGGAACTATGTTTAAGTAATTGAATAAGAGAATATTTAAAATTCAAAAGATCATGAACTTGATAATGTATAAATACTATTTGATCGTAGCTTGCTAAAGGGAAAGGACTAAGCAATAGAGGAATTAAGAACAAAAGTATTTGAAGTTTTGCTCACATAAAGGCAACACAACTATTCAAGCAAATGAGATTGTGCAGTTATAATCTAACACTAGCATATTACCCGCGCAATGCGGCGACGTCAACTAATTTTTACTCAGTAACCTACTTGTTTTCGGTGTTCATCAATACAGTGATTACAAATAATTTTCCTTTGGCAAGTGACAACATGTCTATTTTCTTTATCTTTTTTCTATTTTCTTTATTATTATTCTATTCTCAATCAACTCTTTTATTATTTTAAAATAAATTTTGAGAACAATTAAATAAGAAAAACGATCTCTACTTATAAAGTAGGTTAAATTAAATAACAATACAGAGCGTAAGTTAGTAACTTGAAACTATTAAAAATTAAGAGATTAAGATTATAGAATAAATTAATTTGAAACTATTAGTTATATGAGCTATTTTAAAAAATTAAAATATATGTTTATAAATTCTAATTATATGTTATTCACATTTATAAGCTCTACTTAATTATACACATTTTTTTGATAAATAAGTTAAAATGTTTATAACATAATTAAATATTTATTATTTGATTTTTTTAAGTATGGAAGGTTTAGTTATTAAAATGGAATATAAGAATCTTATTAAATGCATCTAGTAGTTACTTTATATAATAGTTTCCATTTATTTATATGAAGGGTAATTTAGTATATTCAACTTACTTAAAAATTAAGAGTTTTTAGGTTGTAAATGCTTTATATAGGAGTAAGATAGTCTTTCTAATTATCAAACCACCATAGCAACTACAGCTTTGACTTTATATGTCAACTTGTCATTTTTGTCTTCCAGATTAACATTTTGTTCTAAATTTTTAATACCAAAGCATGTCATATGTAGCATGATTCTAAGTTTCCACAAAAATACCAGCAAAATATTAGTTACCATCGATGTTGGTAAGTACTACCCCAGCAGGTAATATTATCATGTAGATGTTTAGTCACTAATAAAGTATTTGACGTTTTGCTCATATAAAGGCAACATAATTATTCCAGCAAATGAGATTGTGCAGTTATAATCTAACACAGCCTTTGTAATTCTCAAACTACCATAGCAACTACAACTTTGCAGTTATATGTCAAGTTGTCATTTTTGTCTTCCAGATTAACATTTTGTTCTAATTTTTAATACCAAAGCATGTCATATGTAGCATGATTCTAAGTTTCCACAAAACTACCATCAAAATATTAGTTACCCTTGATGTTGGTAAGTACTACCCCAGCAGGTAATATTATCATGCAGATGTTTAGTCACTAATAAAGTATTTGAAGTTTTGCTCACATAAAGGCAACACAACTATTCCAGCAAATGAGATTGTGCAGTTATAATCTAACACAGTCTTTGTAATTATCAAACCACCATAGCAACTACAACTTTGACTTTATATGTCAACTTGTCATTTTTGTCATCCAGATTAACATTTTATCATAACTTGTAATACCAAAGCATGTCATATGTAGCATGATTCTAAGTTTCCACAAAAATACCATCAAAATATTAGTTACCATCGATATTGTTGGTAAGTATTACCCCAGCAGATAATATTATCATGCAGATGTTTAGTCAACGGTAAAGTAAACTTTACCGTTGCATTGATCGATACGATCCAACACAAAGCGAAGCATGTAATCAATTTGGTAATTGGTTTTTGATTTAAAATCTTTCCAATTACCATTAATTGTTACATGATTGCTTTGTGACTTCTTCTTCATCCTTGAATCCTTGTGACATTTCAGCTTAAAGTCAAACACGTATCCTTCACACACTATTTCAGCATGGCGGTAGATAAACATTCGATTCGCTTTAACGAAGTTCGCCGGGATATGCTACAAATGGAGTTGAAAAAAATAGTGTTATATTACCATTAATTGAACGATATATTTTAAGACATGGTTAAAATAAGAAAGAATATAGTTCACAGAATATTACCAGGCTACTGTTGGTAAAAGCATTCTTATCCAATGGTTGCAGAAAGGAAGGTTTTAACTGAGGCATGACTTCAGGTTGAGCATCAACCTGGACTTCAGGTTGGATTTCAGGCTTGACTTCATGCTGGACTTCAGGGTGGACTTGAGGCTGCACATCTGTAAAAAATAGAATATCAATTAATTTTGACACACGATCTAAAATATGTAATTTAATCCATAATTTTAGATGTATATTAATGGTATACCTTGGTCAATATTCTTAAAAACATGGTTGAAATGAACATCACAGCAGTAAACATCTTCTTCATTCCTAAAAAATTGAACTAAAATATCAAAAAAACATAAAGTCAAAAAAATTATGGAATATTAAAACATAATTTTTGTAATCATAAAATAATACCTATATCCCCATTGAAAAGGATATATCGGTGAAACATCAATGATTCCTTTTCTGGAAGTAGGTAAGTGGATGGATTTCCTTCAGAATTATATATCTTGATCTCAAGCAATGGTTCTTTGATATACTTTTGAAGATGTAGATATCAACCCTCTTTGATTCCATGATTTCGAGAACATACCTCCCACTGATCATCATACAAAACAAACTCCTTTCCAATATCCAAGTACTTTACAATGTAGTTGTCTTCCTTTATAATAATCAGAAACTTTTTAAAATCTCTACCATCATTGATGTGCTTCATCTCGACTTTTGGAATTGCCTGTTATAAAAATTTGTTATTATATCTACAAATATATATATATATATATATATATATATATATATATATATATATATATATATATATAAGTAACTAAGATTGTAAGTCAACAAATATATAAAACCAAAAATTAATTTATATTAATATAAAATAACTATTATAGAGAAAAAACCTGATTAGTGTCGGAAGTAGAAATACGCCTAAGCAACCATCTCTTGTGTGAATCTCCAATTGGATCATAGATTTCGTAATCATTTGAAACACCATCTTGATTGAAATGAGTTAAGTAAATGAAACGGTTTACAATCAATAGATGGAATCTATGTCCATATTTGACATCTTTTTATTTCAAAAACTTATAAAGTGTGTTTCCATATATATGTAGATATCCAGTAACTGAATCGATTTTAACTTCAAAAACCCACCTGTACTTCCCTTCTGTAACTATTATCCTTTCTGGTATGTATGGAGATAGAGCTTCTTTCATAGAATTAGGAAGATTCTGTTAAAAAATTGAATATATAAATAAAGATATATATAAGAAATAAACAATTAGAACTCTAAATATAAATATATGTTAAAAACTCAACCAGAAAGGAATAGTGTCGCTGGTTAAAGAATATAATCTGAACAAGCACCTGAAAGTTATAAAATAAATTATGCACTTGTTGGAAGAAGTATGAATAGATACTAAAAAGTTGTAATGAATAACGCTTACTAACCGGTTGAACATACTCCTTTTTAGATGAAATTTGCATCAAGTAACTTGCCATGTGGATGATGCTGAATATATATGAGTTTAAATGATCAACTCGAACATAATGAAAAAATATGAATTCATAAGTGTCATAACATATCAAATAGGATTAACTTAATAAAATCAGTTATCGAACACATAAAAAGACCTGATTACTTTAAGTTTATATATAACAATAGGAATAAAGTAGTGGAATAGGAATAAAGTAGTAAAAATAGTTCTTTTCAATATTTTTTCATTATGTTTCATTACTACATTTAATAAATCTTGATTCCTTTTTTCTACTTCCTTTGTTTTTCTGAATATTCTGAATTTAATCGACTTAATTTTACCTCTAATAGCTGGACTAACACTCTTAATTGAAGACTGGTGGTGATACTTTATAACATGATTACTTATTGGAATTTTGATAATAAAGTATGAGCCAGATTTGCATTTTCAAATGTCCTAATTCCAACTTACATATTAAAAACCATTGAAGCAAAAAGAAATTAGAATGGCGATTGAGAAGTATTACTATGTTTGGATCCTAAACCATGATAATTAGCATCATGCCAGTTCTTGGAATAGGAATAAAGTAGTGGAAATAGTTCTTTTTAATATTTTTTCATTATGTTTCATTACTACATTTAATAAATCTTGATTCCTTTTTTCTACTTCCTTATTTTTTCTGAATATTCTGAATTTAATCGACTTAATTTTACCCCTAATTAAGATAAATAGGGTAGTAAACTATAAGCTATATATATTAAGCTAAACAATTGATAACTCGTGTGGATATAACTGCAAAGATGTGATCATTTAAGGATACTAAAGGTTTGATGCAAGTAACTAAGTTTAAGGTATATATATTGAACTTAACAATTGATGAACGTGTTAGAAGCTTATTAGAATCTTATTTGTAAATTGTGTCTCACTTTAATTAAGTCTAAACCACAAATATTAACTTTGATGGTGGCTGTAGGTGTTTTTAGATAATTAAAATCGTTATATTATACATAGTTTAGAGAATAACTCGTGTGGATATAACTGAAAAGATGTGATCATTTAAGGATATATACTAAAGGTTTGATGCAAGTAACTAAGTTTAAGGTATATATATTGAACTTAACAATTGATGAACGTCTTAGAAGCTTATTAGAATCTTATTTGTAAATTGTGTATCACTTTAATTAAGTCTAAACCACAAATATTATCTTTGATGGTGTCTGTAGGTGTTCTTAGATAATTAAAATCATTATATTATACATAGTTTAGAGAATAACTCGAGTAAAAAGCGTAATTAAACAATATCACAGAAAAATTGTAAATGAACATATTAGGGAATTTTATACTAACATATGTTAATGAAAATTACCTTAAATTGATTTCCGATGGATGATGTATAGAGTAAGACACAGTTATTAGCTTATCGAATATATGAATCTCCCTGTATAAACAATCATATCTTATATACTTAAAACCGAATCAAGAAGGAAACTTATGAAATCAAGTGAAATGATTTAGAAACTTACCTTGACTGCCCACTTCCTTATCTGCCTCGCCGAAGGAAACATGCCAATAGATACAAATAAAAGAATATCGTTACTTTAGAAAAGTTCTATATTATACATTAAAAAAACTCATATGGCAGCAGGTTGCATGTTTCCATCACTATAAAACTTCATATATTCATATACTTTTCAACTTGTAACAATAAATATGTAGGATTTTGCTTGCTTATTCCACTAAATTATTTATACTTCCTTTTTTTTCTTTTTCTTTCTCTTTTTTACAAACTGAGCATATGAGTACCAGAAGGTACATAAACATTGAAAATATATACTTATATGTAATGTAGTCTTTCACTCACTATATAACAGTAATAAAGATCGAAACTTGCAAAAATCAGAAATCGGAACCGAGATAAATCTTCATATTTGGAGTGAAATAAAAGGTTAATATGGGTTAATAAAAGGTACATAATTCTCATGTTATGATCTAAATATTTTTTGTCTGCAGATTCAAACTTTAGGCATGCTACGATCCCGTTTTGAGTCATTGCCTGGTGCATTTAATGGATGCTTAATTCCACCTGAGAAAAGTGATCTAGTGAAAAAGAAAGGTCTTAAAGCTACATTGTCTCGCAACTATGATGCGGTAAGTTTATGACTTATTCAGATAAAATCTGGATAACATCCACTTCTAATATCTCTCCTGTGACGTTGTGCCCTGTAACACCATGTAATTTTGACAGCTTAAGAGAGCTTTTATAATACGTGGGTGTCAAACTGAATGTTCTATTACTATTTATAATGGATGATGTTAGCTGTGTATTGAGGCTATTGTTCTTGTTCTTGCTGCATATCCCTTTACATAAAGGGAAAGAAGCTGAAAGATTTGCTCAATTATGGAATAAAATAATCACAAGTTTCCGAGAGGAAGATCTTATTAATGACAGGTAGTTAGGAATAAGTCGTTGAGAAGAACCCCTGTGTGTTCCTAGACTTATCGATAGAATATGAGTAATATGAATATGGTACATCAATATAGTTTAATATGCATTTGTAGAGAATTATACTAACTCATGCATCGCTATTTACGAGTACTAGCTAGATTGAGGTACTTACATGTGGTTCCGTAAAATTGTAACTATTTTTCACTGGTGTCCCTAATCCATATTACATCCTATAAATATAATCCAAGTATCAACACCAGAAAAGAAACAAAACATCTTGTAGGACCTATGGTAGCGTCCAACAAACACAAAGAAACGCAAGTTTTGTTGTTCAATTATAACTCTACCCATATACTTTAAATTCTGCTTCTAAGTTTTTTATTCACATTTCTAAGGCATTTGAGACCTTTTTAACATTTGATAAACATCAATAATTTGAACCTATATCATTAAAATCCAGATTAATCTCCACAAGCTCATTTGACTCATTCTATTTGGGTGTAAACCAATATCTATAACTTTCATGTAAAAACCACCTGTTTGTATATGATATAATCTTTAGAGGTTATAGGAGTCAATATAACCTCATAACATCACTTATATACAATGATCAATATTTGATTCAATAACCCCATTTGGGTTTTACAAGAACACAATTAATGATATTAACACTTACATGATGATGATGACTAATTTGTTATTAATAATCTTAAAACATAAGCTTGATTTCCTTCCATAAAGTTTGTATGTGTGGGTGTGTGACTGTGTTCGTAAGAACAAAAGAAAGGAGAACAAGAAAGAAGATAATGATGGTTGTAAAAGTGAAGAAACAAAAGGGAGAGAAGTTGGCCGATTTAAAAGTTGGTGACTCAACTAGGAGGTATCTTGCTCTACTATCTGATTTACAACTCATTTATACGATATTTATAAATCCTAATGAGGATGTATTTGGAATCATTATGTTAAACCGTTTAATAATTTATAACTTTAACTTATTTTTATAAACTTTTATCCAACGTCTCATTTTAATAACTTTTATAGATTTACGATGTTACATTATAAATCCTTTAGAAATTGATTTTTCATTTTAAAACTCAAAACCGTCATACATATAGACATCTATATAAATACAAGTATTTAAGGTTATCACAATGCAATTATGGTCCTTGGAAAGCCTTAGGCGAGTTCCGAGGGTGAGAATGTACTTTGTATAGATTTATCGGTTTACAATACAAATCATCAAACATACAGGCATACATATATAAAGAATAGTTTAAACGAGAACTAGTTTTCGTTTAAAACAAATCATGGCAATAAATCCGTGGCTAATAATTGAATTAGATCTAACGATGAAAATTTTCGTCAAATCAAGTCTCACTCATTATTGATTGTTCATCTGGACACAATTCATAGTTAGTTAATATATAAATGACCAAAATACCCATATTAATGATGTTATACATAGTTTTTGTAGTTCTAGCACAAAAAACATATGTTGTTTAAACTTGTCCCTATATATAGATACATAGTTGTGTTCAATATATTCCATATAAAAAACATAGTCTTGAAATTATAATATTCAATCACAAGTGATTTATTATACAATCACTTGTTATTATAAAATCATCACATGTGAATTATGAAAATGTCACTCCGTCCCAATTTTTAAAATTCAATCCGGACCATTGATGGGGCTGATCCAAAGGCTAAAATTAATCCCTTGGAACTATGCATTAAGTATGGACTTTATTGAACATTTCTCTATAGATACATATATCTAATATTATCATTTTTCATAAATGGATATATTTAAACTAACGTACATATTTAAATGTGTGCTAACCTATAATAAATGTGTTCGTGATTTCTACATGTTATTCTGATGTATATAATATATAGGTATCATAATACGATCCTCCAAAGAGGTGGTACCGAAAAAATAAAAAAGTAGCGGCATTCGAATGTGAATGTAGAGAGAGGAGAGGAGAGAGAAAGAGATAAAAGATGAGAGAGAGGAAAAATATTTTAAAAAAATCTTCGATATATGTAAAGTATGTGAAACATGGAATGAGTTATGTTGATATGCCACTAATGTGATATTGAAACATGAAATTTCTCATACATATCACCCATGCTCTAAGCTTCAAATATTGCAAAAGATTCAAGAAATGAGAGCTTATGGAATTTGCCAATTACAAATAAAATCGATATCTTTTGTTTGTAAAGTGTACTTCTAGAAATAAAAGTTTTGCCTTTCAACCCTAAAAAAATAGAGTATCTATATATATATAAGAGGCTTGCCATATTATTAAAATTAACTATTAATCAGCCTTCAATTAACCAATTAAAACTCTTAATTTCATAATCCTTGATTTTGCAAAACAATTTTAGAAAGAGGAACACGCGGGCCTTTTAGACCTGGATTCAAAATTTCTAACCGCCCCCTTCTTTCTCAACCTACGCCTGCTACTCTCTCTTCCGTTCCATTTTTATCGATTTGGAGCTTTCTCCATTCCCTTTCTTTTCAATCCCCCGCAGATATTACCAGATCATATCCTTCTCCATCTAAGGTACGATTTCTTCTTTCTTTATGAGATTAGGATTCGACTTTTGTTTGTTTATGGTTCATCGGTTTTCGTTTGTTAATTTAGCTGTGTCAACCGTCGTCCCATCCCTTTCGGGCATCTCTTAACCCGATACATTTGAAATTTCATTTTTCATCGTTCATTATCCGAGTCTTCCTACGCACACTTTCTCTCCAGCGGAAGTTTGATTTCTTGTCATCGTCGATTCAAAAATCAAGCTTAAGGTATGTTTCTTTAGTTTTTTGTTAATCTTCTTTGAAGATTTCGAGATCATTTGTGATGATACCGTTGTTTTTAATTTAATTTACCGTGTATGTATTTCTTGGCTACACAATGTCGAACAAGCAAAGAATGGTAAATAAAAATTGAATCTTTAACCCTAATATACAGATTTTTCATATCATCTGTAAATTCCCAATTGATTTAGTTGCAGAACCAAGTGCTCATGAAGCAATTCTGAAACACCAAGCACTACATCGATGAGTTAAGTGCTCATGAGGCAATTCTAACTGATTTTTGCTCTGTAACTTTTTTTGTTTTCTTTACACTTAAGTGCTTAACTACTCCATTGAGTTGCTTCCATTACGCCTTACAAGAGGTTCGATTCTTTTCTTGGTTTTAGTAGGTTTATTTTGACTAAATCCACTCAGCCGCTGAATACAACTATTAGATTAGGAAATACAACGCCAAATTAGGGCAATTTATACTAGGTGCTTATTTATTAATTGATTGATTTGGTTAGTGTTGACTGTTGAGCAGTGCTTTGTTCATTTATCAAGCTTTCTTTTTCCTTACATTATGTCATAGTATTGGCTAATTATTTCTCCAAAAAGATGATATGTCAAATGAAATCGTTGTTTTTTCTGTTTTTATTTGTGTTTATGTTATTCATGATTAATAGAATTGGGTTAATGATTAAATTAAGTCTTAAATCAGTTGATTGTTGTAACTTTTATATGAGGAAATGACAGTATGGAAAGTGTATATATGGTTCGCTTATTAGGAAGCAAAGGATCATGAAGTTATAGCAAGAACACATGTAACTACATCTTTGCTCATGAAGTTATAGCAAGAACACATGTAAATACATGCATGATGTAGTCCTTATTTAATCTTATTTGTTAAGTTTATAAATGTTACAATTTTGAAAATGTGATATCTGTTGAAGGAGGTGATAACAATGCTCTTCTTATAGATATTACGAATTTGTGTAGATAATGCATTTATTTGTTGTAGATGTTATATTTGTGGGATACGCATCTTCAGGTTTTAAGGTGTTGTTTGTTTTTTGAAGACATAAGCTGTTAAGGTCTTAGGCCATGTCTGCGAAGGTCTTATTTGATAAGCTAAATTTTAAAAGGTCTTATGTCTGCGAAAGTCTGCGAAAAAATATTGTTTGTTTTTTTAATTTAAGAAATGTCTTATTTATTATATCTACCAATCGCCACTTCCACCACCATCACCACTACCAACCGCCACCTCCGCCAACCGCCACCGCCACCTTCGACCACCGCCGCTGCCGACCACCACCAACACCGCCGCCACCGACCACCACACCGTCACCACCGTCGTCACCAACCACCACCAACCGGTGTCACCGACCACCACTACCGCCGGTGACCACCACCAACCATTGTCCCCGACCACCGCCGACCGCCACCACCGTCGCCGACCACCGCCGACCGCCACCGCCGCCGCCGCCGACCACTGCCGGCCACCGCCGCCGCCGACCACCGCCGCCGACCGCTAGTGGTCGGCGGCGGCGGTAGGCAGTGGTCGGCGGCGGCGGTGGTGGTGGCGGCGATGGTCGGCGGTGGTGGCGGTCGGCGATGGTCGGCGGCGGTGGCGGGCGGTGGTGGCGGTCGGTGGTGGCGGTCGACGGTGGCGGTCGACGGTGGTCGGCGGTGGCGGTCGACCGTGGTCGGCGGCAGCGGTGGTGGTGGTGGTGGCGGTCGGCGGTGGTCGGCGGCGGTGGTGGTGGTCGGCGGCGTTTGCGGACGGTGGTGGCGGTCGGTGGTGGTCGGCGGTGGTGGCGGTCGGCGATGGTCGGCGGCGGTGGCGGTCGGCGGTGGTTGGCGGCGGTGGTGGCGGTCGGCGGTGGGCGGCGGTGGCGGGCGGCGGTGGCGGGCGGCGGTGGCAGGCGGTGGTGGAGGTCGGCGGTGGGTCGGCGGCGGTGTGTTCGGCGGCGGTGGCGGGCGGTGCTGGCGGTCGGCGGTGTTTGGGCTATCGATGTATGTGTATAGATGGGGAAAAATAAGACCTAAGAAGCACTTTTTTTTAGCTTCTTAGGATAAGCTAAAATAAGATGTTTGCAGACCTTATGTCTACGAAAAAACAAATGATCTTATTGAAAATGTCTTTCCACACGCAGACCTTTTCTTAAAATAAGGTCTTATTTGAAAAAACAAACATGACCTAAGTATCTAACCATACTCTTATAGGACCTGTTAATGTACATGTGCGTAGGATACTTACACCATCTTTTAAGTGTTCATTACTCAATGTTTTTCACTCTAACAGTTTGCAACTGTTAGTATTGTTATCTAACAACTGTTGCTTTTAAGTGTTCAGGGTAGAGTAAAAGTGCAAATCCCAAACCAGTTTTGGACATATCTGGTTGCCTATCCCACAAACAGTTTTCAAATCCGTGAATGTCCTTGATATGTGGTAAAGGTAAAATACTTTATTGAGAACAGTTCCAGACTGATAAAGGTAAGTCACTTTATTTTGTAGTGTTATGAATGGACATGACAAGTCACTGCATGCTAAATTATTGACCAATTCACAACCACAAGTTTGTCTATAAATTAGCTTGCATGCATTCTTCACAAATCACACCTACATTTGCATTCCAGAGAGCAACCTTTTCTTTGCAAATGGCTACTAACTTCTTTCTCATAAACTTCAAAGAAATTAATGCTAAACAAAGTTATGTAACCATCCCTGTCCCATTTGTTATAATGCATGAGCTTTGGAAATACTCATCTTGTGTTCTTGAGATGCATGATGATCGAGATAGGTTCACCTTGACACAGCACCCAGACCAACGTAGGCCATATAAAATGACTGATCATATTCGTATAAGAGGTGATTTTGAAAACTTCACTCTCTTCCACGAGTTGCCTACCAACTGCTGTTTAAGGTTCGACTTGAACCTGGAAGGCACTACAGGCTCAGTAGTGTGGTTCAATGTTCGAAGAAATGATGCTGATGATGACGTTCTAGCCTCGGATGATGATGCAGTGGAGGTCATTGTAATCGATGACTAGTTCCATTGCACATCATGGTCTTAGCTGATGATGGATTGGCCAGTACTCATCATCATCATCCGAGTCTAATGGAAGCCATAACCTTTAGAGACAAACGACCGTTAGAGAAAGAGATGGGTGTAGCAATTGAAATCAGAAACGACTGAATTTCGTTGACCCTTGCACAATTAGATAGACAGTACCAACAATGGCTTGTGACAATGCATGTACTTTGTAGTTCATCTGTGTTAAACATGAATAAAATGCATATTTTGTTGATATATGTGTTGGCTAATGGTTTGTTTATGATGAATCAGCTTATGATGTGTGTATGAGCTAAGTTTTGTTGACAGTTGCACATATTTTTTTAACAGTTTGATATCTACTAAGAGTTTTCAACTGTTCGTATATAGCCTGCCTAACTGTTAGGCAAAATCCATGTGCATCCGAGGGGGAGAAACTCGTCCAATAACAGTTGTACTTTCTAACAAAAACAGTCTTCAACTGTTAGTGTGTAGAATACACAACTGTTCGAAAAGGGAGTTATCTCTAAATAACAGTTGTTACATCTTATGAAAACAGTTCTTCAACTGTTAGTGTTATTTTTGTCCGTCAACTGTTAAGTTACTAAAGGGTGTTTTGGTCTTTGCAGAATTTTGAGGATTTTTGAATTGCTTTGAACATTCGAAACATATTTTAGGCAATTCCCTCCTCATCAGTTCATTCACTCGTTCTGAACTTTGATAAAACGCTAAAACCCTAGAATTTTGCTCTCAAATCAAAATGGCTCCCCTTCCATTTGTCAAAGAACACAATATGCTTGCATTCCTTACAAAACCTGCTGATCTTACTGCTTTCCACGACATGATTGACTATCTCTCGATGTCAACTCTACACACTGCTCTCACCATAAACCCAACCATTTACACTTCTCATATTGATCAGTTTTGGAAACATGCTACCCTTCGAACAACTAATGAAGTGCAATGGATTGATTCCACTTATGATGGTTTGAATGTTTCAATCTCTGAGGACTCCATCCGCCAACTTCTTCAACTTCATGATCGCGATGGTGAGTATTCTGATTCTGTTTCCCTATACTTTGTGCATACCGAGTTGGTTAGGCTTGGGTATGAGGGCCCTAGGGGCAAGGGTACCTTCTACAAGGGACATTTTTGTGCACACTGGAAATATTTGATTCATACTCTTCAGCAGTGTGTAAGTCCTAAACGCACAGGGTGGAACGAGTTTGGAAGCAACATTGCATTGGCCTTAATCTGTTTGGCCAACAATCGTTGTTTCAACTTTTCAAAACTTATTTTTGATGGCATGGTAAAACATCTCGGGACCAAATATGGTCTCTTTTTGATGTACCCGCGATTTGTGCAAGTTTTGTTAAACTTTTTTATGCCAAATCTTAAACCACACAAGAGGGTCCTAACTGCTCATGTGGCCTCCACATTGAGCAAGTTGATGGTTAATGGGAAGAATTTCTCAGGTGCCATAACTCCACCACTCTCTGCAATGGTGGAGTTTCTTTCAAGAAACAGAGCTGCCAGGGTTGAGCATGAAGCCCAACTTATTGCTACACCACCACCTCTGGAACCCACAGCTCACGATACTCAAATAATCCCCTCTGCTTCCTTTGAAAGAGCTACAACACAAGCCCCTGCACTAAAAATATTTCAAAAGAAGAGGAAAAGAACTGTTGGTGCTCCTTCCACCACAGTTCATGAAACTGAAACTGTTAGCCCTGCACAGGTGCATTCACCTGTGCAGAATATCGAAAGGGAACCATTCGTGCTGTCTCCCAAGCACAATGAGGAGGTGATACACTACTGTTTTATCCGCAAGGGATGAACAGGACAGTGTTAACATAACTAAGACCTCAACCATGGCAACATAAGCTGATCAAACAGCTTCTGGAAATCCCCAGTACCAAGAAAAGAGGGGTACTGGTGTGGATACTCAATTGAGTGAACTACCAGTTTTATCTGTCAATGATATGTTAACAGTGGCAACACTGGCTGACATTGAGGCTAGAATGCAACACCAAGCATTGACGGATTTCAACTTTGCACCTTTCTTTGCTGCATACATGCAACTCAAAAAGAAGATTGCCTTACAAAACAAAAGGATTCTTCAACAAGACCAGCAAATCAAGGTTTTGACCAACAGTTTGAAGCATGCTAATGAGGTGCTAAAGCTACATGATCAAGTACTACAACAGTTGACAGCTGCTGCAAGACCCCCTTCAACTGTTCCAATCAAAGAGGGGGAGAGTTCATTACCAATAGTTGCTGAAGTACCAGAATAAACAGCTGCAGTGAATGAACTAACAGTTGCACCCAGTGAATCAACAGTTGAAGAGAAACTATCAGCGGTGGATAGAGTGCTGATCAACACGATAATTTTGTCTGGTGATTATCCTTCAACAGAGGTTTATAGATCATGGCCAAAGGTTAAACAAGATTATCTGGTGAAAATGGGAAGTGAAATGCTAATCTGCAGTGCCAATCAAATGAGACAGAAGATTGAGGATGGTTGGCTAGAGGGAAAGTCGGCAAAGCTTAAGCCACTTAAGCCAAAGCCTGGATTCAAAGGGATTAGTATTTCTGAGAGGGCTGTTGAAAAGAAACCACAAGTTGTACAAGGAAAAGGAAAGGAGATAGCTGTTGTACTACCAAAGCTCAAATTAACCAAAGAACAGCAAGAAGTAAGAGATTTTGAGATGGCTCAGAGGTTGTCAGCTGAACTTCAAGAACAAGAACATACATATTTTGAGATAGCAAAGAAGCTGGTTGATGAGATCACAGCTCAGATTGATGAGGAGGAAAAACAAGAAAAAGCTGCTAAGGGAGTTAAGAGAAAAAGAATTGTGAAAAAGAACCAACCTCAAATTCCTAAGCCAGCAACTGAGAAGAAGTCTCAACCTCAACAATCCAAATCCCAAAAGTCCAAAGCTGTCCAACCAACTCAAACAGTTCAAACCATCAAAGCTAAAATGGTTAAAACTATCATTCAAGATAGGCTCTTGGTCGATGTTGAAGAAGGTGTTAACAAGTTTGTAGCAGAACATTTATGCCAGAAGTCTCACATCAAAGAATGGAAGTTTGATGTTGTCCGGTTTGATACTGGGAAGGAAGGAGTAATCATTGTAAGGGAGAATGATCAGATCGAACAATTTTCAGGCTACTTACAAATGATGGATAGCATTACTAGGCGGGACATACAAGAATTGTATGAGTATGGAACAAGGAATTATGGAGGATCTGAGCATCCTACAATTAAGATATTGATGAGACATTTAACAAGTATTTGCAACCCAAAGAAAGTGATGTCAATACTGATGGCTGATGAAACCTTTCCAGTTCAATCTGTTAAAGTGTATGCTAAGCCAAGGGTATACTACATGGTAATGGGTAATGCAATTACAGAATGGTTTGACATGGATTTCATCGAACACAGTCAGATCAAGCTCCAATACCTATTGAAAGTCAAGTTCTATGGTCCAGCCAAAGTAAGGGATGAGCTAATTCAGAAGTTCAAAGATAGACTTGAATCCCTGAGATCAAAGAAAATGTAATTTTTCTATCTTTTGAATTTTTGATTATAACAGCTTGATTTTGCATTCAATGATAAATATGTTCTTTACTACAACTGTTTGAAGACCTTGAAGCAGAAGACTGTTAGAAGAACCAGAACTGTTGCATTCAATAAACAGTTTCGGTTGAGCTAAATATGGAAAACCCTATCTTTGAAGATATCTCGAAACACTTGGAAGATCATCAAGATTATCTCAGAAGATAGAAGATTACCTAACTGTCAGCAAATCAAGGAAGATCAAGGAGTATAAATGCTAGATTAGAATTTATAATATGTACGTACTCATTGATTAAGTTTTTGCATTCATTCTTCAAGTTGTAATTTGCTTTCAGAATAGTGCTAAGCCTCTAAGTTTCTCGTTGAAACCTAAGAACAATCTGTGTTCTTCGTCTAACATAATAAGTTAGATTGGGGGTGAAGTTTGCTATTGTAATCATTCTGGTTAATCAATAAAACTACTGTTTGATTGAATTGCTTTGTGTTCAAAACCTTCTTTAATCAATTAAGTGTGATTCCGCAACTTCTTAGTTGATTGTGATCATAGTTAAAGATTAACTTTTATTCATCTATGATTTGTTATCCAAAAGTTAGTTCTTGTTATTTGATATAATCTATATCCGATCCTGACACTTTGTCATCTCCTGTGATTATCATATCATCCACATAAATTATTAAACACGTTATGAGATTGCCTCTCTGTTTAAGAAACAAGGTGTGATCTGAGTTGCTTTGTTTGAATCCATAATTATTCATGGCCGAAGTGAATTTTCCGAACTAGGCTCTTGGGGACTGTTTTTATCCGTAAAGAGATTTCTTCAGAAAGCACACCTCCTTTTCTCCAAATCTGCTTGTAAACCCAGGTGGAGCATCCATGTAAACTTCCTCTTTTAGTTCTCCATGTAGGAAGGCATTTTTTTACATCAAACTGATGTAAAGGCCATCCTTTATTTGCTGCCACGAAAAACAAAACCCTGATTGTGTTTATCTTTGCAACCGGAGAGAAAGTTTCAGAGTAGTCGATACCATAAGTTTGCGTATAGCCTTTAGCTACTAGTCTTGACTTATATCTTTCAATAGTACCATCGGCTTTGTATTTAATTGTAAACACCCACCGACATCCGACAGTCTTCTTTCCTGGTGGCAAGACACGATTTTCCCATGTATTTTTTAAGGGCTCTCATTTCCTCCTCCATTGCGTTCCTCCATTGTTTCGACTCCAATGCTTGTTCTGTGGTAGTCTGTAAATTTCATTGGAATATAAAGAAGAGACAAAGGCCTTCGCTTCTTTGGAAGATTCCCTTTTGCTATGTTTGCCACCGGATATTTATGTCCCCTTGACTCCTTTTCTGGTGAATATCTTTTGGGTGGAACCCCGCGGTTTGATCTTGGTGGAAGTACATACCCTTCCGATATTGACTCACCGGTCTCCACTGGTTCTTGTTCCTGTACGTCTTCACTTTGTCCTGTTTGGTTAGGAATTTCAGAAGGTGGAGGATCAGGGTTAGTATTACTTACCTCGGTTATCAAGTCAGGAGCAACAATTTCTGGGGTCTTCAGGTTGTGTGGGAAGAGAGGTCTCATTTTGTGGACTCTGGCTTCTTTCTTCATATGTAGCATAATTAAGCCAACTCAGTGTGTCCTGGCTGTTAGTATACTCTGTCTCCCCCTGACCACTGTGTTGGGATGCATAGTAATACTCAGTTTCCAGGAAATCACAATTCATCGTAATGAACATGTGTCGGGTTTTTGGGTTATAACATCGGTAGCCTTTCTGAGTTATTCCGTATCCAACAAAGACACATCTCTCGGCACAGGGGTCAAGCTTAGATCTATTGGTTTTAGGTATATGAACGAACACGGTGCAACCGAATATTCGTGGTTCGAGGGTAAGAACCGATGGGGGTTTAGTATATTCGGTGAGGGTTTGCAATGGTGTTTTGGTTTTCAGGATTCGGGTGGGAAGCCGGTTGATAAGATATGCTGCAGTAACGAGGGCTTCTAGCCTAAAAAACTTTGGAGCTTGTGACTATAAGAACGGCTCGAGTTATTTCTAGCAAGATGCGGTTTTTTCGTTCTGCAACACCGTTTTGCTCTGGAGTATGAGGGCATGTTGTTTGATGAATTATACCCTTTGTTTGGAAAAAGGATTTCATTTCAGAGTTGACAAACTCTTCACCATTGTCTGATCTAAAAATCTGAATGTTTTTCTGATACTGAGTTTGGATCATGTTGTAAAAAACACTGAATTTATCAAGAACTTCAGATTTATTTTTTAATAAATAAACCCACGTCATACGTGTGCAGTCATCAACAAATATAACAAAAAAACGAAAGTTTTGTCCCCCTATGACTGGAGTGGGGCCCCACACATCTGAGTGAATCAAGGAAAAAGGTTGATCAACTCTTGTATTATTTAGTTTAAACGATTTCCGGTGGCTTTTTGGCTAAAACGCAAGTGTCACAATGTGGCTTACAATTAGAAGAAAATAACTTTGGAAATAACATATGTAAATAACCGGTGGATGGATGACCCAATCTTTAATGCCAAAGCCAAGCTTCTCGCTCCTTTGTTCCATGAGAAAGCATAACAGCACCATTTTGAGCAACCTCATCCACATAATACAACCCTTGTCTTTCAGTGCCACGCCCAATTATCGCTCCCGTCCTGATATCCTGTAAAATACAGAAAGTAGGTTGCATAAGGACTGAGCAATTCAATTATTTTGTTACATGACTTATCGACAGGAGTTTATGAGATAGAGATGGAACATAAAGACAATTAGAGAGTTTAAGTGTCGGTGAGATTTCGATTGTTCCTCCATTCTCTACATTCATTTTTTCCCCATTTGCGGTTTGAATGTAGGATTTTGCTGGTTTGGTTGACACAGAAAAATCAATTAAATCATAAGTCACGGTGTCGGTAGCTCCACAATCGAAAATCCATGATGGTTCATGTTTTGTTTTGTGACTTTGAGCCATTTGTGCATAACTATAAACACTAGGGGCCTTTTTGCAATATTCAAAAGCTTGTTGAATAAAAAAACAAAAAGACTCAGTATTATTCATTTGAGCCTTCGAAGGTTTCGAGAAGCCATTTCTCTCACCCTCGTTACCTGTTTCCACTGAGAAGTCCTCATCCCCTTCATCGAAGGCCGCCGCTGCCACTCCTCCAAATCCGGTGGTGGTTTTCAGATCAGTATTGTTCTCGGTGGTGGTTGAGGCCTTCCCGAAACCCTTGGTGCCCTTTTTATGGCAATCGGCCCACCACTCTGGGTAACCTACGAGACAAAAACACTGATCCTTGGTGTGTCTTGTCATGCCACAGTGGTCACACTTCAGGTTTGCTTTATCTTCTTTAGACATTGATCCATTCTTCTTCCCTTCCGGCCGGCGATATCCTTTTGCGGCGAGCCCTATTCCGTCGGTTTCAGTGGCAGCAAGACCCGATGCTATGCCCTGAGAATTATGGTTGGTTGCTCCCAAAATATTTTGGTGAGCGGCCTCTTTACGGACAGTGGCGTAGGCCGCCTCTGCCGACGGTAATGGCTCCAAACGGAGGATTTCTCTTTTGATTGACTCGTATTTCCTATCAAGGGCATTTAGGAACTGAAATAGTTTTTGCTCTGACCTGATTTTTGCATAAGTTTTGATATCATCTGTGCACTTCATGGGGTTGGGATCGATCCTATCGATTTCTCCCCACACACCTTGGAGTGTAATCCAAAATTCTTCAAGAGGGCTTTCATTCTGTTTGATGTTATTAGCTTTGACATGGAGGTTGAATGTTTGAAGTTTGTCTCTGCCACTGCTGTATGTGACCACCAATGCATCCCATAACATATTTGTAGTGGGATATTCAGTCAAGTTGCCTGCAATGGTAGGCTCGATATTTTGGATGAGCCTTGAAAAAACAATTAAATCTTCTTGTTCCCATAGTTCATACGATTCATCACCTTGGCTTGGAGGATCGGAGGTCAAGTGGGATAACAAGGCCTTCGATTTTCCTCCTATAGCAACTCGAATCATTCGAGTCCATAAGGCATAATTTTGGCTATTGAGTTTGACATTTATCTGGAGGTTATCGGATAATTTTGGATTCTGACATTGGGTGTTGATGCCATTTTTTAACAAGTTGGCAAGCTGCAATGATAAACTGTTCTCTAAGCTACTATCTTCAGACATGGTGGCTTAGTTGGGATCGAGTTTAGAGCAGGCTATTGGGTAGATGATGAGCAAACCTGCTCTGATACCATGATAAAAAGACATAATTGAAAGAAATTGAGGAAAATTGTTCTTGTATATTTTGTATTGATTAAATAACAATGAGAGGGAACTCTCTATTTATACACATTTACAATGAATTTAAATATGGAAAAGAGCCAATTGCTGGCTGTCAATTTCGGAGAAATAGAAAGCAAATATACGGTTCCCTAATTGCATGGGAGATGATGTGATCAACCACTGATCTTGTTGATCCCTTCCTTTTAACATGTTTCTCTATTCTCTTCTCAAAATATCTTGTAAAAAAAAAGAAGAAGAAAAGAGGATGTATATGCGTAACTAAAAGAAAGAAGAAAGCGAAAACACATCCTTTAAATTATACTTAAGGCAACACATGAACGTACATGTTCTTTTGCTTTACGTCCAACTAAGTGTAGCGCTAATTCTTGTTCACCATGTAGGCGTTTCTTCTTAAAAGAAAGAGTTAATTACACTGTTGGTCCTGTGGTTTACCAAATGTTCCATGAGTAGTCCCTAAACTTAAAAAATTACGTCTATAATCCCTCCCGTGGGTGGTCCATTTTTAACTAAGCCGTTAAGTTAGACGTTAACCCCTTTATTTTGAGAGGTAAAAAGACTTTTATACCCCTAAATAAATTTAAATTAAATAATACCCCACCTGCTATTACACACACTTTACCCTCTCTCTACCCTCTCTCATATCTCATATCTCATTGTTAGTAATAAACAAGCGGTAGAATGAAGGATTGCTAAGATAACTATGAAGAGGTAGAGAGAGAATCTCGTTTCACACACATAGTTTATTTCATGTAAGTGTGGCAATCCTTTCATTTCCTTGTCTAGCACAAGGCTTATATACCTATAAGGTATATTTACAATAAGCACCCTCAACTATTGTTGAACTCCTATTCTATTACAATAATACAGTTCTAACAATCTCCCCCTTTGGAATGGAATAGGAGTTGCAGAATAAAATGAATAGAAGTCTTGATCTTTTCAGCATCTTGAGGGTCTTGTGCTTATTGTCTTGTAGCGCTCCAGTAACCTAAGGCATTGATCGCCTTTGGTTATATAATCAATTTAGCATATAGAGGTTTTCAGCAGACGGATCTTTGAGCATTGATAGCATTAGCGGAAGCATATAAGGATTCATCAACAGGAGAGAATATGTTGCTTACTCCCCCTAGAATCACGAACGGGGAAACCCTCCCCCTACAATGTTGCTCTCGAGCATTTAGGCAATTAGCAGAAGCGTATAAGGATTCATCATCAGAGGAGAATATTTTGCTTACTCCTCCTAGAATCACAAACGGGGAAACCCTCCCCCTACAATGTTGCTCTTGATCCTTGACAAAATTTGGGGCGAGAATATGACTTGCTTTTTCATCCGAGTACTTCTCCCCCTAGACTGAATACCTGCTAAAATATGTCTCAAGCAGTAACCAACTGAACAAATCTTTATATCTCCCCCTCATGATGTCCAAAGTCTTTTCTGGTCATCATGAAAAATGTTTCAGTTGAGAAATATCAGTCTATTATCTTCTACCACTTGTGAGCCAAAATGGATCGTTGAGGAGTGAAAGTAGATCAAAAGTGAATACATCAACCAAATCGAAAATCTGAGAAGTCTCGTACAAGAGTATCAACCTAGTCCGGATCACAACAAGTGACAAAGAGAATGAAAGACAAATAGATGCAAACGAACTTGGGACGGATAAGGATTCTATAGTAAGAAATAAGCGTTAAGGAACACAGGGAGCTGAAATCATATTCAAGCCTTTTCAACCTGTACGACTATAGAAAAGGTGACTTTGAACGCATAACGTGAACAGGGAGTCGGATACATCCTTATTCGAAAGCACACAAATATCTATCAAACTCTTTGAAAACATGATGTAAACGGATGTTGGTCAGGACAATCAAGTAACGATACAAGAATTCTGAAAGATAAGAGTGAATTATGAGAATTCAGAACTGACTGAAAAGCTATTACCAAGATTCTAAAGAACAAGGAATGGATGGCCAAAATCTGGTTTTGAGACCAGATATTGGTGACACTAAGAAAGAAGAACCAAAAATCAGTTAGGAAAGGGCAGGATGACTAGACATAGGGTATTAGGAATTAAGTACATGGTAGTAATGACCCAAAGCTAACCCAAATCTAGAAACATCAGAATGATAACTGAAACTTTGAGAACTCCTGACTTAGTCAAAAAATCCAAACACTTGACTTATAAATCGAGGTGGCAATATAAACCAGTCAGAACGACGACGGGGGTTCGGGGGCAGCGCCCCTGATAGCGGGGTCCAAGGGGTGGCAACCTCTGGCGGGGTCCAAGGGGCAGAGCCCCTGGCTGGGGTCGAGGTGGCAACATAAATCAGTCAGCGTGAAAATTTTTGAAAATGAAGAATATCGCTATATCAGAAAATGCATTTCGGATGAAAATTTTGAAATTTTGAGTGAAAATTGCAAGTCTGAAAAACCTGTTTGGATCGCATGCGATTGGATCCACGCGATAGGATGTGCGATTGGATCTGGTTGAATCGCGTGCGAATGGTTCAGATTGAATCGCATGCGAATGGTTTATAGGTTGAATCGCGTGCGAATGGTTCAGGTTGAATCGCGTGCGAATGGTTATCAGGTTGAATCGCGTGCGAATGGTTATCAGGTTGAATCGCATGCGATTGGTAAATAGCATGCGATTGGAATTCAGTGCGGCTGATAGAACCTATACTTGGCCAAATTCAACTCGATCGCATGCGATAGCCCTAAAATGCGGCTGATAGCTCATGGATGCGGCTGATAGGATCTGAGATGTCACTTTCAGATCTGTTGACCTTACTTTGAATAGTGTCTACCCACTTGTACTTGATGTGATCTTGACTTGTGCAGGTTCCACACTCAAACACCCATACCAGCACTTGATTGCACACACAAACACCGAAATTTTGGTGTTTTTAATTTTAAGAGATTGAAACCTACAAAAATGACGTTCTTGCTTCTTCTTGAGAAAAATTCTGAAAGTTTCAACTCTCCATTAAGGTGATTAAACCGAACACACTAACCCCAAAACCGTATAAACCCGAAATCGAAAGGTGGCAGGTTGTTTTTGCTCACTTCAATAGAAAATATATCTTCAAGAAAATTCGAATGTCTTGAAGAACTCGATAAAACCGTGAAATGGTGTTGAGATTATACCTTGTTTGTCTTGTACATCAGATAATCGATAATTTACACCACAAAAACAACTTAGAACATACCTCGTTAATGAAGAACTCGGTTGTTCTTTGATGAAACCGTGACCGAGAGGTTTATGTTCAGCCCCTTTGATCTTCAAATGTCGATTTGTTGATGATAACACCGATAGATCTTCACTCCTTTGGCTCTGAAACCACTTGTTAGTAATAAACAAGCGGTAGAATGAAGGATTGCTAAGATAACTATGAAGAGGTAGAGAGAGAATCTCGTTTCACACACATAGTTTATTTCATGTAAGTGTGGCAATCCTTTCATTTCCTTGTCTAGCACAAGGCTTATATACCTATAAGGTATATTTACAATAAGCACCCTCAACTATTGTTGAACTCCTATTCTATTACAATAATACAGTTCTAACACTCATATCTCATATCTCATATCTCATATCTCATCTCTCTCTCTCCTCTCTCCTCTCTCTTCTCTCATCTCTCTCTCTGTCGTATGCCTCCGCCTCCGCCTCCAACGCCACCACCGCCCTCCCTCTTCGCCGTTGAAGACAATCACCACCCACCACTACTCTCTCTCTCTCTTCTGCACACACACCTCTCTCTCGCCGTTGAAGACCATCCACCTTCCACACACCACCGCCATCACCGTCTACTAAAAACGACCACCACCACCATCGTTTACTAAAAACGACCAGCCATCATTCTCAGTCATCACTCTCATCTCTCTCCCCACTCTCTCACTCTCACTCACTCACACTCTCTGTAAAAACTCTCTCTCTCTCTCTCTCTCTCTCTCTCTCACTTTCGTTGAAAACCACCACCGTCGTGAAAAAATCAAAAGAAACCAGCGGCGGTTAGGGTTTTTTAGGGACGAAATCAACGAACGGCGGTTAGGGTTTCTAGGGTTTGTATAGATCTAGGGTTTGTTTGTGTTTGTGTGTTTCACGGAGACGTCGAAGGGGTGGTGGTGGTTACGGTGGTCTGGAGAAGGGGTGTTGGTGGTTACGGTTGTCCAGGGTGGGAGAAAGAAAGAGGTGAGACGGTTATGGTGGTCTAGAGAAGGGGTGGTGGTGGTTACGGTGGTCCAGGGCAGCGGCGGCGGCGGTACTTTGAGAGTGAGAAAGAGAGAGAGTTTCAGTGGTGGTGGTTACCGGATACAAAGGTGGTCGCCGGACACAGAGACTTTCAGCGGTGATGGGCGGTTTTCAAAGAAAATGAGAGTGAGAAAGAGAGAGTTGATAGAGATGAGGATGAGAGTGAGAGAGGGGGAGAGATGAGAGAGAGTTGAGAGAATGAGAGAGACTGAGAGAGAGGCTTTGACTTAAAATTTAAAATGATTTAAAAATAAAAAAAGGGTATAAAAGTCTTTTTACCCTTCAAAATATCAGATTTAACGTCCAACTTAACGGTCCTGTTAAAAATGGACCACACACGGGACAAAGTGACAACCACGAGGATTATAAATGTAATTTTTGAAGTTTAAAGTCTACTCATGAGACATTTGATTAACTACATGGACCAACGGTGTAATTAACTCTAAAAGAAACCTGGAACTATCAAGAATAAGGCATAAAGAAAAATAAGAAATATTAAGGGTCATGCTATTTGTACCCCCTCCTCTCACATACTAAGCAGGTCAAATCAATTAATTATAGTTTTCAATACAAGTCATACACTCATATACATCATATTACGGAAGTCAAAATAGACAATAAAAAGGGTACAAATAATTTTACCCTTAATTAAAAGAAGGTATACTCTTTTTGCTTGACACGTAGCTATAATTGTGTGAGGGATAAAAGGGTGTTTTGCTGCAAAGGTAAAAATTGTCAGGATAAAGAACTGTAGGCTACTTGCCAAAAGCTACTTTATCCCACTACTCTATATTAGGATTTGACTTACAAAATAAATTTTGAGAAAATAGACATGAAGGTACATAGGCCATAGAAACATACGTACACAGTACAGTACATAAGGTCGCATGCCTATATGATGAGTTTTTTTTTTTTTAAGTTTTTTTTAGAGTTTAGAAGAAAACGCTACTCTATTTAGCAATAATTATAATACAGAGAAAGTTTGATAGTTAATATATACTAAGGCTATCCGTTATATTTTCTCTTTTCTCTTTTCTTATTCATTGTCACATTAGCGTCACATTATTTTTTCTCTCCTTACTTTTCCTTTACCCTCTACACCCGTTATATTTCCCCTTTTCCTATTCCCTTTCCTTTTCACTTAAAAAAAAAGAAAAGAAAAAAGAATGCTTAAATGTGATTGGTTGAGTGTGGGTGTGGGTGTGGGGGTGGGAGGGTGGGTTTTGGCGGCCGAGTCTCACAACCCGGAGGAAAAATGTACCCGGCGAGGTGGTGTTCTCCCTCTACTCACCTCTTACCCGCGAGCGGGTAACCCTCACAACAGGTAGCCTAATAACTAGAATCTTTGCAAGTCGAGATGATGGGATTTCTCTTTTGGCTTAGGTTTATAGGTAATAGAAAAAGAAAAATATATATATAAATAAGAGATGATTTACCCAGGAGGGTGAACTTCTATATATTTAACTTTTAGCCTATACCTATTACAATTACAAAAAGTATGTGTTGGCTTTTCTATTTGATTTTGGACTAATTCATTGGACTTTATGCTAAAAGTAGATACACAACATATAGATATATATTTATATGTATTTACGTTAACATCAACTACAAATGTCAGGTCCAACATATTCACCATAATATTATTATTATTATCTATATATATATATATATATATATATATATATATATATATATATATATATATATATATATATAAGAGGCTTACCAAATTATTAAAATTAACCAATTAATCAAGTTCAATTGACCAATAAGAACTCTCAATTGCAAAATCCATCATTTTAGAAATCGTCTGAGTGTAATCCCTAATTTGTAATTCAATTTTAAGGGGGTTTGATGAAAATTGTGAGGGGGGTTTTATAAAATATGTGAGGGGCTTTTAAGAAAATATGGGGGGTTTTATAAAAATATTATATTAATGTAATTAGTTATAAATTGTTTATAAAATATGTTTAATAACTTGTGATATATTTTGTTTAGAGAAAAAATAATTATATATTTACGACCGTCTCATTTTTATCTACGTTTTGGTATAAATTTTGTTCTAATATGACACCTTTTTAAAATTAGTATACTCTTAATTTTTTTTATCCAGTAATAATAGTAGATATGTAAGTTTTTGTTTAGCTGAGTGAGGTTTTATAAAATACGTGAGGGGCTTTTACGAAAATATAGGGGTTTATAAAAATAGGGTTTAGTACTTAAAAGTACATTGAAGTTGACACCTTTTGCTATTGTGTATACTCAACTTTTAAAACTACCATTTAATACACTCTACTTCCTAAAACTACCAAATGATACATCCGGTTACCTATTGATCAGGTAACCGGTTATTTTCCTATTTTTCCTTTATTTTTAATACTAACTCATGCCACATCATTAATTACAAATGATTGTTATTAAAATATAAAAATTCTTAATTTCTTAAGTTAAAAAAATGAAGAACATTCACCCATCTTCAATCAAAATTCAAGGTTGAAATCCATCTTCAAGAACTCATAAAATCCATTATGAAACTCAGATCTGAACCTAAATCAAATAAACTTTATACATAATCACCATACGAAGAAACTCACATAATCAATTCGTGAAGAAAGCCAGATCTTGAACAAGTAAAGAAACCCTATACATGAAGATGATGAATTCGCAGGATGATGAAATCGAACAAGATGAAGAAATCATAATCGAAGAAGAACCAAACCTGGAAACACAAAATCTAAAAACTCTAAAAATCAAACACATTTAGGTTTCTTCAACAGCTTTGAAATCGAGCCTTAAAACTCAGATCTGGAACGCAATCAAACCTGCAACCCTAAATCGAACTTGGGTTTCTTCACCAGATCCGAAAACCATTAAGTGTAGCCGATGGTGGTGTTGGTGGCGCCGGATTGAGATGACGGTGGTGTTAATGGCGCCGGAGATGACGGTGGTGTTGGTGGCGCCGGATCGTAGTCGGAGTTGTTGAAACCCTAATCGAAACCAAGGATCTGGAACGATGGTGTTCTCGAAGTCAGATCTGGAACCGTGACCTCCGATCTGGAACGGTGACCTCCGATTAGAAACCCTAGTTGTTGAAGGCGGTGGTGGCTGCGACTGGTACCTCAGATCTCTTCAAGGGCCCGTCGACCTCCGGTCTGCGAATGGTGACCTCCGCCTTCAAGATCGAACATCACCATCTGAAATCCAAATCTGATTGATTTAAGTTTTGTTCTCAATTTTTTCTTTGTGAAATCCATCGATGAAGGCATGAAGCAGCGCTCAATTCTTTGTTCTTTGTTCTTTGTTCTCAATTATTATTATTATTATTATATTATAATTTTAGTTATTATTAAATAGAAAATTACACATCATCATTCAAAACACATGCCACATCATCAAAACCGGATCTACATCACCCTTAACCTGCTATCACAGGTTAAGATGTACTAAACAGTAGTTTTGAAGAGTTCGGTGTATTAAATGGGAGTAATAAAAGATGAGTATACACAATAGCAAAATGTGTCAACTTCGATGTACTTTTAGGAACTAAACCCTATAAAAATATTATATTAACCCGTCACAACCTCCAATTTGAGAATGATTCAATTCTTAAAATCTATTTTGAAAAGATTAAACTTGATACGTAATTTTCAATTCATTTTTAAATCAATTGGGAGGGGGCTAAATGAAAATTGGGAGGTGGTTTTATAAAATGTGAGGGGCTTTTAGAAAAATGTGTGGGAGTTTTATAAAAATTGTATATTAATTACATTAATTATAAGGTGTTTATAAATTATGTTTAATAACTTATGATATATTTTATTTAGAGAAAAAATAATTATATATTTACGAATTACGACCATCTCATTTTTATCTACGTTTTGGTATAAATTTTATTGTAATATAACACTTTTTTAGAATTAGTATATTCTTAATTTTTGTTATCCATTAATAGTAGTGTATAAGTAATTTTTTTGTTTAACTGAGTGGTTTTTTTTAGATTATGGTGATGAGTTGAGTGATCAACTTGAATATGATATTCAAACTGTTTAGTTATTGATTTCAGAGCATTAAAAAATGATATATTATATATTTTATAATCTAAATTCAGAGATGTAAAAATCGTTGTTCTTGATGGTCTTGAAACCATATTATTAGTGTAAGTAGTTAGCTAAAGAGGACAATTTTCTCTCATGATGTGTTTTGTTATAACGATTAACAAAAGTCAAGGACAGTCACTTTCAAAAGTTGATTTATTTATCAGAAAACTTGTGTTTATACTTGGTCAATTGTATGTTGTTGTTTCACGTGTGTTAAAAGTAAAAAAAAGATTAAAGTTTTTTATTGGTGACAACAGTGGTAATGTTACAAACAAAACAACAAATATAGTCTACAAAGAAGTGCTTCAAAAATTTAGTTATTCTTATTGTTAAGACTTCTGACATATATAATTTTTTGGTGATATTTCATTTATTTTATTATTTTTATTTAAAAAATTTAAAATCTCAAATACATTAATTTATATTAATGTAACTAATTATAAGGTGTTAATAAATTATGTTTAGTAACTTGTGATATATTTTGTTTAGAGAAAAAATAATTATATATTTACGACCGTCTCATTTTTATCTACGTTTTGATATAAATTTTATTGTGATATGACACTTTTTTGGAATTAGTATATTCTTAAATTTTTGTTATCCACTAATAGTAGTATAAGTAATTTTTGTTTAGCTGAGTGGTGTTTTTGAGATTATTGTGATAAGTTGAGTGCTCAACTTGAATATGTTATTCAAAATGTTTAGTTATTGATTTTAAATCATTTTCAATCTTATTAGAAAGATGTATAAAACCTTTTATAAAATATGGTTTAAAATAAGATATATCATTAAAAGATGATATATTATATATTTAGAAATCTAAAGTTAGATATGTAAAAATAATTGTTCTTGATGGTCCTGAAACTATATTATTAGTGTAGGTAGTTAGCCAAAGAAGACAATTTCCTCTCATGATGTGTTTTGCTATGACGATTAACAAAAGTAAAAGACATTCACTTTCGGAAGTTGGTTAATTTCTCATAAAACTTGTGTTTATACATGGGCAATTGTATGGTTGTTCAAAAAATAAAATATGGTCAATTGTATGTTGCTGTTTCACATGTTAAAAAAAAGATTAAAAGTTTTTATTTGACAACAATGGTATGATGTTACAAACAAAACAACAAATGTAGTGTACAAAGAAGTGTTTCAAAAAATTTAGTTTTTTTTGTTAAGAATTCTGATATATGTAAGTTTTCAGTGATATTTAATTTATTGTATTATTTTTATTTGAAAATTTTAATATCTCAAATACGTTTCCAAATTACCCGTGCGTGCACGGGACAATAAACTAGTTTTTATATAATTTCTTTAAATTTAAGCTTTTTAATTGTGTATCTAGTGTGTGTACGACCTATTCACAATATCATATTCTTAAGTAGGACCTTAAACAAAGCTCTCCATGGTTTCACTCTTCCATACTAGTCACAAGATTGATCTAGAACAACTAAATATTCGACAAGTCTAGTTTTATCCTCTCAACTCGTCAATAATTATATCTTAACACCGGACCGACACGTTCGACTAGCATCCTTCGGTATCCAAATACTTTAACTTTCGGAGCCTAGACCTTCGTCTCAAGCACTTTGACGTTCATCACTTAGGTCACTTTAAGATTTATCTAGAATAACTTACCCGGACGAGACCAAGTTAGAGGCCAAAACCGAACTACAAATCCAGTCCGGACAAGACACCTATAATATCTGAAATTATCCAAAATAAAGCTTATATCAATCCGAATTTCACGTATGACCTCTAAGGTTCCTTCCTCCGAAAGCACTACTGAACAGCTATGTGTGAACACTGCTTTCATACTAGAAAAATAAAGAGTTAGGCTTTGAGATTGCTTCCGAACCTTCAAAATATGATTAAGATATAATCTAACCTTCAACCTCCGACCTCCATCTCTAACACTTTGACCTTCGTGCTCGTATAGCTTATACACCAACTATTAATGATGGTCACCCTAGGTACTTATGACTTATCTATAACTAAAAGCACTTGCTTAGTAGTCGCGGGCAATAAAAAAGAGAAGTGTCGTTTTACATTTTAAAATCGTTTTTCTTATCGTGTGGTCAAACTAGATGAAAAAGCAATGTGAGTATCGGAAGCCATGTAACTTGGCTTATAAATAAAAAATATATATGTATATATAACATTGAACGAAAAATTAACAAACTTCCATGCATATGATTTATGTTAATTTATAGTATTCATATGAATTAACTCTATATCATTGTCTGTTACATATATATGAATTTAAGATTTTCTAATTGTAACAATATCTAAGATCATAAAGCAAAGTCTGATAGTCTATATTGTTTGTTACTTGCCTCCATGTTTGACACGAACTTCTAATGTTTTTTCAAAATAAAGCCTTCTTTTAGACCCTCAAAAGTTCTTTTAGCTTTAAAGCATTACAGAAACGTTATCACTGAACCACTACTTTCGGGCTAAAAATGAAAAAGGCTTAAAACAGTTCTTGAACCTTCAAAACTCCTTAGGCATACTATAATCTTCGTAGTCTTGACCTTCGTCTCAAGTACTTTGACATTCGTCACTTGTGTAATTTATTGGTCATCTTATATTCTGAACACTCGTAATTTTCAAAGCTCACTTTCTAGAATGTTTATCTAAAACAATCACTAGACCACTTCCGAGATATCAGTTAATGGCCAAATCACTCATGTAATAGGCACAGACGGTTATAGAGAGATCAATACCAATATGTATGTATATCAAAGTTTAATCATAGATAACTTATTTCTTTTAAAATAAGCATCATAATATATATATTAGAATGCGTTGTGTTGACATCCCCGTTGATTTGGTAATGGTTTGAAACTATATCTTCACATGAGAAAGTGGATCAGGACGTCAATCCGGACATGGAGGTTCGGATACTCATGAAACAAGCTCCACCGGATGTACGAGAAATCTAAAGATAAAGAGCATTGTTGTCCTTGTTAAATGTTTCTTCTAGTTCATCATTGTTTGACCCTCATTCAACGCATTGCCACTCGTCTAATCACCCGTCTACTCTAATGATGGTTCAAAAGTGAAGCACTATTAATGGATGAACCAAGCTCCATGGGACGTATAAAAGACCAAAAAATAGAAAGCACTATTAAGCTCCGTTACGAGAAAAATCCTAAGACAAAGCTTCGATCTTATTTTTGAGTATGACAATTACTCAAAGTTTGTAATCTATCCACTCGTGTAATGTGTTGTCACCTTTTTTGGTCGTCGGTTCACTCTGATGTAATCCGGAATTAAAGTTTAAAGGAGGAAGACAAGTCGTTGGGTATCAATCCGGACGTGGATATCCGGATGTGGTCATTTTTCTTCGAAAATAATTACATATACAAGACACATGATCTATTTTGTTCAACCATTCTTTCGGGTATCGTAATACCAACACAAGATTTCTATAACACAACATCCGACCTAGAACATCGGTTACCAAGCTGTAGCTATTAATCTTTGTTAGTTCTTTATCCTTCAACCATCATCACTTGAATATCAGTCCGTTAGTAAATGAATTTATTATTTAGTTTTCTTCAAATAATGTCATCCGACGGCTACTCCGCTCCTTATTATCTATATCTTAAATACTACATTAATGTCTAAAATGATCCTAAGTTCGCAAATTTTTAGATAATTATATGAAACTTTGTAAAACTTGTAAAAGATTAGGAAATTGCTATAGATGAATGCATGTATTAAACTAACTTATTTGAGTTCAATAGTACTAACAAGTTAATATAATTGAACTGGGGGACTACAGTAGTATAGTACTACTATGCTATACCTTAATGAGTTAAACTTTGTCGCTCTCGTTGAAGAAAGGGTATATCATTTTTCCTCCATTGTTACTACTATTATTGTCGTTGTATCTAACAAAACAAAGCAAAGAGATTATGTGTCATGCTTATTTATAGGAATAACTTGAACAAAAGTCGTTGCACGGTTGTGACATCCGTCACCAAAACCGGTTAGTTGTTCAAACCGTATTTTTTGAAACCCTAAATTCCGTCACTTGTTCACAATTTGATATATTTCTAAACATCTTAGAATACCAATTTAGTATTAGAGTAATTATATTATAGATTTTATTAGGTTGATTCATTAAGTCAGAATTACATTTAGTTCTTCGGGTTAGATTTGCCACAATTCACCAACTTATAAAAATTCCTAATAAACCTTAATAATTCTTAATAATTCATAATAATAATAATAATAATAATAATAATAATATATGTTTTTTTCAGATTTATATATATATATATATATATATATATATATATATATATATATATATATATATATATATATATATATATATATATTAAGCTAAATCTATTTTTTTAAACTAGAAATTCTAATTTATGGTATATAGATATCTAGTTACCCAATTTAGATGATCCTAGTCTCCATTTTTAAACCATTAGCAAACCCTAGGCTCCCCTAACACCCTTTGGCCGAAATTTTTCCTTCTTCCTCTCCCCATTTTCGGTTTTCAAGTCCAAGTAATCAAGAACACAAGTTTTCTTTCAAGTTTCAAGTGGAGTGAAGCTTTGGCATCAAGGTAATCACCTCATTCTCATATTCCTAGGATTCTCTCTTGTCATCTTCTCATCTTCTCTTCTATCTACCCTTAGATCCTTAGTAATATTATGAAGATCACCAATGATGTGTCTTGCATGTTTTGACGATTGGTATATAAAGTTTTGAAACCAAAATCATGGTTTTGGTCTTTAAACAACAAAGGTTTTGACTAATGTTTTCTTACCAGTGGGTTGGTCCGAGTTTGAGGAGTCTTTTCGGAGTCAAAACGTGGAACTTTTATTCGCTTCTTTGGCCTAAAACGTAGCCCTTTGAGTCTAGTTTCATTATATGTAAGATTTGTAATTTTTGGAGGTCATTTACTCGGTCGAAATAATTTTACCGTGAAGGTGTGCAGCACTGCCAGCATGTTAAGCAGATTTAGAGGCAAAGTTTTAATTTATAAATCCGACTTAAAGTTCTTGTTTTTTATCAAAAGTTTTACTGTAGAATATTTAGAGAGTTTAGAATTTTTTGTAAATTTTTTCATAATTTTTAGGATTCGTTTACTATTTTTATAAAATTTATACTTTCTGGTGCGCATCAATGGTTGATTTTCTGACAGTATAACTTTTTCGTATTTATTTTAAATATCTAATCACAGTGAAATATTCTGGATAAATTATGCAAAGTAGTAGACACACATAACATTCTGTGGTAAAATTTTGGGAATTTATATCGAACCTTTACTATATTTTAAAAAATCTCTAAAGTTGGTTATTAGAAACAGTAACTTTGAATTGTGGCAGTAGGGTTTTCTTTTGTATTATACAAGCCTTAGGAGTGCAATAGGTTGAACAATTACTTATACACAAGACTTCTATATTTATATCTATTGTAGATCCCGTGTTAAACTTATTGCAAGCTTAGTGTTGTGAAGAACCGAAGGTGAGTTTCGTAGCCCCTTTTTCATACACGTTTTGGGGAAAATGACACTCCATATTTGTTACATTGCTTCAATACATTAAACTTGTTTATTACTTGTTCAACACAATGTTTGCATGCTAACTCAACTATGGGCTTCTAAACCCTAGTTGACAACAATTGAATGCTATATATCCATGGGCTGTGAACCCTAATGGACAACAATTTGTATGCTATGACAACATTTACCCAACCTATGTTCCCGGCCGGCTAAAGTTCGTTGGAGGCAACACCTTTGAGCCCTTGGGGTTCGGTTTTACATGCTACAACACATTTGAACCATTTTGGTTCGGTTCTATATGCTACAACACAATTATCATTGAATTGAGATGTTCGTTTAGATTCTATATTATTTGATCTTGTGACTTGCCATTATTGTTGCAAATGTTCCATCACAAAGCTATGTACGGTAAATATTATATTTTTCATTAAAACCTGCGAACTCACCAACCTTTGTGTTGACGTTTTAGAGTGTTCATTTTCAGGTAACACCAACAATGCTAACTAAGGACTGGCTAGAAGATTTTAGGCGGCCTTAGCATGACTTCAATTCCATCAAGTTTTAAAAACATTTATTTTTTATTATTAAACTTTTGTTATGGATTTAAATTGGTTTTCGGGCTTGCATGCCTTGTATTACCTGCCCCGGGTTGTGGGGTTTACTGCGCGTATTTTCCTATTAATACGTTGAACTTATTGTCGTGAATACCGACCATACACGGCACAAGTCCTTTCTTGTGTCGGGGAACGTCGTGACACGTTGGATTGTTTGCATTTTAGTATTTCTCTATTAGCATATCAATGTGTTATGACGATTCCTTTCCGTCACACTTCGCGTTTCCGCCTTAGCGGGGTGTGACAACGGTATACACCACAAGATCAATCTTGTGACTTGATAAATATCCGAAGGACCGATATGATCTACCTCATGATTGAATTCGATTCGGGATAGAATCACCTCGACACGCAAAACGCATCTTGAATCGGAAGCTGACCCCAAGAGCATGGAACGAATGATGTTAAAAACATGTTATTTGTAGCAAAAACTCGATCAACGTAATATGCAATTACTGACAAGTCTTGGGAATGAATTAAGGTACGTTCATTGATCATACTATTCATCTTATAATTCATAAATATTTTATCTACTTGTACAAAAACATCCGATGCTATACATATACCGGACCATGATTCCAATGATACGAAATACCGGACCATGATTCCGAAGCTCTAGATATGCCGGACTAAGATTCCGTTGTATATCCAATTAAAAGCCTAGTACTATGATTCTGAAGCTCTATATATGCCGGACTAAGATTCCGTTGTATATCCAATTAAAAGCCTAGGACTATGATTCCGAAGCTCTAGATATGCCGGACTAAGATTCCGTTGTATATCCAATTAAAAGCCTAGTACTATGATTCTGAAGCTCTATATATGCCGGACTAAGATTCCGTTGTATATCCAATTAAAAGCCTAGGACTATGATTCCGAAGCTCTAGATATGCCGGACTAAGATTCCGTTGTATATCCAATTAAAAGCCTAGGACTATGATTCCGAAGCTCTAGATATGTCGGACTAAGATTCCGTTGTATATCCAATTAAAAGCCTAGGACTATGATTCCGAAGCTCTAGATATGCCGGACTATGATTCCGTTGTATATCCAATTAAAAGCTGAAGAAAAGGTAATATGAAGAGCAGGTAGCATGAAGAATATGAGTCTAGCATAACGTGACTAAAACCACATTATAGTAGACTAGGGGACATGATGACGTATAGTCATACCACCAGGTATTACCCAATGGACCGTCTCAATACACAAAGGGCATTGCCCACCATCTCTCCTATAAAAGGAGAGATACATTTCAGGTTTGGGGATCTCTATCCTTTTCCTCTCTTTCTCTCCTTACATTATCCATATTTTCAATACATGCGTTTATGTGTATCTGACTTAACCTTCGGAGGGTCGATCCGAGGCTTAGGCCTCGGGTCACCTTCTAACGGGTTCATTTTATGTTTGCAGCATACGATCTAAATTCGGGAAGATGAAGAACGACCCAACACTATCATCTAAACCGACCCGAAGGATTGATGTTTCAACACATTCCGAGAGTTATGAAAACTTCAACACAATATATATCTTATGATTAATATGAACCTAAACAAAATTACTATTATGAACCTAAATACAAGTAAATCTAACTGTAGTAAGTGTAACCATTAATTTTTTAACTTTAAGGATGAAGAAAAGGGTTACCAGTATCCCAAACAATTAAACATAATTCTATTTTACCTTTCCAGTAGTCATTGAGATAAGAAGTTTGGGTAAAAATAGATTTTGTAGATTATATAAAGTTTACATTTTTCAAAGATACGTCGCCTTGAAGTAACTTTTAAGCATTGACAGTTAAATTAAATATCAATGTAAGATGTTCATCAAAGGAAAAAATTACATCATTTTTTAACATCGGCTTTTGTTAAAATGCTTTAAATGCATCATTGCTTGATTTTTTGAAGTTTTATTATCTATGACATCTTCTATTGCTCTCTTTCTTTCAAAGAGTTAAATTATTGGTGCTGAGTCAACTTGCAAATTTGAAAAGAAAAACACAAGAAGCCAAATAATTAACAGAAACTTAGGTCCATGAATCCTGTTTAGTTGTTATTTAATATTTGTGTCTACCTGCATGCGTGTAATGGAAAATCATGAACGTCAACATTGCAGTGAATAACTAACTTCATTATAAAGAGCACCGAAGCTGAAAAACGAAGGCACAACTCTTTTTGAAGCCTTTAACTTGAGCCGGTTTTGTTTCTTCTCCTTGCACATGTAAGTTTCTTCTCCAGAAGCCAATGTCACTAGAAGAATAAGGTTTTAAGTGTGTAGTTATTCACTCACTATTTCTGTTGTGCTAGAGGCAAACTTACACTTCAATTTTTTTGAGACGTTGCTGGGAATTGTCATGAAAAAAGAATCTTCACGTACGAGCGATGTCATAAGCTGTTTTATTTTACTAATTGGTTCATATACCAGAGATTCAGAGAACACCTCTGGCAGGTTTTGACTTGGTTAATCCATTTGATTTGACCCATTTTTCCTTTACTTAAGATCTATAATTTTACCCATTTGATTTTTTTTATTTCTATATTTTTTGGGAGTGGGTGCTCTTGTCTGGACCTGGAGTAGTTTTTGTTGATATGTGTTTTGTTTTTATTGTATAGTAGGAAGACAATACAATTTGTTCTTTCTGCACATTTGACTCTTTTTATATTAATCCATATTGAGTTTTTGTGTTTGTGCAGATGAAATCATCATGTTGTTCTCCGTTAATTATAATCTCTGGTCAAGTTTTAGTAGAAGAGGAAGGTGAAGTAAAATATGCCGAGCTCGATGTCATGTTTATAGAACAAAAGAGGTCATGTTTATATTCTTAATGGCAAGGATGAAGATAACCAACAAAATTCGGTTCCCATGCTAAAGAATAAGAGGTTATACGTAATACTCTAACGATATGCATTTAAATTCATCTTATTAACTTATAATTATAGTAATATTTAGACTAATTTTCATTCCTATTTATGAAAGATGAATGCTCACTTGACGTAGGCACATATTTTGTTGTATAATGGTTTGTTATTTAATTGAAAATGGTTTCATATCTACATGATAGTTTACTAAATGCAACTTATAAATTGATAAGTTTTTGTTTTTAGCGTCGGTACAAAATTCTTTAACTTGTGTTGAAATATTGGTCATCTATATTTTCTTGTGCCGCTTTGTTATGTTCAATTATCTAAACTGAAAGACATTGTCTTTGTTGGTGAACATAGTAGCCGGTCTCGCTTTCTTGAAATAAAATTTTGGTAAATTTTTAATGTTAGCTTCAGCGTACATGAAAATTCTATTATTCATTTATTTGTGCTTAAATATTGGTTATCAAGAAACAATTAAATTTGGCATGATTCTAAATGGGGTAGGCTGACCTAAAATGTTTTCTTATTTTATAGTAATGCTTGAATGTTTTTATGCTTGACATGCTTTATATTTCACCAATATTCTCATTACATTTTTCATATAATTATTATATATAACCTATTAGAAAGTAACGTTTTGAATTAGATGTGAAGGTTAATGGTTCTATTGGCCACTTTCATGTTCATTAGTATGGTTGTAAGGGGATTTTATATATTTGTAACCAAGTAAGACATCATGTAGAGTATATAAGAAACCATGATTTTTAATAGTTTAACAATTTATTACTTCTTTGATTTTGATATATTTTCTAATACCCGTACGTGTACGGGTTTATAAACTAGTTTATAGCAAACAAGCTTATACTTATTCCGACTCGTTTCGTTTACACTCTTTAAAATATCGTGTACACTCTTTAAAATACACAAAATTAACTACTTTACATGAGTCGATATACTTGTAAATACCTGCTATTACAATATTAACATAATGATGATAATTACGATAAAACATATAATATAATCATATCCAATGATTGCCACAACAAACATTTAAACTTGCGTATCACTAGCCTCGATCGAGAGGTGTTCATATAATTATGAAACCGAAATTATTGACAATTTTATGGGATTATACGTCAGCTCGATCTGATCGTCAAGATTACGGAGTAACAGTTAATTAATTGCAGACAACAATTAACAAATTATCCGGCGTTCGATCGATCTCTAGTTCCTTGTTCATATAGTCTTCTGCAAAATTTTACATACAGTAACGAAAAACAACTACTGTTTCTTACAGATGGTTTTAAAATCAATATCGACTAACAGTGCCGCCATAGACAACCTCGGGGCACAAATCTGAACATATATCTTAAAACCTCATATATTGTTACTCAACTAATTGTTTGACAGCCTCAAGGGCTTCTTTGTAATTTTAGCAAAAATATTGTTAGAAGTTGTTAGTTAGGTGTGCTCGTTAGTTAGATCCTCTTGTATATATTTCTTCCTCTGTTGTATTTGGTGAAATGAGAAATTCTTCACCATCACATTCTTTCGTCATATCACAACATGGTATCAGAGCAAGATATCTGATCCTGCTCATCTTGCTCATTCTTCTTGTTCAATTTGTCTAAACTCATTCTTCATCATGTCTCTGGATTCTTCGACAGTTCCTGTTACAAGTGCATATTATCTTGGATCTTCAGATAGTCCTGGCTCGATTCTTGTATCTAATGTTTTTAATGGCATTGGATTCACTGCATGGAAACGTTCTATGATGATTGCTTTGTCTTCAAAGAACAAATTAAGGTTTGTTGATGGCACTATTACTCAACCTGCAAGTGATTCATCTGATTATTCACAGTGGAATCGTATTAATTCCATGGTAATAAGCTGGATTCTCAATTCTTTGCACAAAAACATTGCTGATAGTGTCTTGTTCCTTCAAACTGCCTCTGCGATTTGGACAGAACTCAATCAGAGGTATGAACAAACTACTGGTGCATCAATATATCAAATTCAACAAAATCTCTATTCAATTTCACAAGGTTCTGACAGTTTTCAAACCTATTATACGAAATTGATGAAAATTTGGGACGAGTTACGTGTTGTTCAAGATTTTCCAGAATGTTCATGTGGTACTGCTGTCAAAATTCACAAATTCCTTGAAGATCAGCATTTAATTCAGCTTCTTATTGGTTTAAATGATTCTTATAAGATCATAAGAGGTCAAATACTGATGATGAAGCCTTTGCCTTCATTATCAACTGCATATGCTTTGATCATTCAAGAAGAACAACAACGCGAAATTAATGTTTCTTCTGTTATTAATCATGATGCGATAGATATGAATGCTGTTAGTGATCATAAGAAACAATTAACTTGCAATCACTGCAAGAAACCAGGACATACTAAAGCGCAATGTTATCGATTAATTGGATTTCCTACAACTTTCAAGTTTACAAAAGGAAAAAAGGATGGTCCTCAATCTTCAGTTCAAAATGCAACTGTTGTTCCTGATGTTTCTTCTCCAAACATTACTTCTGAGCAATATCAGCAGCTGTTACAAATGTTCAATTGCCATCAGTTGAACTCATCTGGTTCTTCAAGTCATGTTAATGCATCTGTGTATAATGGAGCAATGAACTCTGAAGGTATTCCTTTCTCATTTCATCATTTTTGCGAAAATGTTTATAAATCTGCTCATCTTCTTCGTGAAAATACTTCTTGGATTATTGACACGGGTGCCACTGATCACATGTGTTCTAACAAAAATTTATTTCTTTCCATGTCCAAACTTAATCAGCCTCACTCCATTGGGCTTCCTAATGGTACTAGTACTTCTGTTCTGTTCATAGGAAAGATTCAACTTCATGACTTCATCATTCTTCATGATCAGTGGCGAATCCAGGATTTGAACATACTGGGGTCCAATATATGACATGACAAGTCAATCGAACAATACATAACATGTCGGAATAGTTTTCTTTACGGGTCGGGTAATAAGATATAAATCAAGAGTATTATAAATATCAACGAAAGATTAAATATATATTCAAAACAAATAGTATAAACTTCTTACAATTGATCTCGACGATAATACATACCACGGAAATTCTCTAGAATTATATCATTACTAATACAAAAAAAAAACTTATAGTAATTAATAAACAAATAAAAAATAAGACATTGGAAATTAGATATTGGTGAATCTTTTATTGTCTGTTTCCATATGTAAAAATAACAAATAATGTAAAAAAGGAGATGATATTTCTATTTATAAAGTTGATTCATCTACTAAAACCCATGCTTCACTAACTTGTAACATAGCTTCAAAGATGTTATACCTTTAGTGAATGAATCAAATTTATAAATGGAAGAATCAACTTCAATGTCAAAATTGTATTAAATAAGCCTAATAAAATAATAGAGTATAGCTTCATGAGTTCAAGTATGGAGAGTTGGGGATAACTTTTCAGAGATAGGACAACTTTGCAGGGTATAGTCACTTCCATTGAGAAAAAAAATCATTTTAAAAGCTATAAGAAATGAAAAGCTAAACCCATTTATCAATTTTCCTTTACCTCTTCTCTCCGGCAGGCTCTTATTCTTCCTTAGCTCCTCAATAATTTCATATAATTTATATATAAATCAGTAGGAGATTAAATGTTTCTCAAACGTGCGATTTCTGGTTTCTTCTTCACGAAGGAGATAAGAGCTGCTGCAGATCACCGACTTCTGGTTAGTCACGAACTCACACAGGCGGCAGGCCGGAGCCGGCCGGCGGCGGCAGATGGGCGGCGACTCCGTGACAGACGACGGTTGACGGATGATTTCAGGCTGTCGATTCACGATGGCGACAAGGGAAGCTGAATCCAGGTCTAGCGGCAGTATATTCGATAACTTGATAAGGGAGGCGGGTTGGTTTTCTTAGGGTTATTTTTAATATGTTTGTTTTAAATTTTAATTCTTTCAATTTTGTTTAATACACAGAAGTTAAGCCTTAATACATACGGGGTCCGTTTTGATTTTTTAGTGAGGTCCAAATTAAAAAATGTATATATACTAACAAAATAAAAAAAATTCTAAGTGGGGTCCAGGCACCCCATTTAACTACATGTAAATTCGCCCCTGTTCATGATGTTTTGTATGTTCCTGCTTTCAAATTCAATTTGGTATATGTCACCAAGTTGACAAAACAGTTGAATACTTTTGTCATCTTTAATGATGAAAATTGTCTTCTGCAGGACCCCTCATTGAAGAGTAAATTTGCTTTGGGGATTCTTGGTTCTAGAATAAACGATTTGTATGTTTTTTAACATGAACATATAAAACGTAGTTTGACATTCAATCTTTCTGTTTTTTTCATCTTTTCCTACTTCTCAATCATTTGTGATGAATGCACAAAGTGATACTTTGAAATGGCATATTTGACTTGGTCATGCTTCTATTAATACTCTTCGCAATTTATCATTGATTTCTTCTAATATGCATGAGTTAAGTATTAAGTCATGTGTTGTTTGTGCCAAGGCTAGACAACATAGATTACCATTTCCAAATAGTCAATCACATTCGAAAGCTCCTTTTGATCTTGTTCACATTGATGTTTGGGGACCATACAAACATAAAACTCATGATGGTTTCAAGTATTTTCTCACTATTGTAGATGATTTTAGCAGATTTACATGGATTCATTTACTTCCATCCAAAAGTCATGCATTCTCTTTAATAAAAGCCTTTGTCCATCTTGTTAAAACTCAATTTAAGATGTCCATCAAGCATATCAGGACTGATAATGCTATGGAGTTAGTCTCAAGTCATGAAGGAGTTGAATTTTTTCAGTTACATGGCATAATACATCAGAAATCGACTCCTTATTCACCTCAACAGAATGGTATTGTTGAACGCAAACATAAACACATTTTGGAGGTTTCAAGAGCTTTATTCTTTCAATCAGGCATAGGAATTGCCTATTGGGGTGATTGTGTTAAGGCTTCAGTTCATATTATCAATAGATTGCCTTCTCAAGTGTTACACAAAGCTTCTCCTTATAAGATGTTGTATCAAACAGAACCATCGTTAACACAAATTCGTTCATTTGGATGCTTATGCTTTGTTTCAACCACTTGTGTTGGCAGAGATAAGTTTATGCCTAGAGCTGACCCATGTGTTTTTCTTGGATATCCATATGCACAGAAGGCATATACTGTTCTTAACCTTGTGACGAATAAAGTTTTTGTATCTAGAGATGTCAAGTTTTTCGAAGATATTTTCCCTCTGCATTCAGTTAATACAAGTAATCGATTGACATCTACTCCGTCATATATTCCAGTTTCTTCCAATGATCATTGTTCTGATAATGGAGTAAATGGTTCTGTTGATAGTTCTGCTACTACTTTGTTACCTGATGTAGCTTCAAATCTGGCGAAACTTCCACTTCATCTCAAGCTGATGTTCCTTTGAAAAGATCTGGTCGTATTCATCAACCTCCTGGGTACTTACGAGATTATGATTGTTGTAATGCTGTTTCACAACACGATCATGTGTGCTTTCATACCATTACAAACATGTGCATCAATACTTATCCTTCTGATGCACAAAGTTTCTCTATGAATGCTATTTCTCAATATGCTAATTTTTTCTATGAACCTGCCTTTTATCATGAAGCAAAAGGTATACCTCATTGGGAGGCAGCTATGCAAAAAGAGCTTGATGCGTTGGCTGCTAATCATACTTGGGAATTAGTTAAACTTCCTAAGGGAAAGAAACCTATTTCTTGCAGATGGGTTTACAAAACAAAGCTTAAAGCTGATGGGACTATAGAAAGGTATAAAGCACGTCTTGTCGCCAAAGGGTTTACTCAAAAAGAAGGAGTTGATTACCACGAAACTTTTTCTCCGGTTGTCAAGTTCACCACAATAAGGGCTTTAGTTGCTTTCGCTGTTAAAAAGAATTGGAACATACATCAGTTTGATGTTAACAACGCTTTTCTTCATGGTGATTTTCATGAGGAAGTTTACATGAAAGTCCCACCAGGTCTTGTTGTTTCTTCACCTGCTGTTGTTTGCAAATTAAAGAAGTCTCTTTACGGACTAAAACAAGCTTCGAGACAATGGTATGCAAAGTTGTCAACGACCTTACAACTGAAAGGCTATCAAAGGTCTGCTAATGAGTATTCATTGTTTATCAAGAAAACATCGATTTCCATTGTTCTTGTGACTGTTTATGTCGATGATATATTGGTCACAGGAGATGATAATGTTGAAATTCAAAGTCTCAAACATTATCTTAATGATCAGTTTCAGATAAAAGATCTTGGATACATCAATCTTTTTCTAGGAATTGAATTTAAGAAAACTGATCAAGAAATGGTTCTTCATCAGCAAATATTTATCAAAGATTTGTTGCACTCTTATCCTCAAGTTGATTCCTTGACTGCCAAATCTCCTTTGCCTTCAAATGTTCATCTTCTGCCAAACATGCCTGATCCATTAGCTGATCCAACTGTTTATAGGCAACTGATGTGCTAAAAGCGTACCAGTTTTTTATTTATAAAATCCGTTATTATTTAGTACGACTACAACACAAATAGGCAAGAGGACCTAATCGTATTATAGTATAGAAAATAAGTACGGGTGTCGAACTCAAGGGGAACGGGTATGATTTGATAAAATTATATTAATTGAAATATTAAACTAACGATAAAATAAATGGGGGAATTATGGATAAGTGAGCAATCAACCAACTAACACTACCAACAACCCTAGAAAGCACCTAAAACAACCAAAGAAACCAGAGAGCGAATGAGCAAGGAACTTGGAAATCAGATAATATAAAGCTAGCTTTCCCTCCCTAGATTCGATTACACTTATCTCATGGCAATTAGATTCATGGTAATAAGAACTAATGATACTTAAACATTCATGCATCGATTTCTATAACAGTTAAAACCTTAGTCTGGTTATAACCGTCTAATTACACCAATTAATAACCTTTATGGTCAAAAGCGCGATTAAAAGGGATAATTAGCCAATTAATTCGATTAACAAGTTAAGCCCTAATCTTAATGCTTGTATGGTCAACAAAACATTAAACTAACATATAAAGTTCATTATATGGACATCACATGCAAAAGACTCTAACTTTAATTGCTCAAAACATAGGATTTGGTCAATCACTATTTCTTAATCATCTATTGGTCCTAGACAATCAAGATTCAAACTTTATGATTCAAGTGGCCTCTCAAAACATAAAAATCAGATTCTAAGCAATCAAAACAGATTCATAAGCATGGATAAACATAGATTAGGCTAAACTAAGAACAAACATGAATTAAGCATCAAAACCATGAATTAAATCAACCATAATTAAAGTTCATCTTCTCTAGGGAGGAAAATCAGAAGTCTAGCCTAGAACAAACATGCTAAAGCTCTGGAAATTATTCAAACAAAGAAACAAGATGAACTAGAATGAATAAAACCGTAAAAGCCGAATGTTCCGGGACTTGATCTTCGATTTTATCTTCAATCCAAGCCCCAATGCTCCAAGCTATGCTCCCATATGCTTCATGGTGTTTTTAAGGAGTTTCCAGAGGTTGAAGATGGTGAAAAGTCGGAATAAAGCTTCCCAACCGAATGGAGATCAAATCAATTTATAAAGCTGTCAAAGGGCCCTTTAGCGACGCTAAGTCACCTTTAGCGACGCTAAGTGGTGACTTTTAGCGACGCTAGCGACCATTTAGTGACAGAATTTCGGAAATTTCAAACTTTGATGCTTATCTTCGAATTTTATCTTTTTTTATCCATTTTTCTTCATCCTTATCACCACTAATCCGATTTTAAACCTAAAAAATAATAATTAAAGATATTAAACATATATAAAACATATTTTCCATATTTTCTATTAAAAATAATTAATATCGCATTAAAATATATATATAAAAACCGCGATATCAGCAACTCATTGGCAAGCTCAATTTCTTGTTACATACCAGACCAGATATTGCTTTCTCTGTGCAATATCTTAGTCAGTTTAATCAAACCCCAAGTCAATCGCATTTCAATGCTGCCTTACATGTTCTGAGCTACTTAAAAAACACCTTTCATCAAGGTTTATTCTTTAACAAAGATCAGACATATAACATTGAAGCTTTTTGCGATTCTGACTGGGCAGCTTGTCCAATTACTCGTCGATCTGTCAGTGGTTATTTCATACTTTTTGGAGGTAGTCCGCTTTCTTGGAAGTCTAAGAAACAATTAACAGTTTCTTTGTCTTCAGCAGAAGCTGAATACCGGTCAATGAGGCGAGTTATTGCTGAGTTAGCTTGGATCAACAGGTTATTGCAAGATTTTCAAGTTCCGAACATTACTCCTATTCCTCTCAAATGCGATAATTTAGCAGCCATTTACATTGCTACCAATCCGGTATTTCATGAACGAACTAAGCACATCGAGTTGGATTGTCACTTTGTTCGTGACAAAGTTCGTGATGGTCTTGTCAGTTTATCTCATGTCAAAACAGAGGATCAATTAGCTGATATTCTAACAAAGGCTTTGAGTGGTGCTCATCATCAACAAGCAATTTCCAAGCTTGGGTTATTGCCATATCCTCCACCTTGAGGGGGGGTGTTACTCAACTAATTGTTTGACAGCCTCAAGGGCTTCTTTGTAATTTTAGCAAAAATATTGTTAGAAGTTGTTAGTTAGGTGTGCTCGTTAGTTAGATCCTCTTGTATATATTTCTTCCTCTGTTGTATTTGGTGAAATGAGAAATTCTTCACCATCACATTCTTTCGTCATATCACAACATATATACTGTTTCAAAATTTGATCAAACATACTTCTGTGATTCGTGAGATAAACACCTCTGATACTAATCACTCTTGTCGTTCCAACACATAAGCATTGTTACGCATCGCCGGAGTATGTAAAACCTAGTCTTCTGATGCTTCGCCACCGCGGAACAACGTCGTTGGCGAGTGGATTTCAGTCCGAGTTGATGCCGGAACTCCGAGGATGATCTGATCAGTTACGAATAAGTGTTCATTCTGGTTAATATTTCTGGTGACCTGCCGGCCGGCGATATCGAGGAAGGATGGGAGTAGTTGGTAGCAGTACAATAATTCGAGTTAAAAAAACAAAGGGTTCACAGTTTAGCACGCTACTGGCGTGCTGGATCTATTTATAAAGTTCGTTAATGGTCCTCCCACTTTATTTGACTTTTATGATTATCTTTTATTTTGACTCAGTTTCTTTTTCTAAATAATGTGTTAATTATGGTCTAACATGTTCTTGAGGGACACGCGATAGACTTTCATAAATCATAATATCATTCTACTTAGCTTTTGTGATCTGATGGTTTATAGTATAGTCGAATTATTATATGTTACATGGGATACAAAAAATATGTCATGTTATCGGCATAATCTTTTATGCTTCTTGCTATCTTAATATGGTTATTTACATTACATATATGTACATAGGTAAAAGTTCAAACGAGAACAGTTTTTTATACGAGAACCGTGAGAACCAATCTGAGCCGTCTAATTCCTTCTTCTTCAATGTCATCACCACTCATGAATTTCTCACATGCACCCTCTCACACCTGATCCCCCCACGCTCCACATCTATGAATTTCATTTTATCAAATCAACGGCTAAGATTGGTTCTCGCAGTTCTCGTACGAAAAACAGTTCTCGTTTGAACCGTCCTCTATGTACATATACATATGTAATCTATTGTTAGATAAAATAAACGATTTTAAAGAGATCTCTAAGTCATAAAGAACTTAGGATCAAGTACAAATGTATTTTCAATAATCTTCTGGTACCATGATTGACATTTCAATACGTGACCTTTGGTTAACGTTTCAGGGTTACTCGAATCACTCAGATAATATCACCTTAAATCAATTCCTATTCCAACAAAAAAGAAGTTGTCAACAAATCGCATAATGTTAGTGTACTAAATTTAAATTATCAAACATGTCTAAAGTTGTAAAATGCTAACATGTCTTAAGTATTTTGTATTGTACTAATCGACCGAAGGGGGTGATCGATTGTCTCATTAGCCCTGAACAAACAGCCTTCATTCAAAACAGAAGCATCTTAGACGGGCCTCTCATTGTTAGCGAAGTTATAACATGGGCGAAAAAAGTAAAGAAAGATGCGATGATTTTTAAGATTGATTTCGAGAAAGCTTTCGACTCAGTTCGATGGGATTTTTTGGACGAAATTATGTTGCATATGGGGTTCGGGTCTCGATGGAGAAGATGGATTTTTGGTTGCTTGTCCTCTGCAAAGATTTCTGTCCTTATTAATGGGGTCCCGACTCCGGAATTTAGCATGGGTAAAGGCCTCCGACAAGGCGATCCGATGGCTCCATTCTTATTCCTTATTGCGGCAGAAACTTTTAGTGTAGCAATGAAAGAAGCTTGTGAAAAAGGTGTGTTTGAAGGTCTAAAACTGCCACATTCCGGGCCTGTTTTATCGCATCTCCAATTTGCCGATGATACGTTGATTATGGGTAATTGGTCGGAAAGGAATCTCACTAATCTCCTTCGTATCTTACGCTGTTTTTTCTTGTCTTCAGGTCTTAAGATCAATATGAAGAAAAGTAATCTGATTGGGTTAGGCGTGGTTCCAGAAATGGTGAGCAACTTGGCATCTAAATTTAACTGTAAGAGCGGTTCTCTCCCTTTTAATTTTCTAGGCTTCCCGATTGGAGCGTCCATGAATAAACTTGAATCGTGGGGTTCTATTCTCAACAAGTTCCAATCGAAGTTGTCTAAATGGAAATCGACTGTATTATCATCGGGTGGTAAGGTAACTCTCCTTAAATCGGTGTTGGGAAGTTTAGGTATATATTTCTTTTCAATTTTCAAGGCACCTGAAAAAGTGATCAAAAAATTAGAGAACATAAGATCTAATTTCTTTTGGGGTAGCTCTGATGGTGGAAAAAAGATTTCATGGGTCTCTTGGAAGATTGTTCTCAATAGCAAAGAAAATGGAGGTCTTGGAATTGGAAGCTTAAAGGCCCTTAATTTAGCTCTTATTAGTAAATGGATTTGGAAATTTAAGTCGCCACAAAGCGGGCTGTGGAAAGAGGTTATACAGGCTATTCATGGGATCAACGGGGGTCTCGGTGGAGGTAATCAGCAAGGTAGAGTTCCAGGGCTGTGGCGTAACATCACTAAACTTCATAAGACTTTTGAATCGGTTAACATTCCTTTATACGATTGGTTTCACGCGAACCAGTTGGGATCTCCTTCCTCAGCTGTTTTGCGATGGCCATTAGAATCCTCGGGCGCTTTCACTGTGTCATCTCTAAGGACTGCCTTCGACAATTTTTTTCTTAAGAAGGTTGAAAATTTTAGCTTTAAGTGGTGTCCTTGGGTTCCCCTTAAAGTCTGTATAAACGCGTGGAGAATAGGTCATCATCGCCTCCCCACTAAAGTTAATCTTCAAAGAAGGGGGATCATCTTATTGTCAGGTGCATGCCCTATGTGCGGCGAAGAAGATGAAACGGAAGATCACATTTTTTCCCAATGCTGTTTTGCTAGAAAAATCTTAGAGGAAATTAGCAGATGGTGGGGTTTGGATTCGCAATTTATTGATAACACAAGCGCATTATTGAACTGGGGTGTTTCTTCAGGTCTCAAAGGCTCCTCTTTGATGACCTTTTTTGGGGTTATCTATTCCTTTCTGTGGTGGTTATGGAGATTCAGAAACGACAAGGTCTTCTCGCAAAAGGAGGTGGATCCTGGATCCGTTTTTAATCAAACCCAAGCTCATGCTTTCTTCTGGATTAAACACAGATTTGGGGGTGGTCTGCACGCGTGTAAATGGAGCGAGTGGTGTCTTGCCCCTGCTTCATGCTTTTAATGTTTTGTGGTTCTGTTTCTCTTTCTTTCCCTCCGTGGTGATTGTTTGGAGCTGTGTCTCCTTCTTTGGTGGCTTTTTTCTTGCTTTGGCTGTATGGTTTTGCTTTGGTTTTGTACGCTGCCTCTAACTCCTTGTTATGGGGTTTTTTATTATTATAATAAAATTTTGGGTGCAATAGGCGGGGTGATGGCGGAGCCGAAGCTCCTTCCCTATTGTTTCCCTTCTTTCTGCCGTAAAAAAAAAAGTATTTTGTATTGTATAAGAACTTCTAATTTTATTTTTAATATAATAAACATCAATTTATTTTATAGAGTTCAAAACGTCGCCTAGCTTACATTTCTTCTAGAAGCTTTGCCGGAAACAACAAGTAGTTTGCTAGCTGATGTATGTATTGGTGTGTTGATCGTCTTTCAATTATTCTTAAGTTTAGTTATTTCAGATGTATCATCAAACAAACATTATAAGCTTTTAATATATCTTAATTTAATTTAATAAAATATTTTAAGAGATGAATACTATTTATTTTTTCATTAGAATTAGAAAACTTATAAGACCTTTTAAATAATCCGATATTTGATTACTTTTTATTACTGTTTAACACAGAATTCATGTTTTTTCATTATTTTTATTACCATTTAAGATAAATAATTTTATTTATCTTATTAACTTAAGCATCGAAATATATAATAAATTTAATATAGATTGGTATTTTATTTAGAAGATTGTGACATATATAATCAAAGTCGTTAGTTAACATAATATGAGAATATATTAGTGGATTTTTCAAGAAATTTTTTGCGTCAAAGGTTCTGGAATTTATAAAAACAGCGACGCTCCCTTGTTGTTTTTTCCCTAAATAAAAAAACCTTCATGCAGCCTAGGAAACTTCTAAAAACAATAAGGTGCTCTTCGTTTTAAAGATTTTAAGTGGAATGGAGTGTAATTTAATTTCAATTTCATTATAAAGTGTGTTAGGTAATATTTTTAGAATGTAATTTAATTCTTAATTATATTTCAAATACTTTATGTACTGTAATCTTATTCCATCAGTACTATGTATGTAATTAAAATTCTTTTCTTTAAAGAATTTGTCAAAAGACTATTTTACCCCTTTAAACCCTATTCTATATCTGCTCACAAATCACGATAGTCCTTATTTCACATATACCCCGTCAAACGACAGAGCGAATACACGGCGGGAGTGGGAGGCGCCGCCGCAAATCTCCAGTCCGTCGCCACTGCCGCAAATCGGAGCTCCATTCCGTCGATGTCGCTGCCGCAGTTCTCAAATCTTAGTGCTGAAGCATCGCACGTCTCCATTCCGTCGCCGCCATCTGAATCACTTTCACCTTCACCACTTCACAAATCAATCACAGTACACAGAACCTTCATCTTTACAAATCATGTTTGAAATTAATATATTGGTTCTGTTAAATAGGCTTTCTTATTGAATCATTTTCAATTCAATCTGTTCGATTATACAAGGAACCTTCATTGACTTTATTGTTGTACAAATATCTATCTCTTAATAGATATTCTTACTGTGTGCTACGTCTTTAAGATATATTGTTGTTCCTACTTCGTTTGATTCGTACCCTTAAAGGGTCAAAATTGTTGTCTTTGTGTTGACTCATTTGCTATCTTTGACATTATAAATGACCTTTGTGACCTTCCGATTGCTATCACCTTTTGGAATATGCTTAGTTCTTGCCTATTGTGTTGGTCACTTTGTAATTGTTTATCATTTGAACTATATGCTTTGTTATTTATTTTGAAGGCGTGTGTATTAACCCTAGTTTTTATTTTGGTTTTTGGATTGTGGATGGTGGCAAATGCTCACTACCACATTCAACATGTAAGAATTTGTGGGTGACGCACTTGTCATTTGACTAAGCGAGTGTTCAGTGTTTTTTAGCTCGATTTGTAACATATCTCTCGGATTTCTTTTGACTTTGAGTTTGCACTTATTTGTTTCATTGACTTTGATATTGGATTATTCTTGTTGGATATTCATATATATGTTGCACGTATTATTCTTTGTTTTCGTTTATCCACACACGAGACGTTTGGTTTAGCCATATTTTTTTTTATTCAACACATAATCTATAGTAAAAATAAAATATGCCATTAAAATTTATTTAACATATTTATAGAGAAATGTTCAATATAGTCCATAATTATTTTATAGTCTTGAGGGATTATCTTAGCTCTTGGATCAACCCCATCAATGGTCCAGATTGAATTTTAAAAATTTGGACGGAGTGACATTTTCGTAATTAACATGTAATGATTTTACCATCACATGAGATTGTATAGTGAATCGCATGTGATTTTATATTGAATCACATGTGATTAAATATTAAAATTTAGGACTATATTTTTTATATGGACTATATTGAACACAACTCCATATTTATAAACCTTTATATATATAGTTATGTACATAATAAATACTAAGGGTGCTGATTTTTTCACGGACTTTTTATTTTCATATGAAAAGAAATCTTTACCCTTTATTATAATTTATAGCTCAAAGTTTTCAATATTGGAAAGAGAAAAAATCCCTAAGAGAGTCAAATATCCAAACAAGATAAACCCTACTGTGTGTTCCTCTTTGCCGTTTACTGCTCTTCTACAGACACAATCGCCATTGTTTATTCATAATTTCATATATTTATAATTGATTTATTTTTTTGGTAATTCTAGTTGATTTCATTATCGTTCTAGTCAGATAACTTTTTTCACCAAACTTCATACACCTTATACACTACGGCCTTCGTCTTGATAAGATGATGGACAGACGAAGTACATCAAAAATCACCGTCGCCGGAGCTGCCACGGTGTCGTCGGAAATATTTGGTTCTTTAAGTTCTTTAGATCGCAAGCAGTGAGAAAACAAGAGGTCTAAATCCTTGTATATGACGGTGGATAAAGGTTATATTCGCGAGCGATCAATTTCTGAACGGTGACGGAGAGGAGAGTGGTGGTGGCGGGGAAACATAGATCTGAACAGAGACCTGAGAAAACGAGCGGTCTAAACTCTTCTAGACTTCCGGGGACGGTGGAGAGTAGCGGTGGCGGTGGCGGCGAGAGTTAGATGTAGACTACCGGAGTACACTTACGACAAATGTTTCGGCGGCGAAACTCAAAGAAATGGTGATGGTTTCCGGCAGCTTGGGGGTGAGGCAAAACTCATAGAAACATTACAATTTTTGTACGATGGTGGTTTCCGATGTGCCGTCTCTTTTCTTAACTTGCAGGTTTACACGACATCAAGACGGTGATGGTTTCCGATGTTCCATTAGAGTTTGAGATGACAACAATATAATTATATAAAAAATGAATCCTTGATTCCTTGATGTTTGTTTTTTCAATAAAAGGGTAAAGATGTATTTTTACAAAAGGATTCCGTGGATGATAGAAAAGTGTCCGTATAAACAATATAAATAAGCAAATAAATTTAAATACTAATATTTTACAAGGTAAAATGTCAGTGTTCATCCTCTGTGTTTTACTATAATAAATAATATGAATTTTCTATTTTAGCTATTTAACCTTTGTTGGTTGACCGGTAGAGAGCTCTGTTTTGTTTACATAAGTAGGCATGTGTTCGACTCTTGACTCTGCACGTGTTTCCTTTTTTTATTACCATCTTTATATACTACCATCATGTCATAGTTTCACTTTTCTTATCTACTTTATTTCTCACCATACCTTGCAGAGTTGCAGACCTTCTTCTAAACCTCCCTTCTTTTACCTTCTTATTTCTCATAGGGCCTTACATAATCTGCTCTCAAAAGTGAAAACCGACCTTAAAGTGTCCGATTAGTACCTGAAATTCACAAGAACATTACTCGTTTGCAGGGCTTCGAGGCTGACTCGCAATTCCTTCACAAGCAGTAGCGGAACTTGAAAAGATTATCTGGGGGGGGGGGGTGGTGCGGTAAGGTGTACGTAGAATAATTAAAATTATATAAAGAGATCAAATATACTTTATAAATTAAAAAAAATAAAACTATAATTTGACGTGACTGCCCTTAAAACCTTTTGAATTTTCAATAAGACTATAACCTACACAAAATTAATAAATGTAGTAAACGAGTGTCGTTTCACACGCTTCGTTGCACATCAAATCTGATTAGATTATCTTCATTAATAGGTCTACTTATAATTTTTATATTATAAATGTGTTTTTTTTAACTTTCTTGCTTTTTAATAGATTCTTATGGTTAATGATATATTTTTAACTATCTTATTTGAACACTGATTAAGTCGAAATTAAAATTAAGCAAGAATCGTAACACACCTATTTTAAATTTTTTTCATTTAACATATAAAAGTTCAACTACAAAAATATACTATTACATATAATATTTTTAAATATATATCGTATTATGATAAAATTCATTTCAAAATATAGATAAAAAGAGAATACTACTAATATATTTTTATATTTAAATAATACATGACATACTAAAGTTATAAAAAAACAAATAATATGTAAAATTAATCTTTTAAATATAATAATCATAAAATTTAAATATCTTATCTAAATTTCAAGTCAAAAAAGTGAATAAATGAAGGGTTTTGTAGGGTATAAAAACATGCACAGCGGAAATCAAAACCCCCTCCAGTGATCTCATCTAACTCATACAAGAACTAAAAGAGGAAAATGGTTAGAAAGTTATACCTTTAGCAGATTAAAACTTTTCTCCATACCCCTAGACAGCTGCAGGTTATCCACCGCTACTGCACCACCTTGAACTGGCTGCTAGACCGCCTAAGGATTAAACCTTGGATCAAATAACCGTGACCCGTGTGTGTACCCTTCGCCGTCGACCACCGTCGCACGGTGGTTGGCTCTCGGCCTTGCGCCGCCGTCGATCAAACACAAGAGAGAGAGAGGGCGCCGCCAATTAGGAGAGAGAGAAGGAGAGGTTTAGGGCTGACTTTTCTAATTGTGATTAACTTATGATTAATGAGGCTAGGATAAGGTTTATATAATAATCCTTATTAGGCCAAGCCCGTTTAATTAAAGCCCAGCTTTAATTAAACTATTAATCAATTACAGAAAAATACCCTCGACCTTTCTAATTAATTAATAACTATTAATTAATTGGTCTCGTTAATATTTAAACTAAATATTAACTTCTCCTTAGAATAATAAATAACTTTTATTATTTTTCTCTTTCTCAATAATTAATTAAACTATTAATTATTGTGATACACAAACAGGTAAAAATCCAACAGGTTCTAATTGGGTGTGCAGCGGTGTGATCCTTTAGTGTCACATAGCATTGGACACGATGATACATGTTATCTATCTCTGAACACAATCTAACAGACTCCCACTTGTGTAAGATAAGTAACACTCCTTGTACATCGTTGGCCTGAGGAGGTCCCTAGCCAGACGCTTAGGTTAACCAGGCTATGAGATCTCTTACATCTAGAGATATAATCCAAACCTTGAATTATCTAGGCTTTTCCTTTTGCATCGCGATATTTCGTAATGTGAGTATTTGACATGGAGCAGGGATCTCATCTAATACTCAGATTTTCTCGACTCTGATTTCGACACTCTGCAGTTACGGTTTTCCCGAATGAATAACTATCATTCTTACCGAGCGCGGCCACGCATTTTCAGTAGTCTCAATCGCCGAGGAGCTCAGAAAATATCTCTCCTAAAAAGGAGGTGCAAATCTCATCTTGACTATTTGCAATTTGAGCACACGGCTTCCGCTGCACCTAGACAAGCCCCTTATGATCACCCTGTTACGGCGTGACGTTAGAACATGCTAAAGTACAGAAGTTACCATGCCCCAAACCAAATATCTCAGGTCTAAGGACAACCTATCAAGTTTACTTATGTTAGTGCTCCATGAAGTAAACTTGATGCGGATCACCCCAATATTTATCCCTTGATAAATATCTATGAATATTTGGTCACAACCTTGTGCTTTTATTCGTACCTGAATAAATCATCAAATATCCATAATAGCGTTACCTCCCTAATGTAGCTCCCACTACATTAAGTAGCTACGGGCATTTAGACAATTCATAACTTGACTTGTCATGGATAGGTTAAACATGCTAAAAATGGACAACTATGAAACATTATGCATATACCTCCTATTTCAATCCCATGAAATGTAAATACATAATAAAAGTGTTTCAAGTTACATCCATAGTAATAATCAAAAACACGAACTAGCTGCTATGTTCTAAGTACTGCATTCCTATAGAACTCGCATGCCTCTCATGCTTAGCCCTAGCTAGCAGCTTTGTCAACGGGTCAGCAACGTTGTCGTCCGTCGGTATCTTTTGCAGTCTATTATCATCTCTTCCAATGATCTCTCGGATGAGGTGATATTTCCTGAGTACATGCCTAGTCCGTTGATGATCTCTAGGCTCTTTAGCTTGCGCCACAGCCCCTGAGTTGTCACAGAATATATCAATCGGTCTAGAGATACTGGCAACAACTATAAGATCCGAGATAAAATTCTTCAGCCAGACAGCTTCCTTTGCCGCATCACTTGTCGCAATATACTCTGCCTCTGTAGTGGAATCTGCTATTGTATCTTGTTGGAAAATTAGCTAAGGCATTAAGACTGTTTAACATGAAAAGTTGAAACTGTTAGAAGATTTTTGACAAACAGTTTAGAACTGTTAGTGAAGATTGTGAAGACAGTTGTAACCAACAGTTGCTGTGAACTTCAAAGCTGTTATATAGAGTTCAGAACTGTTAGTACAAACTACTACAACTGTTTGAAGACCTTGAAGCCGAAGACTGTTAGAAGAACCAAAACTGTTGCATTCATTGAACAGTTTCGGTTGAGCTAAATGTGGAAACAACTATCTTTGAAGATATCTCGAAATATTTGGAAGATCATCAAGATTATCTCAGAAGATAGAAGATTACCTAACTGTCAATAAATCAAGGAAGATCAAGGAGTATATAAATACTAGATTAGAATTTATAATATGTACGTACTCATTGTTTAAGTTTTTCATTCATTCTTCAAGTTGTAATTTGCTTTCAGAATAGTGCTAAGCCTCTAAGTTTCTCTTTGAAACCCAAGAACAATCTGTGTTCTTCGTCTAACTTGGGGGGGTGAAGTTTGCTATTATAATCATTCTGGTTGATCAATAAAACTACTGTTTGATTGAATTGCTTTACGTTCAAAACCTTCTTTAATCAATTAAGTGTGATTCCGCAACTTCTTAGTTGATTGTGATCATAGTTAAAGATTAACTTTTATTCAACTCTGATTTGTTATTCAAAAGTTAGTTCTTGTTATTTGATATAATCTATATCCGATCCTGACAAGTGGTATCAGAGCCTTATCATTAAGGTTCCTTTGATCACCAGTTGAAGGTTTTGCTTCAATCTTGCTTTGTTCTTTAAAACTGTTTTCAAATTACTTTGTTTCAATGGATTCTGGTGGATCTTATGATAACAATGGCTCTGGGTCAAACATTCGTGTTCCCATGCTCAAACCAACTGATTTTGAGATGTGGAAACTGAGAATCAAGCAGCATGTCCAATTAATGGACTATGCTGTTTGGGAAATCATTGAAACTGTTCCCACTGCCCCTGTTGATCTGGATGAGATTGGAAAACCAAAGAAAAAGCCACCACCAAAGACAGATGTTGAAAAGAAGAAGAGAATGATTGAGATGAAAGCTCTCAACATCCTCCAGATTGCAATTCCCAATGAGTATCAACATCAATTCAAGAAATTTGATGATGCTCATGAACTTTGGAATGCTCTGGAAAAGAGGTTTGCTGGGAATGCTAGCTCTAAGAGAAACCAAAGAGATCTCCTTAAACAAGCCTATGAGAACTTCACCAGTGGAAAGAATGAGAGCATCACCCAAATCTTTGATAGGTTTTACAAGCTGGTAAGTCAACTAGAGAGTGCTAAGGTTAGGCTTGATCAAGATGAGATAAATAGAAAGTTTCTTAGGTATCTAGGTGATGAATGGACTGTGTTTGCTGCACAATGGATGACTAAGGATTCCCTTGAAGACATAGAGTTAGATGACCTCTATAATAGTTTGATAGTGTTTGAGGGAGAGATAGAGGGAAAAAGAAAAACTGTTGTCCATAGCCACAATGCTGCTCTCCTGTCATCCTCTGGTATGGAATCAAACCATTCATTAACTAACTCTATTGATAGTTGTGCAGGTACTAGTTCTGCTGTTGGACTAGATGTGAACACTCCAGATGCTGTGCTTGAAGCTTTTCTTGCCAGCCATGCACATTCAACCCTCACCAATGAGGATCTTGAACAAGTGCACCCTGATGATCTTGAGGAGATGGATCTCAAATGGCAGATGGCCATGCTTACTGTTAGAGCCAAGAGGTTCATCAAAAGGACTGGAAGGCAAAACATGAATTTCAGAGCTGATGGCAAGGCTGGATTTGACAAGTCAAAGGTGAGATGCTTCAAATGTCAACAGCTTGGCCACTTTGCAAGAGAGTGCAGATCTAGTGGACAAGTCCAGAATCAAGGTCAGAGGCCAACTCAGAATCAAACCTCCTCAGCATTGGTCTCACAAGAAGGCCATGGGTTTGATTGGAGTGATCAAGCAGAGGAGGCTACAAACAACAAAGCTTTGATGGCATTGACTGACTCTTCCATCAAGTTGGATTCACCAGAATCTGAGGACATTCAGGTATCTTCTAAACTATGTCCTGGTGAATGTAGAGCTATTGTTAAAAGGTTTAGAGAGCACAATAAGAAAACGTGTGCTGCTCTAAGCAAAATGGAGGAGAGGAGATATGAATCAAGTGCAGTCATTGAAAGCTTTGAAAAGAAAATAAAAGATTATCAAGCCAATGAACTGCAAATGGATTATGATAGAAAATATCATAAGTGGGAAAAAGAGCAGCTTCAAGAGGAGATTGATAGTCTGAAAAAGAAGCTAAGTGAGAAGGAAAGTAAGGTTGATGAGTTAACCAAGAAGTTGGAGGGTGTTGATATTGATCTGAGCATGTTCAAGGCAACAAATCTTAAACTTGAAACCTTGTTACAATAAAAAATCAGAGACAAGGTGAAAACTAGTTTAGGATATAAGCAAACCCCACCTCCATACAATCACAACTATATAACTCCCATGTCTGATGTAGCTTATAGGTATGTTAATAAATCGTTACCATAGGAACTGAAGTCAGCTGATCCACAATTTGAAAGTGATGAGGAAGGAGTTGTGTATGCAGTAAGTGATGATAAGAATGAGGGAGTTGTAAAGAAGGATGAAGTTATTCCATATGAAAATCACATCTGTTGTGAGCCCATTCCCACAAAATCATCTTTACAACCTGTGGTGTTTGTAAAAGCATCCACTGAACCCCTCACCAATGAGCCAAAACTGACCAAAGCTGTTCATTCTATAAGCAGTTCCACAACTGTTACAAACAGTCCCCACCTTTACGCTAACAGTCCCAAAAGGAACCCAAACAGTTCTAACCCAAACAGCTCAACTGTTAGTGTTAAGTCAAAAGGAAAAGTGAAGGTTGATGAAGTTGTAGTTGGAAAGCCCAAGAAGGAGGCTGCAAAAGCACAGACTAAACCCAGATCTGTAAAAAGGCATACTAAAATGCCTGCGTGCACATGCCAAAAGCATGGTGTACAAAAGTTTCCTCAGTCAGCACCTGTTAGAGGAAATGAAAGAAATAGGAACCAGTTCTGGTCACAAAGAACTGGTTTGCCTATTGTGAAAGCTAAAAAGTGCCATATATGTGGGAGATCCAATCACTTGGCTTAAGACTGTTATTATAACCCACAGCTGTGTAGCATCAAAAAACCAAGTTTCACAAGGCAAAATAACAGTTCTAAAACTGTTAAGTCAAAGCAGATTGACAGTTCTAAAACTGCTAAGCCAAAACAGGCTAACAGTTCTACAACTGTTACATCCAAACCAACTAACAGTTCCACAACTGTTTTATCAAAACCAAAAACTGTTGGTATGGCTTGGGTGAAACTGCAGAAACAAACAGTTTCTGAAGAGGGTAAAACTGGTACTCAAATTGCAAAACAAAATAAGTCACATGATGACTCAACTGTTTTACCATCTACAACAACTGTTTGTTCAAAGGTCTCAACTGTTAATCACAACAGTTGGGAACCACATGTTCTTACAAAGTATTCATCACACAAATTAGAGAAATCTAATTTGGATGAAATCAAAAAGAACCAAACTCTGTTTAAGTATTATGACTTGAATGGTGTACCCAAGACCTGCATGACCTGGGTACTTCCTGCTACTAACTGATTTTATTTGTGCAGAGCATTCATAGGGCCAATCATGGATCTATCTGGCATGTGTATAGTGGATGCTCAAGGCACATGACTGGAAATCCACATTGTTTAAAGGATTTCAGAAGCATCAATGGTGGATTTGTAGCATTTGGAGGAAATGCTAGGGGGAGGATGTAGACATACATCTATATAGGTCAATGATAGGTTCATTAATGTATTTAACTGCTTCTAGACCTGATATAATGTTTGCTGTGTGTGTATGTGCCAGATTTCAATGCAGTCCGAAGATGTCACACTTGTTTGCTGTGAAGAGGATCTTTAGATACCTCAAAGGCCAACCAAAATTGGGACTTTGGTATCCTAAAGATTCACCTTTTGATTTGGTGGCATATTCTGATAGTGACTATGGTGGAGCCAATGTGGACAGAAAATCAACCTCTGGAGGATGTCAATTCTTTGGATCAAGGCTGGTTTCATGGCAATGCAAGAAACAAACAACTGTTTCAACTTCAACAGCTAAAGCTGAATATGTTGCTGCCTCAAGCTGCTGTTCAGAAGTTCTATGGATCCAGAATCAGCTTCTGGATTATGGTTTGTCTTTCTTAAATACACCTATTTATGTTGATAACACCAGTGCTATTAGCATAGTCAATAATCCAGTGAAGCATTCTAAAACCAAGCACATTGAAATCAGATTTCACTTCATAAGAGACTGCAATGAAAAGAAATTAATCCAAGTTATGAAAGTCCATACTGAAGATCAATTAGCTGATCTGTTCACTAAAGCATTTGATGTGAGCAGATTCAACTTTTTGATCTCAAACATTGGAATGATTAACTTGGACTAATAGTTGTTCATTACTCAATGTTTTTCACACTAATAGTTTGCAACTGTTAGTATTGTTATCTAACAACTGTTGCTTTTAAGTGTTCAGGGAAGAATAGAAGTGTAAATCCCAATCCAGTTTTGGACATATCTGGTTGCCTGTCCCATTAACAGTTTTCAAACCCGTGAATGTCCTTGATATGTGGTAAAGGTAAAATACTTTATTGAGAACAGTTCCAAACTGATAAAGGTAAGTCACTTTATTTTGACAAGTCACTGCATGCTAAATTATTGACCAATTCACAACCACAAGTTTGTCTATAAATTAGCTTGCATGCATTCTTCACAAATCACACCTACATTTGCATTCCTAAGAGCAAAATTTTCTTTGCAAATGGCTACTAACTTCTTTCTCATAAACTTCAAAGAAATTAATGTTAAACAAAGTTATGTAACCATCCCTGCCCCATTTGTTAGAATGCATGAGCTTTGGAAATACTCATCTTGTGTTCTTGAGATGCATGATGATCGAGATATGTTCACCTTGACACAGCACCCAGACCCACGTAGGCCAAATAAAATGACTGATCATATTCGTATAAGAGGTGATTTTGAAAACTTCACTCTCTTCCACGAGTTGCCTACCAACTGCTGTTTAAGGTTCGACTTGAACCTGGAAGGCACTACAGGCTCAGTAGTGTGGTTCAATGTTCGAAGAAATGATGTTGATGATGACGTTCTAGCCTCGGATGATGATGCAGTGGAGGTCATTGTAATCGATGACTAGTTCCAATGCACGTCATGGTCTTAGTTGATGATGAATTGGCTGTCATCATCATTATCATCCGAGTCTAATGGAAGCCATAACCATTAGAGACAGACAACCGTTAGAGAAAGAGATGGGTGTAGAAATCGAAGTCATAAAAGACTGAATTTCGTTGACCCTTGCACAATTAGATAGACAGTACCAACAATGGCTTGTGAAAATGCATGTACTTTGTAGTTCATCTGTGTTAAACATGAATAAGATGCATATTTTGTTGATGTCTGTGTTGGCTAATGGTTTGTTTATGATGAATCAGCTTATGATGGGTGTATGAGCTAAGTTTTGTTGACAGTTGCACATTTTTTTAACAGTTGTTTGAACTACTACTAACAGTTTTCAACTGTTAGCATATGGCCTGCACAACTGTTAGGCAAAATCCATGTGCATCTGAGGGGGAGAAACTCGTCCAATAACAGTTGTACTTTCTAACAAAAACAGTCTTCAACTGTTAGTGCGTAGAATGTACAACTGTTAGTCCAAAATCATGATCTTCGAAAAGGGAGTTATTACTAAATAACAGTTGTTACATCTTATGAAAACAGTTCTCCAACTGTTAGCTTTATTTTTGTCCGTCAACTGTTAAGTTAACAAATGGTGTTTTGGTCTTTGCAGAATTTTAAGGATGTTTGAATTGCATTTGATATTCGAAACATATATAAGGAAATTCCCTCCTCACCAGTTCATTCACTCGTTCTAAACGTAAATCACACGCAAACCCTAAATCCTAACTCTCGAACTCGAAATGGCTTCCCTTCCATTCGTCAAAAAGCACAACATGATCGCCTTCCTTGCCAAACCCGATAATCTGCATGTCTTTCATGACATGATCGATTATCTCTCAATGTCCAACATTCACAATGCTCTTATCGTTAATACCACCATATATACCTCGCATGTCGATCAGTTTTGGAAAAATGCAACTGTGCGAGAAGAAAATGGAGTTCAATGGATTGACTCCAAGATAGACGGCACTGAGGTCGCTATCTCTGAAAACATCATTCGTCAATCTCTGCAACTGAATGACGTCAATGGTGAGTATTCTGACTCGGTTTCACTTGAATATTTATACGCTGAGTTAGTAACACTGGGGTATGAGGGCCTTAGGGGAAAGGGTACCTTCTACAAAGGGCAATTCTGCGCACACTGGAAGTTCATGATCCATACTCTCCAGCAGTGCTTTAGCCCTAAGAGAACAGGCTGGAATGAGTTTGGGAGCAACATTGCTCTCGCACTCATCTGTCTAGCAAACAATAGATGCTTTAACTTTTCTAAACTGATATTTAATGGTATGGTAAAGCATCTTGGGACCAAATATGGTCTCTTTTTGATGTACCCCAGGTTTGTGCAAATTTTCTTAAACTTTTTGATGCCAAACCTTAAAATACACAAGAGGGTCATTATTCCCTCTGCTCATGTGGCTTCCACATTGAGCAAATTGTTGATTAATGGCAAGAATTTTTCTGGTGCCATAACTCCACCACTCTCTGCAATGGTGGAGTTCTTGTCAAGAAACAGGGCTGCTAGTGTTGAGCATGAAGCCCAACATATTGCTACACCACCAACACTAGAACCAACAGCCCATGATACTCAAAATCTCCTCTCTGCTACTTTTGAAATAGCTACAACAAAAGCCCCCACTCTTAAAACATTTCAAAAGAAGAGGAAAAGAACTGTTGGTGATCCTTCCATCACAGTTCATGAAACTGAAACTGTTAACCCTGCACAGGTGCATTCACCTGTGCAGAATATCCAAAGGGAACCCCTTGTGCTGTCTCCCAGGCAAAATGAGGAGGTGATCACTCCATTAGAGGGTGATCATATGGTTGTTGAGGCTGACACTACTGTTTTATCCGCAAGGGATGAACAGGACAGTGTTAACATAACTAAGACCTCAACCATGGCAACATAAGCTGATCAAACAGCTTCTGGAAATCCCCAGTACCAAGAAAAGAGGGGTACTGGTGTGGAATCTCAATTGAGTGAACCACCAGTTTTATCTGTCAATGACATGTTAACAGTGGCAACACTGGCTGACATTGAGGCTAGAATGCAACATCAAGCATTGACGAATTCCAACTTTGCACCTTTCTTTGCTGCATACATGCAACTCAAGAAGAAGATTGCCTTACAAAACAAAAGGATTCTTCAACAAGACCAGCAAATCAAGGCTTTAACCAACAGCCTGAAACAAGCCAATGAAATCATCAAGATGCTTGATCAAGTGCTCCAACAGTTGACAGCTGTTGTTAGACCTCCTTCAACTGTTCCAATCAAAAAAGGGGAGAGTTCATTACCAACAGTTGCTGAAGTGCCAGAACAAACAGTTGCAGTGGATGAACTAACAGTTGCACCTAGTGAATCAACAGTTGAAGAGAAACTATCAGCGGTGGATAGAGTGCTGATCAATACGATGATTTTGTCTGGTGATTACCCTTTAACAGAGGTTTATAGATCATGGCCCAAGGTGAAACAAGAGTATTTGGTGAAAGTGGGTGCTCAGATGCTGAACTGCAATGAATTCCAAATGAGACAAAAGATTGATGATGGATGGCTTGAGGGCAAATGTGCAAAGTTAAAACCTATTAAGCCAAAGCCTGGATTCAAAGGGATTCATATTGTAGAAAAGGTTGTTGAAAAGCCAGTGCAAGAGGTAGAAGGAAAGGGAAAAGAGATTGTTGTTGAGTTACCAAAGCTAAAATTAACAAAAGAACAACAAGAAGAAAGGGATTTTGAATGTGCTCAGAGGTTGGCTGCTGATCTTCAACAACAAGAACAGACTGATTTTGAAATAGTAAAGAAGCTAGCCGATGAGTTCACAAAAGAGATTGATGAGGAAGAGAAAGCAAAGAAAGCTGATAAGGGAGTGAAAAGAAAAAGAATTGTAAAGAAGAAAACAGTTTTACCTCCTCCCAAGTCACAAGTGGAAAAAGCAAAATCTGAAATGGTTCAAACAATCATTCAAGACCAACTGAGAACTGAACTAGAAACAGGGATTGATAAATTGGTAAAAGAACAATTGGGTCAAAAATCCCATATCACAGAATGGAGATTTGAGGTGTTAAGAGGGGACACTGGAAAGAAAGGTGTAACTGTGGTCAGAGAAGGGTTGATGGAAAGTTACTCTAATTTCTTTCAATTGGTAAATAATTGTACAAGGAGAGATCTTGAAGAAATGTATGTATATGGGGTTAATCATTTTGCAAATATTGAGGAGATTGAGATAAAAGTTTTTATGAGGCATCTAACAAGCATATGTCGTCCAAAGGAGATTATGCAAGTTTTGATTGCTGATGAGGCTTTTCCTATCAAGTCAATAAAAGTGTATGCTAAAGCTGGAGTGTACCATATGGTGATGGCTAACTCTAAACAACAATGGTTTGATTGGGAGTTCATAGAGCACAATAAAGTCAAGCTTCAGTATATGCTAAAAGCAAAATTCTTTGGATCAGATAGAATAAAAGATGATTTGTTCAAAAGATTAAAAGAAAGACTGGCATGAGTCAAGTCTATGTAAGTTTTCTCTCAATTTTGATTGTAACAGTTTACTTTGCATAAATATATGGAATTCATTATTTGCTTATGCTTAATTTGTTTGTGATTGAACCCTATGATCGAAAGAACTTAAAGATTTTGATCAATTCTTTAAGTTAGGGGGAGATTGTTGGGAAATTAGCTAAGGCATTAAGACTGTTTAACATGCAAAGTTGAAACTGTTAGAAGATTTTTGACAAACAGTTTAGAACTGTTAGTGAAGATTGTGAAGACAGTTGTAACCAACAGTTGCTGTGAACTTCAAAGCTGTTATATAGAGTTCAGAACTGTTAGTACAAACTACTACAACTGTTTGAAGACCTTGAAGCCAAAGACTGTTAGAAGAACCAAAACTGTTGCATTCATTGAACAGTTTCGGTTGAGCTAAATGTGGAAACAACTATCTTTGAAGATATCTCGAAATATTTGGAAGATCATCAAGATTATCTCAGAAGATAGAAGATTACCTAACTGTCAATAAATCAAGGAAGATCAAGGAGTATATAAATACTAGATTAGAATTTATAATATGTACGTACTCATTGTTTAAGTTTTGCATTCATTCTTCAAGTTGTAATTTGCTTTCAGAATAGTGCTAAGCCTATAAGTTTCTCTTTGAAACCCAAGAACAATCTGTGTTCTTCGTCTAACATAATAAGTTAGATTGGGGGTGAAGTTTGCTATTGTAATCATTCTGGCTGATCAATAAAACTACTGTTTGATTGAATTGCTTTGCGTTCAAAACCTTCTTTAATCAATTAAGTGTGATTCCGCAACTTCTTAGTTGATTGTGATCATAGTTAAAGATTAACTTTTATTCAACTCTGATTTGTTATTCAAAAGTTAGTTCTTGTTATTTGATATAATCTATATCCGATCCTGACATATCTTGCTTCTGACTCTTCCAAGATATGGCTCCTCCGTTTAGGGTAAAGACAAATCCTGACTGCGACCTGAAGTCGTCTCTGTCGGTCTGGAAACTGGCATCAGTGTAACCAGTTACACTGAGCTCATCCATCGAACCTCCATAAACTAGGAATATGTCTTTCGTCCTTCTCAAGTACTTGAGAATATTCTTGACGGCTACCCAATGAGGTTCACCAGGATTTTACTGATATCTACTCGTGACACTGATATAATAGGCAACATCGGGTCTAGTACATAGCATGGTGTAACACCCACTTTACCGGCCTAGATTAATTAAGGTAATTAATCAAGTTTTAGATGGGATTTATTTAATTAAATGATTTAATTGTTATTAATTGTTATTTGTATTTATTGTTATTAATAATAATTAATTAAATTGTGATAATGGGATATGAGGTGGCCGTGAATGGGTGTATTAGTCACCATTACACACCAAACTTCTTATTTACATGCAAAATAACAATTTAAACAAAGGTGTGTGTGTGATTAAGTCTCTCGGCCGAATATCAAGAGAAGAACAACAATCAACAAATTGAACATAGGAATTGCATGCAATTAAGATTCTGATTTCATAAGCAATTGCAAGGTTAGCTTATTAAATTGAATTGATTAATTATTGATTGTATTCGGTTAATATAAATATGAAAACCGATTGATGCATGTTATTGAATTGATGATCTTAGGTTGCATGCATGCTAGAATTAATGCTTGTTAAATGTTGTTTATATGATTAGAATAGTTTCTGAAATCATATAACATTAACATGTTAAGAATCAATGTTGAATTGAGTTAGAAATCGATAAAGGGGATGAACATTTGAATGTATCGGATTTGAAGTATGAATTAATCGGATTTGAAGTATGAACTAATCGGATTTGAAGTATAAATTAATCGGATTTAGTGAAATCCGATGGTTTTAATCGGATTTGTTGACAATCCGACAGAATGTATCGGATTTGGATAGTGTCGGAATCCGACTGAACATATATATGATGTCTTAACTATTTTCTCGGATTCCCATTTTTCTCGGTATTGGACATTTATCGGATTTGCCTTAGCAATTGTATCGGATTCATTTTATCGGATTTTGACTTCTATCGGACTTTGACTTTATCGGAATATAGCATGATCGGATTGTACTTTTATCGGATTGTATACTTAATCGGATTTATGCCTTTGCTCGGATTGTGCCTATGCTCGGATTTGGGATATGATTTTATCGGATTTGAAATGATCGGATTTGGCATTATCGGATTTGGAGTTATCGGATTTGGAACAATCGGATTTAGTCTTATCGGAATTGGATTTTATCGGATTTTGGACCTTTGCTCGGATTCCCTTTCAGTCGGATTTGGTTTGCTCGGATTTCCATTTGATCGGGATTTAATAATCGAATTGATGATTTAAAGATAAACATGATTGGTATATCTTTGGGATTTATGTATGATGAATATATATATTCAATTGTGTTCATACATGATTTATATGATTAGATATGATATCTATTTTGGATCAGTATCATGATTTGAATACTGACTTGGGTTACTTCAATCTCAGGAACTGAGAAGACTCAGTGAGTTAGTCACTTGAGTGTACCAGAGTTTTTGAAGACTTTGGTGAGTGGGTTTATATCTTTTGATATACAGGATTTGATATCCTATTTGGAATGCTCTTGTTTGGATTGTATATACATGTTAATTTGGGGATCAGCTTAGTCTGAGCCTTTGCTTGGGGGATTTATCGTATCAGATCTTGTGGTGCATTAGTTGTACCCAAGAAGGCTGGTATTGTTATCCATTTTTAGCAAGGTTATCGGTAGACCTTGGTTTTGGCCGACTTTGGTTGTAGGTGCTTGCAACACCGCCGATTCTCCTGGGATTCATGAGCTATTTGGTTTAGGCATGTTTGCCTTGTTTATGATTAGATATTAATTCCCTCACTTAGCTTAGTGCTAATTCCCCAGTAGACTGTTTTGCAGATCCTCTTGGTGAGCTATGAAGCTTGGGCTGGGAATATGGACCGACCTCACTCTGATGTCAAAGTATTTGATTAGAGCCTGTTTTGGATATAACACTGTAGTTGTTTTGATGTATAAAACAAGATAATCTTTTGTACTTATTATGTAATTAAGTTAATTATATGTATTTAGCTTCCGCATGTGATATAATTATATGTTTAAAAAGTACAGTGTTACACATGACATACATAATTGAACCAATTGCCGAGGCATATGGTATCAATTTCATCTTATCCTGATCTTGACTAGATACAGGACATTGAGCCTTGCTCAAAATCACGCCAGATTGCATAGGAATAAATCCTTTCTTGGATCCTTTCAACTTGAATCTTTTCACGACTTTGTCAATATAAGTACTTTGACTGAGTCCGATAAGCCGCTTAGATCTATTCCTATAGATCTTTATACCCAGTATATAAGTTGCTTCTCCCAAGTCTTTCATCTGGAAACACTTACCTAACCAGGATTTTACTCCTTGTAACACTGGTATATTGTTTCCTATTAACAGTATGTCATCTACATACAAGACCAGGAAGGTTACCGCGCTTCTACTGAATTTGGTGTAAACACACAACTCGAACTCACTTTTGGTAAAACCAACTTCTTTGATGCGCTCATCAAAGTGTAAGTTCCAGCTTCTAGATGCTTGCTTTAGTCCATAAATGGATTTAAGCAACTTGCATACTTCATTAGGGTTCTTTGGATCCGCAAAACCATCCAGTTGTATCATATATACATCCTCTGTCAGTTTCCCGTTAAGGAAGGCGGTTTTGACATCCATCTGCCATATCTCATAGTCTAAATATGCTGATATGGCCATTAGAATCCTAATAGTTTTAAGCATTGCCACTGGGGAAAAAGTTTCATCATAGTCGACGCCATGAGTTTGCGTAAAACCTTTTGCCACTAGCCTTGCTTTAAAAGTATGCACTTTTCCATCCATGTCTGTCTTCTTCTTGAAGACCCATTTGCACCCAACAGCTTTGCTGTGTTGAGGCAAATCTACTAACTCCCAAACTTGGTTGTCATACATGGATTGCATCTCTGCCTTCATGGCTTCTAGCCATTTCTCAGATTCTAAATCTGAGGCAGCGTCTTGGTAGGTAGTGGGTTCTAAAAGATCCCCTTCGTCTTGAGCAACTAGGAATCCCAGATACCTATCTGGCTCATGACGAGGCCTACTAGACCTGCGAAGGTCTTGTGTTTCCACTTCCTCCTCAACCACAGACTCGGGTTGGGGTTCAACAATTCTTTGTTGAACTACAGGTTTAATAATCGGTGGTGGTGTAATCTCCTCCTCTTCAATTTCTTGAAGTTCTATTTCTTTTCTCGGAGTTTCTGAGTTAAGAAATTTCTCCTCCAAGAACACCCCTTTACGAGCAACAAAGACCTTGTTCTCGTCTAGGTTGTAGAAATAGTATCCCATGGTTTCCTTGGGATAGCCTACGAAGATACACTTATCTGATTTGGGATTGAGTTTATTCGTGAATGTTCGCTTAACATACACCTCACATCCCCAAACCTTGAGAAAAGACATTTTGGGCTTTTTCCCCATCTATATCTCGAACGGTGTCTTTTCAACCGATTTGGTCGGAACCCGGTTCAGCATGAACGCCGCTGTCTCGAGTGCGTGCCCTCAAAACGACAATGGTAGTGAACTTCGACTCATCATTGATCGTACCATGTCAAGCAATGTACGATTCCTCCTTTCTGACACACCATTCATCTGAGGTGTATACGGAGGTGTGAGTTGTGAAACAATCCCACATTCCTTCAAATGATCGTCGAATTCCTACTCAGATACTCGCCACCTCGGTCCGACCGAAGCGACTTTATCTTCATGTCCAGCTGATTTTGTACCTCATTCTGAAACTGTTTGAATTTGTCAAAACTTTTAGATTTAAGCCTCATGAGGTAGACATAACCGAACCTACTGAAGTCATCAGTAAAGGTTATGAAATACCGGTATCCTCCTCTATCCTCTGGAGGAAAGGGTCCACACACATCTGTATGTATAATCCCTAATAACTAACTAGCCCTTTCATTCTCACTGTTGAAAGGCTGCTTTGTCATTTTACCAGACAGACAAGATTCGCAAATATCATATGACTCCAAGTCAAATGGTTCTAGAATTCCGTCATCTCGGAGTTTCTCAATGCGTTTCTCGCTTATGTGTCCTAAACGACAATGCCAGATAAGTTTGATTCAAGTTACTCTTGGATCTTTTACTTATATGATAGATGTCATTGTTATCTAGATTTAGCATATATAGACCATTCTCTGGAGTAGCTTTAAAATAGAAAACATCGTTTTTCAAACAAGAAATAATATTTTCATTCAAAACGTAAGCAAATCCATAGTCTATAAGCAAATCAAACGAGATAACATTTTTAATGAGTCTTGGAACATAATAACAGGGTTCTGGTTCTAAGACCATGCCCGAGGGCAAACTAAGACAATATGTCCCTACAGCTTCAGCTCCAACCATGGAGCCTTCGCCTACCCGCAGGTCCATATCTCCTTGTCTCAGCTTCTTACTTCTCTTGAATCCCTGCAAATGATTGTATATGTGATGACCACATCCGGTATCCAATACCCATGATTCATAAGAAGTAATAAGACAATCTATCATAAAGATACCTGACTCGTTGGGTGAACCAACGTCCAGCTGATCTATGTCGAGTGAGTGCTAGCATTAATCCTTGCTACCACAGTCTGGGCAACAAATTTCTCCAAGTTCTTCCAGCCAGTCATCCTCCTGCATAGGGTCCACAACTGTTGACTCTAGCTGCTTTGGATTTAACTCGTCGCTAATGCACATGAGGATTTCGTGCAACCCTGCGACAGTCATCTCAAAATCTCCAAGGACATACATTACTCTTTTCTGGTAATAGTCCGACAAGGAACCGAACAAGAGCATAACTAGCTCATGTGGTTTTGATTTTGATCCAAAACGTTCATAGCAATCCAAGAGCCTTCTCATATCAATGAGATGATTGCTAATTGGTTGGTTTTCTTTCATTTTCGATGAAAGGATTTCCGTCATCAGCAGCATGCGACATATCCGTTCACTATACTTGAACTTACGCTCCAAACTCTGAACAACCTCATAAGATGACTTCTCATGGAGATCGTCCGTAAACTCGGATGATGCTGTGAGAATGAGAATCGACATGACATCAGATTCATCAGCCAGATACTGATAGTAAGTGTCATACTCACTATCATGGGCATCTACTCCTGGTTGCTCTGAAGGTAATGTCTCAATGATGTGAAGCTTTCCCTGTGCATCCAAAACATTTTTTAGATGCATCTTTCAAACAGCAAATTTTGGTCCTGAAAGCTTCCACTTGCTAGTGATGAGGCTTAGAGCCTCTCTTGGTGAATAAAACGGAATAACAGATGTATACGACATCTACAGAAAAGATAAAACCGATTCAGTATTGGTTATATTTTCTAATAGTTATTACCTTTTAAAAATAAATTATTAGACTAGGATCCATATTTCACATTTCCCGATGCAAGGGTTGGGCACTTCCCACCGGGACAATGCTATTTCTGGTAGGTAAATACTATACCAATCGCATCCTAACTGGACGCGACTCCTAGATCCGCGGGACATCGGTTACTAGAACCGTGCATGTTTAGTCCCTCTAGTGCATTTTGGGCCGGGACTCCCGATTATCACCAAAATAGATCGCACCACCTAAGACATCATGAATTCTGGCCGGGACTCCCGATTATCGCAGAATCTTGCATGCCCCTTCCCGCAATGGTTTGAACCCGGATGCCCAAGGTTTGGGCACTTCCGACACCCGAGTACCGTTTAACAGCAAGGGTGTACCATTAAGTGGGTAACACACTGATCTAAGATTTTTCTAAAAAGGATTTCCAAGTTTATGCGGTCAGAGTACCATCAGTTAAAGATTAGAGAAGAGAATAGGACAAAACTAGTATTACCCCTACGTGAGTAGCAAATAAGGAAGTAAGGTTTAAGCGGGAAAGTGAACCGTAGAGAGTATATAATACTTTGAGACATAAGTTGTGTGATGCTCCAAGGTATATGTTTATGGATGAAATGAGCGACGTGGTAGTTGTTGTGATACGTTGTATAGAATAGTAAAGCTATTACTTATGTTTTCCCTCAACTAGATGTGTATAAAAATAGTTATTCTTCTCTTGATTTAGGATTAGAAAGGAAGAGTCTAAACAAGCATCATATACGGTGGATATAGTTTTTAAAGGATTAGTAGGATGTGGTTTTACACCACCTAGATGAAGTTAATATAGTGGTAGATGCTTTGAGCAGAAAGTCAGGTGCCATACAGATTAGGAAGCATCGAGTAAGAATGTCAGTTGTCACTGTAATACTTGATAAGATTAAAGTAGTTAAAGATAGCAGACTAAGATTCAGTGTACCAAAGACTAGGTGGTAAAGTTAGTAAGAGATAGGCGAGATCTATTGATCCGAGTATGAGTACCCAGTTAAAGGAATGTATGAGACAAGTTCTTTTAGAGGAAGCAGATTGTTCTCAACTTTCAACGCGCATAGTATCAATAGAGATGTATAGATATATATTGATTAATGTTTGATCTGTATACAGATAAAGGCAAAACACCAGAATTCTTATGAAGAGTTACAGTTGTCTGATGTCCCAGCTTGAGAGTGGGAACATGTTATGAATTGATACAATTTGAGTAACAGTTAATAGATTCATGAAGAGGTATAAGTTGTACTGATAAAAGAAATATATCTTTAAGAAGATGGCAGATGAATACATGTGAAAAGAGATGACAGCTAGACAGGAAGTTTTAGTTATAGTTATTCCAGAGAGATGTCCGATTTACCTCCAGGCACTGGAGTAAGTTGAAAAGATATATGGGGACTGAGTTATATGTTGATAGGGTGTTCCACCCTCAGACGGATGGATAGAATGAGAGGGTTATACAGATACTGAAAGATAAATTCAGAACTCAGAGTTCTTGTGTAGTAACAGTTACCAGCAGAGTGTAGCAGATGGTGTGTGGTAGGGAAAGTAGCGTATAGACTAGAATACCCAGATGAAGTGATTCAGATTCGTGATACCTGTCATGTATCCTACTTTCATAAGAGTCCAGCTAATGTTTTAGTAGTTGTCCCTCTGTAAGACATGGCAAGAGATGAGAAGTTCAGTTATGTAACATAGTAAATGGCTTTGATAGAGAGAAAAGTTAAGTGTTTGTGTAACAAACAGATGAAACTGATGAAGATACGATAGAAGCACAAGTAGAGTTCAGATTACACTTAGGTGTATATGCCATGTTTTTGTATGATACATGATTTTATGTTCAGTATATAGCAAACTTTCCATGTTAGTAGCGGATAGATGTGTGATATAAGACTATCATCAGTACTTTGCGATAGCATTTAGAAACGAGGAGATATAAGACTACTGCTAGTGCGCTACGGTAGAATTCAGTATGTTTTGAAGCACAATCAGTTGTTCAGTAGATTTCGGGGACGAAATCGTCCCAAGTGGGGAAGAGTTGTAACGCCCCAAAGTTTGTAAGTTCCTATATACGAGTTTATATCAAATAGTATGTTAAGTGTTAGACATGGTTAGCAAGTTTTCATTTGTGTTCATGTGTAGTATGTGATAATTTGTAATTGAGGGACTTAAAGTACCAAGTTCTGAAAGTTATAAGTCCAGGGACCAGTTGTGCCAATTAGTGAAATATTAGATATATATGAGTCTTTGATTGACTCTTGTTAGTCAAATTTCCAGTTGATGCAAACACACATATGTGACACACACACAACCTCACTTGTTGTTACTGAATTCGATTCAAGAAGGAAGGATTACCATCTCAAAGTGATTCCATAATGATCTTATAGAAGAGGTATGTGTTCTTGATGTTTAAAATTGAGTTTTAGGTCAAGAAAGTGGATTCATAGGTTGAATCCTTGGGAAATATGTTAGTCTTGGATTTTGATGTTGTTTGATGATCCAAGATGTTGTACTATGTGTTAGAGATTGTTGTTTGGTCAGAAAACTAGTTTTGAATCGTTGCTAGAGGGTTAAACCCCGATTCTCAGTTGATGTTCGAACAGAGCAAGTTAGACTGCTGTACCGACTGTTCCTACGGCCGCAGGGATGATTCCCTACGGGCGTAGGAAGCTGTCAAGGGTTTGTGACTGTTTTGTCTCCTACGGCCGTAGGTGAGTGTTCCTGCGGGCGTAGGACAGAGTTTTGGAAGATTACCGTCTATGGACGAAGGATTATTACCTACGGGCGTAGAGCACCTAGCCTACAACCGTACGAAGCGTAGAAAACTCCTACGGGCGTAGGTTATAATTCCTACGGCCGTAGGGAGGGCCAGAATCAGATTGTGTCATTTAATGCTTCATGTTCAGTTTAAGTTGCCGTAGAGCGTATCGAAGTTAATGTAGCACATGTTTATTGCTTGTAGGCAATAAGAGACTGACGTTTCTGTGAGAGGAGTATATCTCTTAACTGCTGCTAAGGTGAGTGTACTTACCCTTAATCAGATTAGTATATGTTTGTGCACTAAGTGATTAGTATATCAATTGTATGTTTGATGTGTAAAGTTAATAGCTGTTGTTCAGATGTTCAGTAGCACTATGTTATAGTATTTGATATGAGTAGTATGCATTTATGTACAAAGTGAACAGTATGATATATGTGTTGTGATGTGTGTTATGTATGTGCACGAGTACAGAAAGTGCCTGGCTTAGAGAAGCCTTGTACAAAGAAAAGCGGATACTATGTATCCAAGAAATTGAAAGGGGTATATTGAGATCCTTATACCCAAGTAAAGCGTCAGGGGCTGGTTACGCGCGAGGTGTGATCATACACGGGACAAGTTAACAGTTTGATTGTTTTGCAGATTAAAGTTGGGATGTGAGACATCCTGAGAAGAGATACTCATGCTATATGTGTTTATTAGTTCAGTAGTATGCTCACTAAGCGAAAGCTTACGTTTTAGTATGTTGTGCGTGCAGGTAACCAGTTTCCAGCAAGGGTAAGGCCCCGGTGCTCCGCAAAGTTGGATAGCTCCCAGTTTTTGAAAAGAGTACTTTTAACACTGTTTTTTTGTAAAACTGTTAGCATTAAAGTGTTGTAGCTAGTTTTTCGCAAACTCTGATGTTTTAGAATACTAATTAGTAGTAATTAAATTTTTAAAAGCTATTTCAGAAAAGTGGTGTTACAACTTGGTATCAGAGCCAAGGTTTAAGGGATTTAGGCAAACATGAGCGTGATGTCTGAACTTAAACCCTGGTTTTGAGATAAAGTGGAGCTATCCCTGGGGCAGTAACCTTGGTGAGCATACGGTAGTAAGAAGTTATGAATTGTTATCTGCTTTATAGTTTGAGTATGAGTAGTAATGTTTATGCATGTGTAGTTGACTTTGCCATACGTGACCTAAGCTTGTGAATCGGGGTATTCCATGACGGCACCAAGAATAGTTGTGTATAATATGTCCCTTACAACACCTGGTCAGTGTGTGTAAAGAACATATGGTATGCAGTTGAGCTTGAGATTGTTATGGTAGTGTCTTGTGAATCAAGTGATGGGTAATACGTGATTGTACAGAGTATGTGAAGAAGATAAGAATTGAATATGAGATGTAGTATTAATAATATTACATACCTCGTTATGAGAAACAAAGAAAGAAGTTATTGTATAGCATGTTAAAGATATATGATTATAAAAGATGAGTATGTGAAAAGAGTTAACATGTGTTGTTATAGTAGTCTGAGGCTAGTATACCTCGGGAGACCAGAGATACTTATGTTTCAGATGCAAGTTATATTTAAAGTAATAGACGTATGAGTAACCCTGTAGAGGGAGTTGTTACAGAAGAGTTCGCAAGATTGAGAATACGATTCAGTAAAAGAGATAATAGTATTAAAGTTGAGTAAAATTCTACAAGCAAGCGTTTAAGATAATATCAACCAAGTGGTTGATCAAGTTACAGAAAGAATGAAAGTCTTGTGATAGCAGCACGTGGATGCAGCCGTATAAGCTACGATTAAGGTACCAGTAAGAGTTAAAGCTAGAATTGACCCGTTGTAGGGGTGCACGTGGAAAGACTTCAGAGTGCAAGCCACCTCTCTGCGAAGGGGGTTACAGATTCGATTATGAGCAGTTGACGGTTAGTAGAGACAGAAAGAGGTTTTCCGCACTAGTAGGTGTCCACCAGAGAGAGAGAGCAATTATAAATGTTTATAATTTTATGAGTAGAACAGTGAAAGACGGGTGTACCATATTATTGCAAAGAAAGGTAGAAGCACAGATTGAGGCCATGACTAGACTTAGTTTAAAGAATTGTTATAGTGGCACTAACAGATTGTGTAGACCAGATCACAAATTAGTTTCGAGATTGATGACAGACGATAGAGTTGGTAAATGATATCACCAAGAAGTAGTTAGAAATGTGTCGTTTTATGCAAAACAGGTTGGTACAGAAGTTGTGTAAATACAGTGCTATAGTTTAATGTTAAAAGCGATATATGTGAAGCTTATTGACAGTTATTAATAATACAGTAGGCGAGATAATAAGTCTTGTACAAGAGAAAGAATAATGGTTGAGTAAGAAAAGAATAGTAAATGAAAAGAGAAAGCTTAAGCCGACAAATGTGTTAAGTAAGAGGTCAGCGGTTGTATTACAACAGGGGAAGTTAGCTTTCCCACTCAGAAAGGTGAAGTGTGAAAAGCAGAGACATGTGATCAAAGATTTGAAATAACTCGCTCTAAGTGGGCTACTAGTTTACCAGTTTGAATATAGTAAGTTGGTTGTTCTAAGTTATCAGCGATAGAGAGAAAGTCAATAAAATACTTACCCTAGTTTTGTTATAACAAGGGTCAGTACCAGAAGGCAGGGGTGCCCTGGCCAAAAAGGGCAGAGTTTTCCAGTTTATAGCTAAAGAAAAAGAGGTGGAACCTGATGTGATTACATGTAGACGCAGTAGAAGAGACTACTATTGTGAATAGTAGGTGTATGTATAGAGATAGATATTGCCGGTTTTCTTTGAGTATACGTTAACCGCGATGAAAGAGTTTCGAGCAGTTATTGAGATTGATTGGTTGAGTTAGTAGCAAGTTCAAGTACATAGTGATCAGAGAACAATATGGGGTCAGACCCCAAGTGGGGAAGAACTGTTGAGCAGAAGTGACAGTATAAGAATAGGTATTCTAGTTGCTTGTTAGCAAAAATGAGAGGGTATCCGGGGCATAATTGTATAATGTTTTAGTTTATGTGAAAGAAGGCAACATGAAAACAAAGTTACAAAAGATTTAAGAGATACCGGTAGTTGTGACTACACAGATGATTTATCAGAAATTCCACAGGCTTGATAAGTGGAATTCATAATTGATGTAGTATCTGAAACGAGACCAGAAAAGTTAAGGCCCCGATAGATTGGCCCCGCTATAGATGTAAGAGTTGATGATTCAACTGTGATTAGTTGACAGATAAGGGTGTCATTTGAATTAGTAGTTTACTGTGGGGGCGTATCAGTACAGATTGTGAGAAATGAAGGTAGTGCGTATAGAATGTGTCCAGGTTGTAGAAAGTGTAACACGGCTACAAGAAAAAAATAAGTATCCACTTTCCAGAATAGATGAATTGTTTACTTAGCTTCAAGATAAGTTGTAATGTTCAAAGATAGATATGCGGTCAGAGTACCATCAGTTAAAGATTAGAGAAGAGAATAGGACAAAACTAGTATTACCCCTACGTGAGTAGCAAATAAGGAAGTAAGGTTTAAGCGGGAAAGTGAACCGTAGAGAGTATATAATACTTTGAGACATAAGTTGTGTGATGCTCCAAGGTATATGTTTATGGATGAAATGAGCGACGTGGTAGTTGTTGTGATACGTTGTATAGAATAGTAAAGCTATTACTTATGTTTTCCCTCAACTAGATGTGTATAAAAATAGTTATTCTTCTCTTGATTTAGGATTAGAAAGGAAGAGTCTAAACAAGCATCATATACGGTGGATATAGTTTTTAAAGGATTAGTAGGATGTGGTTTTACACCACCTAGATGAAGTTAATATAGTGGTAGATGCTTTGAGCAGAAAGTCAGGTGCCATACAGATTAGGAAGCATCGAGTAAGAATGTCAGTTGTCACTGTAATACTTGATAAGATTAAAGTAGTTAAAGATAGCAGCCTAAGATTCAGTGTACCAAAGACTAGGTGGTAAAGTTAGTAAGAGATAGGCGAGATCTATTGATCCGAGTATGAGTACCCAGTTAAAGGAATGTATGAGACAAGTTCTTTTAGAGGAAGCAGATTGTTCTCAACTTTCAACGCGCATAGTATCAATAGAGATGTATAGATATATATTGATTAATGTTTGATCTGTATACAGATAAAGGCAAAACACCAGAATTCTTATGAAGAGTTACAGGTGTCTGATGTCCCAGCTTGACAGTGGGAACATGTTATGAATTGATACAATTTGAGTAACAGTTAATAGATTCATGAAGAGGTATAAGTTATACTGATAAAAGAAATATATCTTTAAGAAGATGGCAGATGAATACATGTGAAAAGAGATGACAGCTAGACAGGAAGTTTTAGTTATAGTTATTCCAGAGAGATGTCCGATTTACCTCCAGGCACTGGAGTAAGTTGAAAAGATATATGGGGACTGAGTTATATGTTGATAGGGTGTTCCACCCTCAGACGGATGGATAGAATGAGAGGGTTATACAGATACTGAAAGATAAATTCAGAACTCAGAGTTCTTGTGTAGTAACAGTTACCAGCAGAGTGTAGCAGATGGTGTGTGGTAGGGAAAGTAGCGTATAGACTAGAATACCCAGATGAAGTGATTCAGATTCGTGATACCTGTCATGTATCCTACTTTCATAAGAGTCCAGCTAATGTTTTAGTAGTTGTCCCTCTGTAAGACATGGCAAGAGATGAGAAGTTCAGTTATGTAACATAGTAAATGGCTTTGATAGAGAGAAAAGTTAAGTGTTTGTGTAACAAACAGATGAAACTGATGAAGATACGATAGAAGCACAAGTAGAGTTCAGATTACACTTAGGTGTATATGCCATGTTTTTGTATGATACATGATTTTATGTTCAGTATATAGCAAACTTTCCATGTTAGTAGCGGATAGATGTGTGATATAAGACTATCATCAGTACTTTGCGATAGCATTTAGAAACGAGGAGATATAAGACTACTGCTAGTGCGCTACGGTAGAATTCAGTATGTTTTGAAGCACAATCAGTTGTTCAGTAGATTTCGGGGACGAAATCGTCCCAAGTGGGGAAGAGTTGTAACGCCCCAAAGTTTGTAAGTTCCTATATACGAGTTTATATCAAATAGTATGTTAAGTGTTAGACATGGTTAGCAAGTTTTCATTTGTGTTCATGTGTAGTATGTGATAATTTGTAATTGAGGGACTTAAAGTACCAAGTTCTGAAAGTTATAAGTCCAGGGACCAGTTGTGCCAATTAGTGAAATATTAGATATATATGAGTCTTTGATTGACTCTTGTTAGTCAAATTTCCAGTTGATGCAAACACACATATGTGACACACACACAACCTCACTTGTTGTTACTGAATTCGATTCAAGAAGGAAGGATTACCATCTCAAAGTGATTCCATAATGATCTTATAGAAGAGGTATGTGTTCTTGATGTTTAAAATTGAGTTTTAGGTCAAGAAAGTGGATTCATAGGTTGAATCCTTGGGAAATATGTTAGTCTTGGATTTTGATGTTGTTTGATGATCCAAGATGTTGTACTATGTGTTAGAGATTGTTGTTTGGTCAGAAAACTAGTTTTGAATCGTTGCTAGAGGGTTAAACCCCGATTCTCAGTTGATGTTCGAACAGAGCAAGTTAGACTGCTGTACCGACTGTTCCTACGGCCGCAGGGATGATTCCCTACGGGCGTAGGAAGCTGTCAAGGGTTTGTGACTGTTTTGTCTCCTACGGCCGTAGGTGAGTGTTCCTGCGGGCGTAGGACAGAGTTTTGGAAGATTACCGTCTATGGACGAAGGATTATTACCTACGGGCGTAGAGCACCTAGCCTACAACCGTACGAAGCGTAGAAAACTCCTACGGGCGTAGGTTATAATTCCTACGGCCGTAGGGAGGGCCAGAATCAGATTGTGTCATTTAATGCTTCATGTTCAGTTTAAGTTGCCGTAGAGCGTATCGAAGTTAATGTAGCACATGTTTATTGCTTGTAGGCAATAAGAGACTGACGTTTCTGTGAGAGGAGTATATCTCTTAACTGCTGCTAAGGTGAGTGTACTTACCCTTAATCAGATTAGTATATGTTTGTGCACTAAGTGATTAGTATATCAATTGTATGTTTGATGTGTAAAGTTAATAGCTGTTGTTCAGATGTTCAGTAGCACTATGTTATAGTATTTGATATGAGTAGTATGCATTTATGTACAAAGTGAACAGTATGATATATGTGTTGTGATGTGTGTTATGTATGTGCACGAGTACAGAAAGTGCCTGGCTTAGAGAAGCCTTGTACAAAGAAAAGCGGATACTATGTATCCAAGAAATTGAAAGGGGTATATTGAGATCCTTATACCCAAGTAAAGCGTCAGGGGCTGGTTACGCGCGAGGTGTGATCATACACGGGACAAGTTAACAGTTTGATTGTTTTGCAGATTAAAGTTGGGATGTGAGACATCCTGAGAAGAGATACTCATGCTATATGTGTTTATTAGTTCAGTAGTATGCTCACTAAGCGAAAGCTTACGTTTTAGTATGTTGTGCGTGCAGGTAACCAGTTTCCAGCAAGGGTAAGGCCCCGGTGCTCCGCAGAGTTGGATAGCTCCCAGTTTTTGAAAAGAGTACTTTTAACACTGTTTTTTTGTAAAACTGTTAGCATTAAAGTGTTGTAGCTAGTTTTTCGCAAACTCTGATGTTTTAGAATACTAATTAGTAGTAATTAAATTTTTAAAAGCTATTTCAGAAAAGTGGTGTTACAACTTGGTATCAGAGCCAAGGTTTAAGGGATTTAGGCAAACATGAGCGTGATGTCTGAACTTAAACCCTGGTTTTGAGATAAAGTGGAGCTATCCCTGGGGCAGTAACCTTGGTGAGCATACGGTAGTAAGAAGTTATGAATTGTTATCTGCTTTATAGTTTGAGTATGAGTAGTAATGTTTATGCATGTGTAGTTGACTTTGCCATACGTGACCTAAGCTTGTGAATCGGGGTATTCCATGACGGCACCAAGAATAGTTGTGTATAATATGTCCCTTACAACACCTGGTCAGTGTGTGTAAAGAACATATGGTATGCAGTTGAGCTTGAGATTGTTATGGTAGTGTCTTGTGAATCAAGTGATGGGTAATACGTGATTGTACAGAGTATGTGAAGAAGATAAGAATTGAATATGAGATGTAGTATTAATAATATTACATACCTCGTTATGAGAAACAAAGAAAGAAGTTATTGTATAGCATGTTAAAGATATATGATTATAAAAGATGAGTATGTGAAAAGAGTTAACATGTGTTGCTATAGTAGTCTGAGGCTAGTATACCTCGGGAGACCAGAGATACTTATGTTTCAGATGCAAGTTATATTTAAAGTAATAGACGTATGAGTAACCCTGTAGAGGGAGTTGTTACAGAAGAGTTCGCAAGATTGAGAATACGATTCAGTAAAAGAGATAATAGTATTAAAGTTGAGTAAAATTCTACAAGCAAGCGTTTAAGATAATATCAACCAAGTGGTTGATCAAGTTACAGAAAGAATGAAAGTCTTGTGATAGCAGCACGTGGATGCAGCCGTATAAGCTACGATTAAGGTAGATAAAGTAGATAAAGTGAAGATAGAGAGGGAGAAGTTTAAAGCAGCCCGTGACAGATGTAAAATGTATACAGATCCTAAATGCAGACCAGTGTATTCCAGGGGGCGATTGGGTGTACCTGAAAGTTTCTCCTTGGAAAGGTGTGATTCGTTTTGGAGGAAAGGATAAGTTGAGACCGCGTTATGTTGGTCCATTTCTGATCATTCGCGTGGTAAATGATCAGACAGTTACGCTAGAGTTGTCTCTAGTATCACGTTCAACGTATGATTATCTGAGTAAGTGCAAAGTGAAGGAGGACCATATTCTGCCCCTGCAAGAATTGAAGGTTGACGCTTCAAAGCGCCTAGTTGAAGGTCCTGTCGAAACACTTGGTTCGAAAAACAAAGAAGTTGTATTGAAAGATGATTAAACTAGTGTTAGTCAAATGAAAGAATAACCTGGGTTCGATTAGGACTTGGGAGACAAAAGACGACATGAAAACTAGATACCTTCACTTGTTTGTAGACTATCAGATTCCGAGGACGGAATCTTCTTAAGGGGGGTAGATTTGTAACACCCCAAAATGGGGCCTAGTTGTAAATAGTTGTACCTCGTGTTTGTTAAGTTGTACATTGACTTTCACCAAGTTGTTTAAGTTGTTTTGTTGCTTAATTGTTGTTATTTGTTGGTACACGTGGTTATGTAGCTAAAGTTGGAAATATGTTGTTAATAGATAGAGTTGGTTAATAGTTGAACGGTTTCGGATAATGATTCCGAAAATATCTCCGTTATTTAAAACGGATAAACCTAAGTCGAGTTTTAAGTTGAATAGGAGAACAAAATACCCGTGAGGGGTATTAGACCTTTAAAGTCGGTTAATTGGGGACCTTATCCCCTGTTGCTTCTCAAACACCCACAAACGTACGTATTTGCGTACCAAGCTACACACACACACACACACTTTGTGATTTGGAGATAGAAAGCAAGAGATAAGTTGTTGATTGAAGATTGTTAGCTGATTTTCAGAAGCAAGCCATCCTTAGTCGTAATCTTGGTAAGTGTTTTCATGTCTTAAACCTAGTTTTTGTGTTGAAGTGGTATAAGAACCCATTTTGTGGATTCAAGTGGGTTTTGGTATTGGTTTTGAATCAAGAATCATGTAATAAGGTGTATAATATGTTAGACAACATGTGAGAACTGTTAAATCCAAGTTTCAGTCGATTAAATGGGTAAAAACCCGAAAAACAGACGCTGTGTTCGAACAGAGCAAGAACACACTGTAACAGGTGTCCTTGCGGTCGCAAGGGTATGCCTTGCGGTCGCAAGCATGGTTGTGTTATCCCTTGCGGTCGCATGCATGGGTCTTGCGGTCGCAAGTGTGTCGTTGTCATGGTTTACCGTCTAAAGACGATGGAAGCATACTTGCGATCGTAGGTACATAACTTGCGATCGTAAGCCCCAAGATACCACCTTTGCGGTCGCATGGAGATGTCTTTGCGGTCGCAAGTTGGGGTGGTTTGGGTAGGACCCTTGCAGTCGCAAGGTAAACCCTTGCGGTCACAAGTGGGGTGTTGAAATGACCCTTGCGGTCGCAAGTGAACCCCTTGCGGTCGCAAGCTGTGGTTTTTGCTGGCAGTTTTGTAGTATCGTGTTATAAGCCTCGTGGGTTGTCGTTGTTTGGTGTCTAAGCCGGAACCTTATGTGTTAGGTGATTCGGACGACTCCGTGTGCTCCTGGGGATTCCCGAATTCATATCTGCCTCTTATAATCTCGAGGTGAGTACCGGTTTTCCCATGAGTCTCGGTAAGTAGCGTTGTCTGATGTTTATTGATATATGTTGGCAATGTTGCACACATGAGTATATGAGGTATGTTATACCATGTTGTTATATGCTATTATCATGATAAGTTGCTTTACACGTTGGATATAAATCGCATGCGTATATTTGAACCCACTACGGGTTCTAGTTGTATATGTGGTACCTGTCCGGACTGATGATGGCATGGTTAAGGTCAGCTTTCTTCCCGAAGGCTGGATCCCTTTGATGGAATAATGGGGATCAACGGTACCCGGTGTGCAGCACGCCGGGGTGGTCTTGCAAACCGCCGCTCCTTAACGTGAGTTGGGATCTTAACTTCTGTTGAGATCCAAGATGTTGAGCTTCGAGCTTCGTAACGCGTTTGGTGGACTGCTCTTCGCTCCCCCACCATTGCGGATAGTTGTTGCTGATGGTCCCCAGTTTGAATCGTTGAGCGGGGTTCCCACCCTGCAAGATATGATTCCTACTTACTCGTTGGAGTGACACTATGTGTTAGGATAGCTTTATGTGATGTCCCGTTGTTGGAATAACCTGCTTATTGATGCTTATGTGTTAATCTGTACTCACTAGCTAGTGTAGCTAACCGGTTCATGATTTATCTTTTTTACAGGTAATGTTTAGGCAGCCTGGTGAGACGGGTGTTTGTGGGTAATTGTATTGAGCTCTTCTGGAACACTCTGCTGTTATTTATATCTGTGATACGATGGTCGGTTTGTAGTATGGTAATACCGGTTCGTTTTAAGACTTGGATTTAATGTTTATATTTGCCAAGTCGGATAGTAACACATTAATCAGTGTTTAGTTTCCGCTGCACGTCTTTGATAAACATACTTAAATAGTCTTAAAATTATTCTAATTTTAAGCTCGTGAAACCCGGTGTTACACTATCTATCTCTGCACACAATCTAACAATAAAAACAAGAGTTAATTGTCCAAATGGTCCTTTAACTTAGGAGTTTTTGTCATTTTGGTCCTTTAACTTTAAAATTGGTACGAATCATCCTTAAACTGTCATTTTAATGCCGTTTTGGTCCTTATTAAAAGATTCTGTTATCTTTTTCCATTAAATTATGTAAATGACCATTTTACCCCTGTATTTATATTTTATTATTTTACTTTTTATTTTTACTCATTTTATAAATTAATAAATAATTAAAAGTCAACGTCAATGTCAAAGTTTCAGGTCTGACAAAGTTAAAATCCATGTGTCCCCTCTCTCTCTCATCTGTCCATATGTCTCCTCTTTCTATCTCCACATGTCCCCTCTCTCTCCACATCTCTCCATCTGTCATCTCTCTCTCACTTCTGTCTTTTATCTCTCTCATACGCTCACTAGAAACCACCATCACCTAACAACCAATTCTACCACCGCCACCCACTACCATCACAACCCACCACCACCGCACATCACCTACACCACACGCAAACTCAGATCTGAAAAAAGAAAACCCTAAAATCATAAAATCGGATCTTAAAAAAAACTTCAAATTGATGGTGAAGAAGGTGGTGGTCGGAAAAAAAGAAGGTGGTGGATGGAGGACAATGCTTTATGTGGGTGTTTAGTTGAATTCATCTCCCTACTAAGAAAAACTTTATTGCAATAATACTTCCATCCATCTAGCTACAGTTGTTCTTAATTTGTTGTTTTAGATGGAAGTTTCGCCTTATGATTCTTGCACAGGAGGGTGGAGTTACTGTGTCACCATTCCATCTTGGATTATCGTTCCAGAAGGTACCGCTAAGTGGCGATTCATCTGACGCCGCCACGTTAACCACCACCGCCTCTTTCTCCTCTCTCTCTGTTGGGAAATAATCTAAGTTATTGAACATAAAGATGAGAACTGTTTAGTGAAGGTTGGTGAAACAGTTTAAAACTGTTTGTTGAAAATATGAAAACAGTTGAGAACTGTTAGTATAAACATCTACAACTGTTTGAAGACCTTGAAGCTGAAGACTGTTAGAAGAATAAAGAACTGTTGTATTCATTAAACAGTTTCTGTTGAGCTATATTTGGAAAATCCTATCTTTGAAGATATCCCGAAATACTTTGAAGATCATCAAGATTATCTCAGAAGATAGAAGAGTACCTAACTGTCAGCAAATCAAGAAAGATCAAGGAGTATATATATTCTAGATTAGAATTCATAAAAAGAAGTACTCATTGATTATATTTTGCATTCGTTCTTAAAATTGTAATTTTGCTTTCTGAATAGTGCTAAGCCTCTAAGTTTCTCGTTGAAACCTAAGAACAGTCTGTGTTCTTCTTCTAACATAATAAGTTAGATTGGGGGTGAAGTTTGCTTTTGTAATCATTCTGGTTGGTTAATAAAACTACTGTTTGATTGAATTGATCTGTGTTTAAAACCTTCTTTAATCAATTAAGTGTGATTCCGCAACTTCTTAGTTGATTGTGATCATAATTAAAGATTAACTTTTATTTTACTCTGATTTATTATTTAAAAGTTAGTTCTTGTTATTTGATATAATCTATATCCGATCCTGACAAGTGGTATCAGAGCCTTATCATTAAGGTTCCTTTGATCACCGGTTGAAGGTTTTTGCTTTACCTTGCTTTAATATTTTTTTTAAACTGTCTTTAAATCAATTTGTTTCAATGGATTCGGGAGGTTCTTCTGATAACAGTGGGTCAGGGTCCAACATTCGTGTTCCCATGCTCAAACCATCTGATTTTGAGATGTGGAAACTAAGAATTAAACAGCATGTCCAACTAATGGACTATGCTGTTTGGCAAATCATTGAAACTGTTCCCACTAATCCCATTGAACTGGATGAGAATGGAAAACCAAAGAAGAAACCACCACCAAAGACAGATGCTGAAAAGAAGGATAGAATGATTGAGATGAAAGCCCTCAGCATCCTTCAGATTGCAATTCCCAATGAGTATCAACATCAATTCAAGAAATTTGATGATGCTCATGAACTTTGGAATGCTCTGGAAAAGAGGTTTGCTGGGAATGCTAGTTCTAAGAGAAACCAAAGAGATCTTCTTAAACAAGCCTATGAGAACTTCACCAGTGGGAAGAATGAGAGTATCACCCAAATCTTTGATAGGTTTTACAAACTGGTGAGTCAACTGGAGAGTGCTAAGGTTAGGCTTGATCAAGATGAGATAAATAGAAATTTTCTTAGGTCTCTAGGTGATGAATGGACTGTGTTTGCTGCACAATGGAGAACCAAGGATTCTCTTGAAGACATAGAGTTAGATGACCTCTATAATAGTTTGATAGTGTTTGAGGGAGAGATAAAGGAAAAAAGAAAAACTGTTATCCCTAGCCACAATGTTGCTCTCCTGTCTTCCTCAGGTTTGGAATCAAACCATTCATTAACTAACTCTATTGATAGTTGTGCAGGTACTAGTTCTGTTGTTGGACTAGGTATGAATACTCCAGATGCAGTTCTTGAAGCTTTTCTTGCCAGCCATGCACATTCAACCCTCACCAATGAGGATCTTGAACAAGTGCACCCTGATGATCTTGAGGAGATGGATCTCAAATGGCAGATGGCCATGCTTACTATTAGAGCCAAAAGGTTCATTAAAAGGACTGGAAGGCAAAACATGAATTTCGGAGCTGATGGCAAGGCTGGATTTGACAAGTCAAAGGTGAGATGCTTCAAATGTCAACAACTTGGCCACTTTGCAAGAGAATGCAGATCTGGTGGACAAGTTCAAAATCAAGGTCAGAGGCCAACTCAGAATCATACCTCCTCAGCATTGGTCTCACAAGAAGGCCATGGATTTGATTGGAGTGATCAAGCAGAGGAGGCTACCAGCAACAAAGCTTTGATGGCATTGACTGACTCCTCCATCAAGATGGATTCTCCAGAATCTGAGGACATACAGGTATCTTCTAAACTATGTCCTGGTGAATGTAGAGCTATTGTTAAGAGGTTTAGAGAGCACAATAAGAAAGTATGTGCTGCTCTAAGTAAAATGGAGGAGAGAAGGTATGAGTATACTGCTGTGATAGAAGATCTTGAAAAGACTATCAGGCTAATGAACTGCAAATGGACTATGATAGAAAATATCATAAGTGGGAGAAAGAGCAGTTTCAAGATGAGATTGATAGTCTGAAAAGGAAATTGGTTGAAAAAGAAAGCAAGGTGGATGAACTCACAAAGAAATTGGAGGGTGTGGACATTGATCTTGGAATGTTCAAGGCTGCAAACCTTAAGCTTGAGACTCTGCTACAATCTCAAGTGAGAGACAAGGTGAAAACTGGACTTGGATATAAGGAAACCCCACCTCCATACAATCACACATATATAACACCCTTGTCTGAGGCAGCTGATAGATATGTCAATGAACCTTTGGCAGATGAATTAAAGTCAGCTGATCCAAAGTTTGAGAGTTATGAAGATGAAGTTCTGTCTGTAGTAAGTGTTGAAGATATTGAGATAGTTGTGAAGAAAGATGAAGTGATTCCATATGAAAATCACATCTGTTGTGAACCCATTTCCACAAAACCATCTTTCAATCCTGTGGTGTTTGTAAAAGCATCCACAGCATCCCTCATCACTGAGCCAACACCTTCAAAAGCAATCCATTCCATAGAAAGCTCCACAACTGTTGCCAATAATCCCCATCTTTACACTAACAGTTCTCTCAAGAACCCAAACAGTTCTAAGCTAAAAAGCCCAACTGTTAGTACAAAAGCCAAAGGAAAGGAGAAAGTTGGTGAGGTTGTGTATGAAAAGAAGAAGATGGAAGCTCCAAAATCTCAGGCTAAACCCAAGCCTAAGAAAAGGCATACTGAAATGCCTGCATGCACATGCCAAAAACATGGTGTCCAAAAGTTTCCTCAATCTGCAGCTGTTAGAGGAAATCAAAGAAATCGAAACCAATTCTGGTCACAAAGAACTGGTTTACCTATTGTGAAAACCAAAAAGTGCTACATTTGTGGGAGATCTAATCATTTAGTTCAAGACTGTTACTATAACCCACAGACCAATGGCACTCAAAACAAAAGTCACAAAAGACAAAATAACAATTCTAAAACTGTTAAGTCAAAGCAGATCAACAGTTCTAAGACTGCTAAGCCAAAACTGGCAAACCGTTCTACAACTGTTACATCCAAACCAACTAACAGTTCCAAAACTGTTTTAACAAAACCAAAAACTGCTGGTTTGGCTTGGATGAAAATTCAAAAACAAACTAATTCTGGAGAAGGTAAAACTGTTCTTCAAACTGAAAATCAAAAGGAATCACAAGTTGATTCATTTGTTTTACCAACTCCACCAGCTGTTTGTTCAAAGGTGTCCACTGGAAATCACAACAGTTGGAAACCACATGTTCTTACAAAGTATTCTTCACACAAATTAGAGAAATCTAATTTGGATGAAATCAAAAAGAACAAAACTCTGTTTAAGTACTATGACTTGAATGGTGTACCCAAGACCTGCATGGCCTGGGTACTTCCTGCTACTAACTGATTTTATTTGTGCAGAGCATTCATAGGGCCAATCATGGATCTATCTGGCATGTGGATAGTGGATGCTCAAGGCACATGACTGGAAATCCACAATGTTTGAAGGATTTCAGAAGCATCAATGGTGGATTTGTAGCATTTGGAGGAAATGCTAAGGGAGGAAAAATCACAGGTAAAGGAGCTGTTGAGGCAGGTACACTTACATTTAATGAAGTTTTCTTTGTTGAACAACTTAAGTACAATTTGTTAAGTGTATCTCAAATCTGTGACAATGGAAACAAAGTTTTGTTTACAGATTCAGAATGCATTATTCTTTCAAAAGATTTTAAACTAAATGAGAAGGATGTTCTTTTAAGAACACCTAGAAAAGATAATGTATACTGTCTTGATACACAAAAGATTGCTAAACAGAATGTGTTAAGCTGTTTACTCTCCAAGGCATCTCATGATGAGTCTGCCATTTGGCATAGGAGGATGTGTCACATGAATTTTAAAACCATGAATTTGTTAGCTAAAAACAATTTGGTAAGAGGTTTGCCCCAAAAAGAGTTCTCATGTGATGATCATTGTGTGGCATGTCTTAAGGGCAAGCAACACAAAACTTCTTATAAGTCCAAAGAGATTTCTTCCATTACTGCACCTTTACAACTATTGCATATGGATCTTTTTGGTCCTACTTCTGTAGTTAGTATAGGGAAGAAAGCCTACTGTTTAGTCATAGTTGATGATTTCACCAGGTTTACTTGGGTTCAATTTCTTAGAACTAAGGATGAAACTGCTGAGTTAGTTAAGTCTCTTATTCTTAAAATTGAAAATCAATCTGATTTGAAGGTGAAAGTCATTAGATCTGACAATGGTTCTGAATTTAAGAACTATGAACTAAACAGTTTTTGTGAAAGTAAAGGTATTGAAAGACAGTTTAGTGCCCCTAGGACTCCCCAACAGAATGGAGTTGCTGAGAGAAGGAATAGGACTTTGATAGAGGCTGCTAGATCCATGTTAGCTTATTCTAGGCTTCCAATGACATTCTGGGCAGAAGCAGTGAACACTGCCTGCTATGTTCAGAATAGAGTACAAGTAGTCAAGTCCAAAGGGAAAACTCCTTATGAGTTATTCCTCAAGAGAAAACCTTTAATCAACTTCTTCAAACCATTTGGGTGTCCTTGTACTATCCTTAATACCAAATCACATTTAGGCAAGTTTGAGAGTAAGGCTGAAGAAGGTTTCTTTGTAGGATACTCCACTCAAAGTAAAGCTTATAGAGTTTTTAACAATGTCACTAGAATCATAGAAGAGAGTATGAATGTCTCTTTTAATGAGAATAGGATCAATATTGCAGGTAATGGACCTGATTGGTTATTTGATATTGATGCATTGTCTAAATCTCTTTCTTTTGAGTATTCTACTGAAACAGCTACAGGTACCCCAACAACTGTTGGTGAAAATCAACAAACAGTTTCCACCAGCCCAAACAGTTTTGAAACTGTTAGCTCAAAACCAACAACTGTTGGTTCAAACAAAGTTACTAAAGACTTTGTTGTGATTCCTATGCTTCAACAAGAGTTCTCCAATGCTGTTGATCCATTGATTGATGCTGAATCTTCAAAGGACATGGAAGCTCATGCTCCTCAACAACACACTGACTCTGCATCCCAAACAGTTGCTGCTCAAGTGTGTGATAATGCTGAAAATTCAAGTGAATGTGAGTTTGATCTGTCTAATCTTGGGAATGAACTGACTGAAGAAAACATTCCTACATCAAGAGTTCACAAGATTCATCCAATATCACAAATAATTGGTGATCCAACCACTCCTATCAGAACAAGGAATATGCTGCAAAATGTAAACAGTGGTGTGGATCTTGCCCAATTTGATGTGAATGCCTGCTTTCTATCTCAAATAGAACCAAAGAAAGCAATTGAGGCATTGAAAGACCCTTCATGGGTGGAAGCAATGCAAGAAGAGCTCTTACAATTTCAAATTCATCAAGTTTGGAAGTTGGTTGAGCTTCCAAGAGGCAAAAGAGTAATTGGCACCAAGTAGGTGTTCAGAAACAAGAAAGATGAAAGAGGGATTGTAATCAAGAATAAGGCAAGACTGGTTGTACAAGGCTACACACAAGAGGAAGGAATAGACTATGATGATGTTTTTGCACCTGTTGCAAGGATTGAAGCCATTAGACTATTTCTTGCTTTTGCAAGCTTCAAAGGATTTAAGGTGTATCAAATGGATGTCAAGTCTGCTTTTCTCTATGGAACTATTGATGAGGAGGTATATGTGTGTGTCAACCCCCTGGCTTTGAAGACTCAAAGTACCCTGACAAGGTATATAGGTTGGATAAAGCCCTATATGGTCTACATCAAGCTCCTCGAGCTTGGTATGAGACATTATCATCCTATCTCCTTGAGAATGGTTTTAAGAGAGGCACAATTGACAAAACATTGTTTACAAAGATTGTTAAAACAGAGATTTTGCTTGTTCAAATCTATGTTGATGATATAATCTTTGGATCCACTAATGACAGCTTGTGCAAAGAATTTGAAGTCATTATGCACAAAAGGTTTTAGATGAGTTCAATGGGTGAACTCACATTTTTCTTGGGATTACAAGTCAAACAGAAGCCCACTGGTATTTTTCTAAGCCAATCTAAGTATGTCAAGGACATATTGGACAAGTTTGGCTATCAAGATGTGAAGCTGGCAAGTACTCCAATGGAGACACACAAACAGTTGGGAGCAGATTCTGAGGGGGAGGATGTTGATATACACCTCTATAGATCAATGATTGGTTCATTAATGTACTTAACTGCTTCTAGACCTGATATAATGTTTGCTGTTTGTGTTTGTGCCAGGTTCCAATGCAGTCCAAAGATGTCACACCTGTTTGCTGTAAAGAGGATCTTTAGATACCTCAAAGGCCAACCAAAATTGGGACTTTGGTATCCTAAAGATTCACCTTTTGATTTGGTGGCATATTCTGATAGTGACTATGGTGAAGCCAATGTGGACAGAAAATCAACCTCTGGAGGATGTCAATTCTTTGGATCAAGGTTGGTTTCATGGCAATGCAAGAAACAAACAACAGTTTCAACTTCAACAGCTGAGGCTGAATATATTGCTGCATCAAGTTGCTGTTCACAAGTGTTATGGATCCAAAATCAGCTTCTGGATTATGGTTTGTCTTTCTTAAATACCCCTATTTATGTTGATAACACCAGTGCTATTAGCATAGTTAATAATCCAGTGAAGCATTCTAAAACCAAGCACATTGAAATCAGATTTCACTTCATAAGAGACTGCAATGAAAAGAGATTAATCCAAGTTATGAAAATTCATACTGATGATCAATTAGTTGATTTGTTCACTAAAGCTTTTGATGTGAGTAGATTCAACTTTTTGATTTCCAACATTGGAATGATTAACTTGGACTAACAGTTGTTCATTATTCCATGTTTTTCACACTAACAGTTTGCAACTGTTAGTTACGTTTTCTAACAACTGTTGTCATTTCAGTATTCAGATAAGGAAATGCAATTTCACACATCAGTTTTGGACATATCTGCTGACCTGTCTCACAAACAGTTTTCACACCCGTGACTGTCCCTGTTAAGAGGTAAAGGTAAATTCACTTTCTTGAATCAACAGTTCCAGACTGATAAAGGTAGGTCCTTTTGCTTGTAATATAGTGAATTTGATATATCTTATGTTGATGACTGTGTTCACTAATGATTTGTTATTATTGCTTCAGCATTTGACATATATGAGCTAAAAGTTTGTTTGACAGTTGCACATTTCTGTTTCAATCAATACTAATAGTTTTCAACTGTTAGTATATGGCTTCCGCAACTGTTAGGCAAAGTCCATGTGCAACTGAGGGGGAGAAATTCGTCAACTAAGGGGGAGAAATAAGAACAGTTGTAAACACTAAACAACTGTTAATCCAAATAAATGATCAATCAAAAGGGAGTTAACTTTTGAATAACAGTTGTTATATCTTATGAAAACAGTTCCTCAACTGTTAGTTCATTTTGTCCGACAACTATTAAGCTATTAAAGGGTGTTTTGGTCTTTGCAGAATTTTGGAAGCCTTTGGATTGCATTCAACAATCGAAACATATATAAACCATTCCCTCCTCAGAGGTTTCTTTACGCATACTGAACTTCGTTTGAACGCTAAAACCCTAGAATTTTGCTATTAAATCGCCATGGCTCCCCTTCCATTCGTCAAGGAACATAACATGCTTGCTTTTCTTTCAAAACCCGATGATCTTCACATGTTCCACGTTATGATTGATTATCTCTCAATGTCCAATCTCAACACTGCTCTCACCATCAACCCTACCATATACACTTCCCACATTGATCAGTTTTGGAAACATGCTCAACTTCGAACAACTGATGACGTGCAATGGATTGATTCTACCATTAATGATTTGAATGTCTCGATCTCTGAGGACACCATTCGCCACCTCCTACAACTCAATGATAGTGAGGGTGAGTATTCTGATTCAGTTTCACTAGATTTTTTGCATGCCGGGCTTGTTAAGCTTGGGTATGAGGGCCCTTCAGGGAAGGGTACATTCTATAAGGGACAATTTTGTGCTCACTGGAAGTATTTGATCCATACTCTCCAGCAGTGCATTAGTCCTAAAAGAACAAGATGGAACGAGTTTGGAAGCAACATTGTTTTGGCCTTAATCTGTTTGGCCAACAATCGTTGCTTCAACTTTTCAAAATTAATTTTCAATGGCATGGTAAAACATCTAGGGACCAAGTATAGTCTCTTTTTGATGTATCCTCGATTTGTGCAAGTTTTGTTAAACTTTTTGATGCCAAATCTAAAAATACACAAGAGGGTCATTGTTCCCTCTGCTCATGTGGCTTCCACATTGAGCAAGTTGTTGGTTAATGGGAAGAACTTCTCAGGCGCCATAACTTCACCACTCTCTGCAATGGTGGAGTTCTTGTCAAGAAACAGAGTTGCCAGGGGTGAACATGAAGCCCGCACTATTGCTACACCACCGCCTTTGGAACCCACAACTCAAGATACACAAACATCCCCTTCTGCTACCATTCGAATAGCTACAACACAAGCCCCTACATTGAAAACATTTAGAAAGAAGAGGAAAACTGTTGGTGCTCCTTCCACCACAGTTAGAGAACCCCAAACTGTTAGCCCTGCACAGGTGCATTCACCTGTGCAGAATATCGAAAGGGAACCTTTGGTGCTGTCTCCCAGGCACAATGAGGAGGTGATCATTCCTCAAGAGGGTGATCATATGGTTTTTGAGGCTGACACTACTGTTTTATCCGCAAGGGATAACCAGGACAGTGTTAACATAGCTAAGACCTCAATCATGGCAACAGAGACTGGTAAAACAGTTTATGGTAATCCCCAGAACCAAGAACAGAGGGGTACTGATGGTGAGATTCAGGGGAGTCAACCATCAGTGGAAACTGTCAATGATATGGTCACAGTGGAAACACTGACTGACATTGAGACTAGACTGAAACAACATGCATTGACGGATCCTAACTTTGCACCTTACCTTGCTGCTCATATACACCTAAAGAAAAGGATTGCCCTTCAAAACAAAAGGATAGTTACTCAAGATGAGAAGATAAAAGAACTGACTGAAAAGTTGGAGAAGGCAACTGAAGTACTTAAGGTAGTAGCAATTCACAATGAGGTGCTAATAAGGCAAGATAAGCAGCTGAACTTTCTTGATGAGAATCTGAAGAAGGCAACCAATGTTCTCATACTCATGAGATGCTGCTTAAACCCAAATCTTTGGTGAGAACCTCTTCAACTGCTCAAGCTAAAGGAAGAAGAAAATCCAAGCAGGAAGGAGTTAAACAAACAGTTCCACAGGATCAACAAACAGTTGTTACTACAACTGACCAAACAGTTGCAGCCATTGACTCAACAGTTGCTGTTGAAGTTGCTGAAACAGTTGATGAAGTTGATGAAACTGTTGTTGAAGGTGTGCAAACAGCTGTAGTTGAAGAAGAAGGGTTATCAGCGGTGGATAGAGTGATGATTAACAGAATGGTTATGCAAGGTGACTATCCAACCACTGAAGCTTTCAGATCATGGTCCAAAGTCAAACAAGATCACTTAATTGAAATAGGTGCTCAAACTCTCAACATCAGCACATTTAAAATGACTCAAAGGATCGATGATGGATGGCTAGAAGGGAAGGTAAAGAAGCTGGAACCACTTCCTCCTAAAGCAGGGTTTAAAGGCATTGCTTTTGCTGAGAAACAGAAAGAAGAAAAGAAAGAAGAAAAGATGCCCCCTGTTTCAGTAAAAGGAAAGGAAGTGATGGTTGATATTCCCAAGCTGAAACTTTCTAAAGAACAGCAAGAAGAACGGGATAGGGAATATGCACAGAGATTGAATGCTGAGCTTGAGTTGCAAGAACAATCAGATTTTGAACTAGCTAAAAAGATAGGTGATCAAATGACAAAAGATTTAGAAGAAGAAGAGAAAAAGGAGAAGGAAGCTGCTGGTAAGGAAGTTAAAAGAAAAAGGGTAATAAAAGGTAAAACATCTACAGTTAAGCCAACCAAGAAACTTCCCACTTCAAACAAAGCTGCTGTGGTTCACAAAATTCTGAAAGATAAACTGACAGTAGACGTTCAGCAAGGGATTGACCAATTGGAAAAAGAATTAGGTGAAAAGTCTCATGTTGTTGAATGGAAGTTTGAAGAAAAAGCAAGTGACAAACATTGCATTACTATTGCGAGGGAAGATGGATCTGTTGAAGTGTATGACAATTTTGTACAAATGATGACAAGAATATCACCAGAAGATGTACAAGAGTTGTATACATATGGAATTAAGCACTTTAGTGACTCAAATGAAGGAATCAAGATTCTGATGGAATATCTTACCAGCATTTGCAACCCATTAAAGATTATGCCTAAACTGACAGCAGAAGAAACTTTTCCCATAAAGGCAGTAAAGGTATATGCAAAATCAAGGACATACTACATGGTGATGGGAAATACAATGCATGAGTGGTTTGATTTGAACTTTATTGAGCATCACAAGACTAAGCTGGAGTTTTTTATTAAAGCTAAATTCTGTGGGGATTCAAAATAGAAGGAAGACTTACTGAACAGATTCAAAAGGAGATTAGAAGAAATGTGACTCATTACTTATATTAATTTGTCTATAATCGAACCAACAACTTAAATGTATTGTTCAATACTTTAAGTTAGGGGGAGATTGTTGGGAAATAATCTAAGTTATTGAACATAAAGATGAGAACTGTTTAGTGAAGGTTGGTGAAACAGTTTAAAACTGTTTGTTGAAAATATGAAAACAGTTGAGAACTGTTAGTATAAACATCTACAACTGTTTGAAGACCTTGAAGCTGAAGACTGTTAGAAGAATAAAGAACTGTTGTATTCATTAAACAGTTTCTGTTGAGCTATATTTGGAAAATCCTATCTTTGAAGATATCTCGAAATACTTTGAAGATCATCAAGATTATCTCAGAAGATAGAAGAGTACCTAACTGTCAGCAAATCAAGGAAGATCAAGGAGTATATATATGCTAGATTAGAATTCATAAAAAGAAGTACTCATTGATTATATTTTGCATTCGTTCTTAAAATTGTAATTTTGCTTTCTGAATAGTGCTAAGCCTCTAAGTTTCTCGTTGAAACCTAAGAACAGTCTGTGTTCTTCGTCTAACATAATAAGTTAGATTGGGGGTGAAGTTTGCTTTTGTAATCATTCTGGTTGGTTAATAAAACTACTGTTTGATTGAATTGATCTGTGTTTAAAACCTTCTTTAATCAATTAAGTGTGATTCCGCAACTTCTTAGTTGATTGTGATCATAATTAAAGATTAACTTTTATTTTACTCTGATTTATTATTTAAAAGTTAGTTCTTGTTATTTGATATAATCTATATCCGATCCTGACACTCTCTCTCACTCCAAGTAAACCCTAGCCGCCACCACCACAAAATCTAGTTAGATCCATTGTTTTTTTACGGTTTTCGTTCGAATCTTTTGGGGTTTTGGTCAGATTCGACCAAGAAATAGTGGTAATGGAGGTGAAGTTCAGCGGCGATGGTAGAGTTTTGGTCAGATTCTTTGTGGATCTCGACTTTCTGGTGTTTTGCATGTGGCGGTGGTAGGCTGCAAGTGTAGTGTTTGGTGTTGGCGGTTGAGTTCCTCGGAGATGGAGGTGGAGTTTAGCGGCGATTGTGGTGGCGGCGGCTAGGGTTTACTTGGAGTGAGAGATAGAGAGAGAGAGAGAGAGAAAGGAGAGGAACAAGTTGCTGTTGTCCAAGATGTGCTGGAGGTGATGAAAGACCGAGTGATTGTGGAGTTTAGCGGTGGTGGTGGCGGTGGCGGTGGCGGAGGCGGAGCAGTACGGTGGTGGTTCGTTCGAGAAGAGAGAGGGGCGACAGAGAAACTGTTAGAGAGAGAGAGTGTGTGTTGATGTATTTAAAAAGAAAAAGAAAAAGAAAAAATATTATTAAAAGAAAAAATATTATTAAAATAAAAAATATTATTAAAAAATAATTAAATATTAAAAAATGGTAAAAAGACCAGAATACCCCTAACTTAACAGAGAAAGTTAACGGCTAACGTTAATAAGAATCAAAACGGCATGAAAATGGCAGTTTAAGGATGATTCGTACCAATTTTAAAGTTAAACGACCAAAATGGCAAAAACTCCTAAGTTAAAGGACCATTTGAACAATTAACTCTAAAAACAATTGTCTAACACGTGGCCTGAGATGACAAATTGGATGTAGCAGAAACTGGAGGAGGTGACCATAAGATATAATATCTCAACTATGAATAGTACTAAATGACATTAAAATGTATAAAACGACGCCACCCACCCTGTAAATGTATATATGTATAATTATTACTAGTATATTGTTAGCTTCGACTATAACTTTAACATGTAAATTTTTTAAAAATAATCATAAATTGAGTCTCAATCAACTAATCACAACTTTCAATTTAGAATTAATCAATTCTTAAAACAATTTTAGAAGGTTAATGTCGATCAAAATTCAATTTTGAAATAAATTAGGAGAGGACTGGATGAAATTTATGAGGGACTTTAATAAAACATGTGAGGGGTTTTTAAGAAAATATGAGAGGGTTATATAAAAATTGTATATTAATGTAATTAATTATAAGCTTTTATAAATTATTGTTAGTAACTTTTCATATATTTTGTTTAGAGAAAAAATAATTATATATTTACGATCGTCTTATTTTTATCTACATTTTGGTATAAGTTTTATTATAATATGACACTTTTTTAATTAGTATATTCTTAATTTTTTTGTTATCCATTAATAGTAGTGAGTTGAGTGGATTTGTTGGGATTATAGTGATGAGTTGAGTAGTCAACTTAAATATATTATTCAAAGTGTTTAGTTATTGATTTTGACGTATTTTTAATCTTATTAGAAAAATATATAATTTTTTTTATAAATATGGTTCAAAATAAGATGTATCATTAAAAGATTATATATTATATATTTAAAAAGTTATATTCAGAGATGTCATGTGTTCTTGATGGTCACAAAAGTCAATTGACATTAACAGAAAATGGCAGTTTAAGAAGACAATTTCTTCTGATGATGTGTTTTGCTACGACGATTAACAAAAGTCAATGATAGTCACTTTCAAAAGTTGGTTTATTCATCAGGAAACTTATGTTTAAACATGGTCAACTGTATGTTGTCATTTCACGTGTTAAAAGTGAAAAAAGATTAAAAGTTTTAATTTGTGATAATAGTAGTAATGTTACAAACAAAATAACAATATGGTCTACAAAAAAGTGCTTCAAAAAATATAGTTATTTTGTTTGTAACATTACTACAAAAAAGTGCTTCAAAAAATATAGTTATTTTTTTGTTAAGCATTATGATATATGTAAGTTTACAGTGTTATTTCATTTATTGTATTATTTTTATTTTAAAATTATAATATCTCAAATATACTTTCGAAATACCAGTGCGTGCACGGGGAAATAAACTAGTAATAAACTATTAGAATATAAATATATAATAGAAATATAGTATTTTTTGAAATTTCAATCGTGTACCTGCAGATATATGTATGGAACAAGTTGATTTAAGCCCGCGCGTTGCGGCGGGATATTACGACGAACAAAATTGAAAAATTAAATCTAAATATAAGTATTTATACTAAAAAGGAAAAAAAAACATATGCTTTTACACTTGTAATAATTTATTTGGTTCAAATTGAAATTATTTCATATTTTATTTTATATTACATCAAATATAAATGTTTAATACTATTAATCCTTACAATCTAAAGTTTTACAAGTGCATAGAAAATATAGAAACTAACATACGAATATAAATAGTTAAAATAAAACATGAAAAACCTAAACAATTAGGATACTCAAATTTAAACTAATTTCAAATAATAATGCAAAAAATATTATATATATTTATCTTAAACAAAAATGTAAAATTCATCTTTAACTGAAAAAAGGAAAATAGACATATTTAGTAATTTTTGTAAATAATAAGTTATTTAAAGATATTAGAATAAAAAAATGAAAAAAAGAAAAAAACATCAGGCTAAAACTCATTGTTAATTAAAAAAAGGAAAGTATACAATTTTGAAATTAGAAATATAGACATATTTATTATTTTTTGTAAATAATAAGTTATTTAAGAATATTAGAATAAAAAAATAAAAATAGAACATGAAAAAAAAAATATTGAGGAACACATATAATACAAAAAAAAATTCTTTGTAAATGTATGTATATATATAATAATGTTTGCAATTGATTGCAACAATCTCTTTTCCCAAATTTTATGCAGCTTTTTATCTTATATCATCAACTTTTCTTAAAAATACAATAAATAATGTTTTTTTAACAGCAATAGATAATTGTACATACTATGTCTGTCTACTCATTGGGTTGGTCTGTTCAGTATTACTTTTTTTTTAACAAAAATAAAATATCCTCCTACTTTTTCCTCCTACTTCATCCTCCTACTCACTACAACATGACATGTGTACTCCACTAATTCTCTTTCTTCACCTTATCCATTGATTTTGACACTTGTGATAATCTTATAAGTAGGAGGATAAATAGAAAGATAAATTAGGAGGATATATCATCTCTCTTTTTTTAATAGTAAAGAAGATGGGAGAGCTACTTGAGTTCCACATTCATGTCTACTCATTGCTATTGTCACTGCTATTGTCACGAAAGATTGTTAGAGTTTTGGAAGCGATTATTTTATATCACACATTCATGCCAACTTTTTATTTTTATTATTTAATTCATCATTTAGACCGGTTGTAATCACTTCTCACAACACTAAATTTTGGGATCCACTCTATTTATTAAATTTCATATTTAATTTAAAAATACTCAATAGAAATAAAATAAAAATTTTAAGTAATAGAAAATAAAATTCTTTTATATTTATAAAATTAAACTATAGCAAAATAATAAATACTGTAAATTTATAAACTTCAATTTTTAAAAGATAAAAGTATAAACAAAATCATTGGTAAAAAACCTATAATAAATATATATAAATTCGATATCTCAGATCGCTTAAGCAACCAATATAAATGGAAAAGGCATGAAATTAAATGCTAATTAATGAATTGTTTGTTGAGATTATTAATTGCTATCTACCATGCAATGAAGAAGGAAAAGAAAAAGAATTAAAGAAAAAGAGTCTTGAACACCTCCACGTCACTTCTAAAATCCTGCCGCCGTTGTATTCTTCCCACTGCCAACGCCTCTGTTTTGATGCCGGTCGCCGGAGCTCCGCCGTGTGGGAGAGGTGGCCTGTGACAGAGGGTGAGTCGCCGGGAGGATGTGACCTCGTCGGAAAGGAGGTCTCGTCGGGGAAGAGGATGTGAGCTCGTCGGAAAGGAGACCTCGTCGGAAAGGAGCTCTCGCCGGTGACAGAGGTGGCCGGTGACACTGGCTTCGGTAGGTGAATGGATGTTCATCCATGTGAGAGAGAGAGAGTAATTAATGTGTGTGAGATGAATTGATGATTTAGTGTGGGGCCCACACATTCCACACTACTCTACATGTCTACGTGAGGATTGCTGGAGATAGCAGGACCCCTACTCATTACCTATTTACCTATACTTTTGCTTTGGGTGCTGCTATTCTCAAGCACAGAGCGTAGGAAGCAATTCAGAATGGGGAATTTATTTATATACCCTAGTCTAGGGATTAAATGGATTAATTTAATAAGTTAACTGATTTCTATTAGTTGGTTATTTATCTTTTTCAGATATATTAATATTTTATATTTTCTAAGCAGTCAATAACTAAAAACAACCTTTTTCAGATGTAAGTTTATATTCTTACTTTTCCAAGACGGTTAATACATAAATAACATTACTTTGATAAAAAACTAAAAAGAAATTAATTTATCATCATACTCAGTAGTTTATATAAATATAAACAAAAAAAATAATATATCATTTCATCAATGATCAATATATCATTTCATCAGTTACAAAAGAATAATATATTATTTCATCGGTTTTCTTCATATCCAGAATAACAAGTACATGAAAATAAGTAGAAAAAAGAACAAGTATTTTGAGGCTTCAACCTCCGGCCTACCTCCGTCCAAACTCCGGCCAACCAGCGGTTTGAACCCGGCGACAGTGTTGATAGCTATGGCGATGGTGGCGAGAACATAAAAAAAAAGAGAACATTGGAACCTCAGATCTGAAAACCTCCGGCCACGGCGGTGAGGGCTATGGCGACAGTCTCCGGCAACGGTGGCGACAGGAACGGCAATATTATCTCCGGCGAAGGGTCTTAAAAATATCTAGTTAGAGGGAGGGAGGGATATAAACCAGATGGAGATAGTGTGTTTACGGGAAGAAGATGAAAAAGTTTAAAAAAGAAAAGAAAATATGGAGAAATCCCAAAACCGAAATCCACCGCCGCCGCAACTCACCGAGCAGCGGCGGTTTCGGCGAAGGGAGGCGGTTTCCGGTGAGCTACGGCGGGGACCGGCCGACAACAGTGAGAAAGAAGTTGGAGTGGCGGAGGTAAAAAATGAGGGGCGAGAGATTAGGGTTTTTTGAAAATAGTAATGGAGGAAGATGGTGATTGGTGGACCCATAGGTGGTAGGTAATTTTCTTTTTATTAATGATCAATTTATAAATTATTGCTAGTAAAATTTATGTTTTTTATTTTATTAATTAATTTATTTTTTTGTTTAATCGATAGAAAAATTATTATTTATAATATTAACTCGTCATAAAAGAACGCGTAAATTTTGATTATTATTGCTTGTAAAACACTAATTTAAATAATACAGAAGAACAAAAAAAGTATTTAAGTAATAACAAAGAAATAAAAGAAGAATATATTAATTAAATAAGCAAAATATAAAAAGAACAGAAAAGAATTAAATAAGAAAAAAAATATAAAAGTGATTAAATAAGAAAAAGATTAAAGTAAAAGAAAAAAAATTAGTATAGTAATTAAATAAGACATCAATTATTCCCGCTCTATGGATCAAAATACCTCAGTCTATATAATCATAAACTTATTATAAAATGTAGTTATTTCTTATTGGACATCAAATTTTGCTTTTTACAGGTTCAAGAAGGAATCAAACCGGGCAGGAAATTTATTCTATTTTATTCTTTACATACAAATTTCTGTAAAGGTGCAATTATTACTCCTCGTAAAACGAAAAACATTATTATATAGATAGAACTCTTTCTCTCTCAAACACTCTCTCTCTCAGCCTTGCATATGTAAAACGCCTACCAAGCTCTGGCCACCACCACCAACTTCTGTCCATTTAAGCCCAACCACCGCTAAAAACTTCGTTCAACTCTTTAGAAATCCTGTACCGTCAGTAACCGGAACTTGCCATATTCAAACGAAACCCAAGATTTACATATAAAACCCACAAGTAAAAAACACACATGACACATGACACGGCGAGAGTGATGGGTACGGTGGCGATGGCTATGGAGACAGGCTGTAACCGAGGCTATTGGCGTCTCCGGCGATGCTCCGGCGAAGGGTTTGAAGGGGAGAGAGAAAATATGGTTTTTCTCTCGGACATCGCTGTAGCGACGGTGGATGTTAATCACGGTGGCTGTAGCGACAGTGGCTGTTGGTCACGGTGGCTGTCCGGCGTGGCTGTCCGGCGCGGAGTTTTAAATTAAAAATATTGTCTAAAAAGTTGTGCATTATCATTCTGAAGTGTTACTCTTTCACTCTCATAAGAAGAAAGATGATGAACAACACAACAGCTCTTCACTCCCTCCCTCCCTCCCTCTCTTATTCCGACCGACCGCCGCCGGACACCTCTCACCACAGCCTCTCTCAACGCTCGTCTCCTCTCTCTTCTCCGTTTATTCTCTATCTTCCTCTCTCTGCTCCGAAGTTTGTACTCTCCATCACCGGCCACCTCATCACCGGCCGCCGCGTTCTTGTCTTCCTCCTTCCGGCGACTCAACTCCTTCCGGAGACTCACCTCCTTCCGCTCTCCTTTTTCGACCTAATCCTCGCGACTTTGCTGCACCCAAGAACCTGTCGACCAAGAAATTTCAAGGGTTTTATTCAACAGTTTTTGTTTGTAGATCTGGAACTATTTTATACAAACAGATAGCTTTTGTTGATGGAGAAGATGAAAGAGAAATGATGAAGAAGAAGAGAAGTAGATTGGAAGAGAGAAATTTCTGTAAAAGCAAATGGGTTTCACACTGTACGAATATCAGATTGTACTGTGTAAAAGTTAAAATATCCTATTTCGCATTTGACAAATGTTATAAGCAATCTCCTCCGTAACAATAGCCTGACCCTTTTGCTTTCTTTAAAATCAGAAGTTCAGAACACCAAAACAAACAAAAAATGGTACTCACCCTTGTGTTAACTCTCTCTCTGCTCGCTGCTTTATTCCGGCGAAGGCAGTCAAAGCTTTATTCCGGCGGGTGGCGATCAACAAGGCAGTCAAGGTGTTAGCTTTTTCCGATGGCCAGAAGACCGGTGGCGGTAGTACTCTCGGTTTATAACAAAACCTCCCGTCGGCGGTTGATGATGGTGAACAGTGAGGGTGTTAGCTTTTTCCGGCCAGACTCCTTAGAGGCACACGAATCAACGATTCAAGGTTGGTACTGCCGATTTGCTTCTCTGTGAGCTGAAGGTTATCACCTTAGTAGGTAACTTCCAAAATCTTCGTAATCATTTCTGCTACGCATCATGTATGGTTTTTTTTCTTACGTGTGAGTTCACTAGAATCTATGCCGGTGTCGGCGAGTGTATTTGCGTTCATTGTGTGTGTGGGGTCTGACCGCGTGCTCAATGTGTGTAGCGCACCTTACAAATTGGGTGAGCTTTAATTTTATTGGGTAAGTTTAGAGCTTTTTCAGTCAAACATCCAATAAGATAATGTCTATTTTTTAAGCAGTTTTTACAATTTCATACATTACTAAACCTGAAATTCTTAAAAGTTGGAGTCAAACTCTGGAAAATTAAAAAAATTGATACTCTGTAACTATGTTAGAAACTATAAGGGTTTTTGTTTAGACACCCTAGTCTAAGGATCAATACACCTAGTCTAAGGTTTAGGTCAATTAATTCAATATTTTGACTGATTTCCATTGATTGGTTGTGTAACTTTTTCAGATATTGATTTCTATTGGTTAGTTTTTAACTTTTCAGATGTAATTTATTTCTTGTGTTTTCGAGGCATTTAATACATAAAAAACACAACCTATAATATATATATATATATATATATATATATATATAAGCAAATGAACTGTTTAAATAATATAAAGGAACAATCTAAGTAAGTTTTAATATGTATAATACACAGATACATGTACATACACAATTTTCTATTTTTTTTCAATCTGAATATGACTCCGGCCAACCACCGGCCAGCCAGAACTCCGGCCATTGTCTCGTACTCATCCCCGCAAATATACTCCGGCGACATTCAATGCAACCCACAAAAAACGAAAATAACTCTCCGGCAACCTAGATCTACTCCCAAAATCTAGATCTAGACACATAAAGCGAAAACACACACAAACAGTTCGATCTACAAGCTTACCGAACAAAGAAGTGAAGGAGGAGTAGGCTCCGGTGACGGCGTCGTCGTCGGAGAAGGCGGCAGCGGCGTAGAAGTTCTTTTTTGAACAACAAGGCGGCGGCAGAGAGGTCGAGATGGAGAACACAACGTCGAGAATCTATATTGCCGGAAAAGAGAAAAGTTGGCGGAGAGGTGGCCGGTAACAATGTCTATGAAAGTGAAAGTGTGGCTAAAAATATGGGGAACGGGTCCTGGGTATTTAAAACTAGGGGTGTTGTTCGGTTATTTTATTCGGTTTTCGGGTTATCCGGGTATTTCATTTTTGAAAAATAACCGTTAACCGAACCGTATAAGAATTCAGTTTATTCGATTTTGGGTTATTCGGGTTCGGTTCGGATAAATCCTTATTCTGGTTTAACCGAATAAGAATTTTTGCATTTAATTTTTCTAAGTTACTCTATTGTGTTCGGTTAATAGACTAATGAAGATGTACAAGTATTTAATAAATATAATTATGTGTATAAAATGATCATGAGTCTTCATAGAACATTCTAATAAAAATAATTAATTAGGTTTTGATTAAATCAAACAAACTAAGTTACGTGGTCAATGTAAATGTTTCATTAAGTGGGTATTTTTACTAGACTTGACAACTTTCTATTCAACGACGTGGAACCAAATCTTGTGTTTACATAAACCAAATATGATTTGAAACCATATATGTTGCTTACAAAAACCGAATATGATGTTCACAAAATAGTGAAGCTTTAACTTAACATAACCTAATTTCAAACATCATTACAAGATCAACAAAGGTAAAAAGTGAATCGCTTAATAGTTAATTTATTTATGATAAAAAGCATACGTAATGACTAATTTATTAACTATTATTGTTTATCTTCTTATAACGACGTCAAGAGATAGTGTACAAAATAAAATATTTTAAAAAGTAAAAATCTTATTCGGGTTATTTGGATATACCCGAATCCCGAATTTTCTACCCGCTACCCGAACCGAATTACTTTCGGGTTATCCAAATTACCCAAACAAGAAACCCGATAACCGAATAAACCGAACCGAATAACCCAAATTTAATTTATTCGGTTCGGTTTATTCGGATTCGGTTTTTTTCGACACCCCTATTTAAAAGGTTTTTTAATATCTAAAACTTTAAATGTCTCTTAAATAATCAGAATATTATTAAATATTTTTTTGTTTTTTTAATATGAAAAGTAAACTAAAATTTTGATTTTATAAAACTAATATTTATGTGACGGTTATGTTTACAGATTTTATTATTAAATACTTTTTTTCTTTAATATTAAAATAAAATTAAAATCCCGATTTTTTATATCTAATTTTGTAACTAAAATTTTTATATGTGGTTGCTGGTTATTTTAATGTTTTAATTTATTTTTTTATACTCAGTAACTATGTTAATGCTTCCTAATTGTACCATATAATTCTGTAGGACTTTTAATTAATATTTCAGAATAGTATGATTATATATACATTGTTCACTTTTAACATATAATACATTATGTCTATACATATGTAAATCATTTAAGTGTAATTTATTTTTCAATTAAATATAACTGAATACACAAGATACCACTGAATTTCAAATATCCATGTAATAACTTTTATTTTATGTAGCAATTTATTAGTTAAAAATAAGATAACTTAGACAATTAAGTTTTTTATATATAATTTCAAGTTGTATGTGTAGTTACAAAACACAATAACATGTTAGTTGTTTCACTATCCAATAATTATGTAGAAGTATAGTTTCTGTATGGTTATTTAGTCACAACTAACAATAAGTTTAAAAAGCTATAAGTGGTAGTTTTATAAATAACTTTATGATATAAATTTTCTAAAAGAGCAATTTTGGCTCCAAAAAATGAAGATGTCTAGTGTATTAATGACTTCATGATTTCAATGATTGATAAAAGAATGTCGTCACATAAATATTGAAAATTGAAAATTCCAAAAAAAGGGCTAAGATTGGTTCTCACGGTTTTCGCACTAACAATGGTTCTCAAATGAACCCTTCACTATATATATATACACACATATATATCTTAAATAAAACAAAATTTAAAAAAAATAATTTTAATAATTGGGTTGTTTTGCACGTTATATATACATTGGCATTTGAGGTCTTCAAGATATTAAGGATCTGCTCTTATTATGCCCAAGGCCGTGGAACCTTAACATGGAAGCATGTAACTTGTGTGATTTTGTGATGACACTTGAATTAGGATCTTAACCATTTTAAGTCAATTTAGTCTGAACTTACGTAACTGTTTTACGTTGTTGGGGGAAAAAGTATCATAATTATAAGTAGAGAATTGGACGGGTTGGGTAACGGGTCAAACACATTTGATTCCAGTTGGGTACAAATTAGCCGGGTCAAAAGGGGCTTGGGTACGATCCTGTTGGCCCACTTCCTTTTGTTAATTTTTTTGTTTTTGGTTCTTACCTTCAAAATCCTCTAGTTATGTAGCAAAGATGATGGCATGCTTCTCTTTTGCGAACTACATATACATTGGTGTTTGTTATAGTTAAAATCTGATATCATCAGGTCGTGAGAGCAAAAAAGAAAGACACTGGAAAAGTTTACGCCTTAAAGATCATGGATAAAAAATTCATAACAAAAGAAAACAAAACTGCTTATGTGAAGTTGGAGAGGATTGTATTGGATCAGCTGACTCATCCTGGAATTGTGCAACTCCATTTTACATTCCAGGACACATTCACTATGTAAGCACAATATGCTTCCAATTTATGGATTTTGTTAGTCGTCTAAATAGGCTAAAATTTCTTTGTTTTATACGTTTTTGTTTTGGATATATTCTTATGATACATATATTGACACTTGCGTTTGGTAATATATTGAAGACATGGCGCTTGAGTCCTGTGAAGGTGGAGAACTCTTTGATCAAATAACCAGGGTAAGCAAAATTCTTACTTCCAACTTTCGGCTGTGCGTTAATTGTTTCTGTTAATGTAGTTTATCTCGGGTTTCAAGGTTTAAAACTAAATCCAGCGTGTAGCTTTTATTGATTAAATTGTTTTTTGGTGGCCTAGAAGCCTGTAGGGCTTAGTAGCCTAGTCTGTGGGTGGCTCCTGTAGGGCTCAGTAGCCTAGTTTTTTTTATATGTTCTACGTCACATTTTTTACTTAAATTGCGTTAATTAAGTATTTTTATTCAAAGTTGGAATTATCTGTTCTTTTAAACCTTTTCAAAGCATCGACCTTACACTAAAAGTGTCTTGAACCCTGTTTTTAGTCGAGGTTCCATACATTCATTAAACATACCATGTAATAAAGATAAAAACAACAAAAACACTATAATGGTGGCCATAAACTATGTAGTTTTCAGGTTAATTCTAATAGCCATACGAAGACATGAAAACATAGTAAAGCTGAAAACACAATAAACCTAAAACTTACCTGTGTTTCTTTTTGTGTGCTGCCCAATGCTATATTCCTACTACACGAACAACTTGTAGTAGCCTGTGAAACAAAAAGTACTAAAAATTACCAAACCATTAATAATGGAAAGAAAGTGACTTGTAATTTTGTAATAAGGTTACCTTCTTGCTGGAGATTTTGAGACTGCACAGAAAAATGGAATCCTGGAATTAAAAGGGGGTTATATACCACTTAACTGCCCCTATTTTTAGCACATGCTTTGAAACTCCCATGTACTCCTAAATTTCAGCAGGTTACGTAATCTGCTGTAAAATTGATAAAATTTAAAAATTTTCTGTTGTTTAAAATATATATAGATTTAAGTTTGTACTAATAAAAGTTAAAATGTGGTGGTTAAAATCAAAACTTTATAAGAAGTTAAACTAATATAAAATTTATTACTTTTAACTGTATTATATATATAAATATATAAGAATATTAAAAAAAGTTGATTATATATGTGTGATGTATAATTATTTTACATAAGTTATCAATAATTTACCTAAAATATATACATTTAAATATAGTCAGTTTTATTATAACACATAACAGGTATGAGGCCTGGAGACAGTGATGTTCTTTTCCTATAAGATAGAATTTACTTAACTGCCCAGTATGGTCATTTACAAATTGACGTTATACAGAATTTGGGCCACCAAATCTTTTCTAAATTTTCTGAAAGTTACAATGTTCCGCTAAAAATCATAACTTTATAGTAAACTAATAGGACCCAGATTTTGAAGAAGTTAGACTAATATAAAATTTATAGCTTTAACTGATTTTAAGTTTTTAACAGTTTGAATGTCTATTTATGACTGAGCTCTATTTATAAAATTTAAAAATGCTTAAAATTCAATGAACTTGTTTTTTCCTACAATCTATATTCTTTGATCTCCAAGAAAACCATTGAAACACATGTGGTCATATGTAACATACCTAGATAGGTACACGTATCAAGTATGCCTTTTTCTTAAATTGCTTTATGAATTCTTGTCAGTTTCTCCATTATGCATATTGATTAACGGATATATTATATTTTTGCATTAAAGAAGTAATATATTTTACGGGTCAATTAATGATAGATTATTATAAAATTTATTGATTTATTATAAAAACAGCTTTTAGATGAATATATAAATACATATATTTGTGCTGTTTTTATTATATCTAGCTTTTGTTTTCTAAATTTAAAATAATACAACCATTATGATTCTGGTTATTTTGAGTTGTGTGATGTGCATATAGTTGTTTAGTTAGTATGGTATTGGTGAGCTTTTGGTGGTAGGTAACTAAAATCAGGGTTGGTAGGTCTCTTTAATCAATTAAAGATTGTTGAATGGGTCTCATTAGTTTTTAAATCACCATCTAATTGGCATGACCTCCTCGAAAGTTGGAGAAAGAATGATAAAGGAGCTAAGTAGCTAACCAGGTGATTAACAGATTGATTAATCATCTGCAGGTGGTGCATTCTGCTAGTAAATCATGAACATGAATTGAATTCTAAGCTTTTAGTTAATCAATCGATTTTACCCAATGATGTTATTTATGTTCATTATAGCATTCCTATCTACTTAAACTAAAAACACACTAGGTGACTTCTCCAATAACACCTATCATTACTGAAATGCTACTTAAAATGTGAATTTCCGTTCTATAAATTAGGTGTGGTTACACTTGGAACATTAACAAATTAAGTTTACCAGAATTAAGCTAGGTAGTTTACCAGAATTAAGGGTTATGTACTTTTTAGACGGAGGAAACTAGAGTTATTATTAGAGCGTGGACTTCGTGGTTCGTGGAGATAAGGTAGGGATTCTAGTTCTCCTTACAATTAATATCGTCGTACGGATTCCAAATCTTTTTCTTGTCGTACGGATTCTTGATCCCAAAACATGAAAATAGGTTTTAAATTCCTATTATTCTTTCAACGTTACTCCTTGAAAGTTTGATAACTGAAATCGTATTTCTTTCGATGTGCTTATGTTGGTTTTGTGAAGATATTATGATATCTGAAAAGTTCCGTTAAATAAGATTTCAAAAATATCAAAAACGTAAAGATCAAAATACTTTCGGAATCATATTTCTTGTAATAAAAAGGGTTTTTCATACAAAGCAAACATGTCATATTCATATCACAATTCATATCAAATCACATATCATATCACATCGAGCCTCTACCATAAACGCATACGTTTGTACACCGTCATCATATAGATATGAAGAATGCCAGACATTTCTACACTGGACCTGCCAATCCAAATGTACCCTACAATGTAAGATGGGTGTCGTGCACTGCACTACCATCCACCATAACATAACATAACATAACCTATAGTCTAGTGAGTGCACACTACCATCAACCATAACATAACATAACCTACGGTCTAACGTTAACCTATATGCCTCCCCACCATATAACTCTCAAAGCCAAACCCTTAGGAGACGCCGTAGATTGATCACGCCGCTACACAAGGTGTCACACCATGGTGCCCCCAATGATGTGCCTATGGTACCCCAATAGGTGGATAAATAGCTTGATGCATCAAAACAAAAAATATCCAAAACAACATATAAATCAAAATATAGTTTTGTGTTTCACAAGTTTTATAAAAACATTTGTAGTTGAAATAATACTCTAAATATTTATAAGAAGCATCATGTAGAACTTATTGAATAAAAGAAAACATATCTTTTTGGAAATCATAATATCTTCGAAAAAACAACGTAAGCACATCAAAACAAACAAAATTCCAAATATCAAACATTCAAGGAGTAACGCTAAAAGAATAATAGGAATTTAAAACTGATTTTCATGTTTTGGGATAAAGAATCCTTACAACAATAACAGATCCAAAATCCGTACATTATTATCATGACCCACGAAGTTTAAGCTTTATTAACAACCCAAAGTCTTCCTCCATCTAAATAGTAGATAACTTATGATTAGTATTTTCGATAATCCCGTGATCTTACAATTTCCCTGTTTAAATATCCTTAAACATAATAGTCGATCTTTGTCACAATCTTATGGTGTTGTAATAAGAGTCTAGAGATGAAGCCATTAGGCAAGCAGAATTTGCCAATGGAGAACTTGAAATCCTAACTTTTCGAAAGAAGGGGTTAACAGAGGATATTGATAGGCTCTTACTCCTCATAGAGGAGTTGAAGTGTGATATAATCACAAACATGATAAGAAACACTATTGCAGAGGTCGATAATTTGATCATATATCATAAAACTTTCTTGCTTAAACTGTCAAACGGCAACTTAAAATTTCATTTTCACTTTTATCGTAGGATACTTGTTCCTATGAGAGCTCCGTGCTACGACAACAGGTTGCTCCAGTTACCCAAAAGATTGAGGTAGATGTTTTGATGAGCTTCATTAAACTATATTATCAATGTTTGAAAGCGGTTGCTAATTTCTGATTTTTACAATTAGATAGGTGATTTATTATCACTACTAGAGTTAGGAAGAGAGATTGAGGAAGGGAACAAGATGATTGTAGGTTTAAAAGATCATCTGGAGGATTTAAAGACCACACTTCTCCAAGCCGACGAGATAAGAAAAGTGCTCAACACATCGTTTTGGTTCCTTGGTTTTCGTATTGATTATATCAATATGGGTTTTGTTTCATCTTTAACACGTAAACAAAAAAATGTTAGAAAGAAATATGTTGAAAGTTGATCCTGAGTGTAATTTTATATCATACAACCACTTCTTTCGAAGATATAAATTATATTATTGAAACAATTCAGTTAGTCCGTTTTCATAATAACTAACACATTATATGCTTTCTTTCATGAACTAAACACACTTCAAAAGTTGTTTTGTGTTGAGCTCATCAGGCATGTCTATAAAATAGTTTGTTCTTTAAATAAAAACTTTTGGATGTCTTTACTTGCTAGAGGTGAAAGGCAACATTCGAGTATTTTGTAGAGTTTGGCCTTTTCTTCCTCACGATGGTACTACAGCATAAACCACCATCTCCTATCCACTAAATTGGCTGGTCGGGGGATTGAGTTAATGCAAGGTGCTATTAGTGTATATGATTGATTCAAATTTCAAATGTGCATATTGACACATTATTAGTTTAAGGTTTTTATTAATTTGAAATCCGAGAATTTTTCTTATTGGGGGGGCGTTCATGGTTGCATGAGATTATTTTCCAACTAATTGAACTTTGCGACCATGAACACCCACCCAATAAGAAAAATTCTCGGACTTCAAATTAATAAAAACCTTAAACTAATAATGTGCTAATATGCACTTCTCAAATTTAAAATCAATTATATAAACTAATACCACTTTGTATTTACTCAATCCCCCGGCCGGCCAATTCAGTGGGATAGGAGATGGTGGCTTCTGTTGTAGTACATCGTGAAGAAGAAAAAGCCGAACTCTACAAAATATTCGAATGTTGCCTTTCATCTCCTGCAATTAAAGACCTCAAAAGTTTTTTTATTTAAAAAACAAACTATTTTTTTGACATACATGATGAGCTCAACACAAACCAACTTTTGAAGTGTGTTTAGTGTATGGAATAAAGCATATAATGTGTCAAGGTGATTATAAGAAACGACTAATTGAATTGTTTCAATAATATAATTTATATTTTAGAAAGAAGATAGTGGTTGTATGAATTAGTACACTCCGGATCAACTTTCAACATGTTTCTTTCTTACATTTTTTTCTTTTTTATGTGTTAAAGATGAAACATAACCCATATTGATATAATCGATACGAAAAACAAGTACCAAAACGATGTTGTTGAGTTTTTTTCTCTCGTCGGCTTGGATAAGTGTGGTCTTTAAATCCTCCATATGATCTTTCAAACCTACAATCATCTTGTTCCCTTCCTCAATTCTCTCTTCCTAACTCCAGTAGTGATAATTAATCACCCATCTAATTGAAAAAATCAGGAAATTGACAAACCTTGATAATATAGTTAAATGAATAATAAAGTTCGTCAAAATATTTATCTCAAGCTTTTGGGTCTCTGTAGCAACCTGCTATTCTAGCATGGAGCTCTCAGAGGAACAAGTATCCTACAATAAAAGTGAATGAAATTTTAACAGTTTAAGCAAGCAGTTCTATGATATGTGATCAAATTATCGACCTCTCCAACAGTGTCCCGTATCGTACTTGTGATTTCAACTCCTCTATGAGGAGTAAGAGCCTATCGATATCCTGTGTTAACCCCTTCATTCGAGAAGTTAGGATTTCATGTTCTCCCTTGGCAAATTCTGCTTGCCTAATGGCTTCATCTCTAGACTTCTGTTACAACACCATAAGATTGCAACACGATCGACTATTATGTTTAAGGATATTTAAACAGGGCAACTGTATGATAACGGGAGTATCGATAATACTAATCATAAGTTATCTACTCTTTAGACGGAGGAAGAGTAGATCACTTATGATTAGTATTATCGTTACTCCCGTTATCATACAATTTTCCCGTTTAAATATCCTTAAACATAATAGTCGTTCTTTATCACAATCTTATGGTGTTGTAACAGGAGTCTAGAGATGAAGCCATTAGGCAAGCAGAATTTGCCAAGGGAGAACTTGAAATCCTAACTTCTCGAAAGAAGGGGTTAACAGAGGATATTGATAGGCTCTTACTCCTCATAGAGGAGTTGAAGTGTGATATAATCACAAGCATGATAAGAGACTCTATTGCAGAGGTCGATAATTTGATCATATATCATAAAACTTTCTTGCTTAAACTGTCAAACGGCAACTTAAAATTTCATTTTCACTTTTATCGTAGGATACTTGTTCCTATGAGAGCTCCGTGCTACGACAACAGGTTGCTCCAGTTACCCAAAAGATTGAGGTAGATGTTTTGATGAGCTTCATTAAACTATATTATCAATGTTTGAAAGCGGTTGCTAATTTCTGATTTTTACAATTAGATAGGTGATTTATTTTCACTACTAGAGTTAGGAAGGGAACAAGATGATTGTAGGTTTAAAAGATCATCTGGAGGATTTAAAGACCACACTTCTCCAAGCCGACGAGATAAGAAAAGTGCTCAACACATCGTTTTGGTTCCTTGGTTTTCGTATTGATTATATCAATATGGGTTTTGTTTCATCTTTAACACGTAAACAAAAAAATGTTAGAAAGAAATATGTTGAAAGTTGATCCTGAGTGTAATTTTATATCATACAACCACTTCTTTCGAAGATATAAATTATATTATTGAAACAATTCAGTTAGTCCGTTTTCATAATAACTAACACATTATATGCTTTCTTCCATAAACTAAACACACTTCAAAAGTTGTTTTGTGTTGAGCTCATCAGGCATGTCTATAAAATAGTTTGTTCTTTAAATAAAAACTTTTGGATGTCTTTACTTGCTAGAGTTGAAAGGCAACATTCGAGTATTTTGTAGAGTTTGGCCTTTTCTTCCTCACGATGGTACTACAGCATAAACCACCATCTCCTATCCACTAAATTGGCTGGTCGGGGGATTGAGTTAATGCAAGGTGCTATTAGTGTATATGATTGATTCAAATTTCAAATGTGCATATTGACACATTATTAGTTTAAGGTTTTTATTAATTTGAAATCCGAGAATTTTTCTTATTGGGGGGGCGTTCATGGTTGCATGAGATTATTTTCCAACTAATTGAACTTTGCGACCATGAACACCCACCCAATAAGAAAAATTCTCGGACTTCAAATTAATAAAAACCTTAAACTAATAATGTGCTAATATGCACTTCTCAAATTTAAAATCAATTATATAAACTAATACCACTTTGTATTTACTCAATCCCCCGGCCGGCCAATTCAGTGGGATAGGAGATGGTGGCTTCTGTTGTAGTACATCGTGAAGAAGAAAAAGCCGAACTCTACAAAATATTCGAATGTTGCCTTTCATCTCCTGCAATTAAAGACCTCAAAAGTTTTTTTTATTTAAAAAACAAACTATTTTTTTGACATACATGATGAGCTCAACACAAACCAACTTTTGAAGTGTGTTTAGTGTATGGAATAAAGCATATAATGTGTCAAGGTGATTATAAGAAACGACTAATTGAATTGTTTCAATAATATAATTTATATTTTAGAAAGAAGATAGTGGTTGTATGAATTAGTACACTCCGGATCAACTTTCAACATGTTTCTTTCTTACATTTTTTTTCTTTTTTATGTGTTAAAGATGAAACATAACCCATATTGATATAAACGATACGAAAAACAAGTACCAAAACGATGTTGTTGAGTTTTTTTCTCTCGTCGGCTTGGATAAGTGTGGTCTTTAAATCCTCCATATGATCTTTCAAACCTACAATCATCTTGTTCCCTTCCTCAATTCTCTCTTCCTAACTCCAGTAGTGATAATTAATCACCCATCTAATTGAAAAAATCAGGAAATTGACAAACCTTGATAATATAGTTAAATGAATAATAAAGTTCGTCAAAATATTTATCTCAAGCTTTTGGGTCTCTGTAGCAACCTGCTATTCTAGCATGGAGCTCTCAGAGGAACAAGTATCCTACAATAAAAGTGAATGAAATTTTAACAGTTTAAGCAAGCAGTTCTATGATATGTGATCAAATTATCGACCTCTCCAACAGTGTCCCGTATCGTACTTGTGATTTCAACTCCTCTATGAGGAGTAAGAGCCTATCGATATCCTGTGTTAACCCCTTCATTCGAGAAGTTAGGATTTCATGTTCTCCCTTGGCAAATTCTGCTTGCCTAATGGCTTCATCTCTAGACTTCTGTTACAACACCATAAGATTGCAACACGATCGACTATTATGTTTAAGGATATTTAAACAGGGCAACTGTATGATAACGGGAGTATCGATAATACTAATCATAAGTTATCTACTCTTTAGACGGAGGAAGAGTAGATCACTTATGATTAGTATTATCGTTACTCCCGTTATCATACAATTTTCCCGTTTAAATATCCTTAAACATAATAGTCGTTCTTTATCACAATCTTATGGTGTTGTAACAGGAGTCTAGAGATGAAGCCATTAGGCAAGCAGAATTTGCCAAGGGAGAACTTGAAATCCTAACTTCTCGAAAGAAGGGGTTAACAGAGGATATTGATAGGCTCTTACTCCTCATAGAGGAGTTGAAGTGTGATATAATCACAAGCATGATAAGAGACTCTATTGCAGAGGTCGATAATTTGATCATATATCATAAAACTTTCTTGCTTAAACTGTCAAACGGCAACTTAAAATTTCATTTTCACTTTTATCGTAGGATACTTGTTCCTATGAGAGCTCCGTGCTACGACAACAGGTTGCTCCAGTTACCCAAAAGATTGAGGTAGATGTTTTGATGAGCTTCATTAAACTATATTATCAATGTTTGAAAGCGGTTGCTAATTTCTGATTTTTACAATTAGATAGGTGATTTATTTTCACTACTAGAGTTAGGAAGGGAACAAGATGATTGTAGGTTTAAAAGATCATCTGGAGGATTTAAAGACCACACTTCTCCAAGCCGACGAGATAAGAAAAGTGCTCAACACATCGTTTTGGTTCCTTGGTTTTCGTATTGATTATATCAATATGGGTTTTGTTTCATCTTTAACACGTAAACAAAAAAATGTTAGAAAGAAATATGTTGAAAGTTGATCCTGAGTGTAATTTTATATCATACAACCACTTCTTTCGAAGATATAAATTATATTATTGAAACAATTCAGTTAGTCCGTTTTCATAATAACTAACACATTATATGCTTTCTTCCATAAACTAAACACACTTCAAAAGTTGTTTTGTGTTGAGCTCATCAGGCATGTCTATAAAATAGTTTGTTCTTTAAATAAAAACTTTTGGATGTCTTTACTTGCTAGAGTTGAAAGGCAACATTCGAGTATTTTGTAGAGTTTGGCCTTTTCTTCCTCACGATGGTACTACAGCATAAACCACCATCTCCTATCCACTAAATTGGCTGGTCGGGGGATTGAGTTAATGCAAGGTGCTATTAGTGTATATGATTGATTCAAATTTCAAATGTGCATATTGACACATTATTAGTTTAAGGTTTTTATTAATTTGAAATCCGAGAATTTTTCTTATTGGGGGGGCGTTCATGGTTGCATGAGATTATTTTCCAACTAATTGAACTTTGCGACCATGAACACCCACCCAATAAGAAAAATTCTCGGACTTCAAATTAATAAAAACCTTAAACTAATAATGTGCTAATATGCACTTCTCAAATTTAAAATCAATTATATAAACTAATACCACTTTGTATTTACTCAATCCCCCGGCCGGCCAATTCAGTGGGATAGGAGATGGTGGCTTCTGTTGTAGTACATCGTGAAGAAGAAAAAGCCGAACTCTACAAAATATTCGAATGTTGCCTTTCATCTCCTGCAATTAAAGACCTCAAAAGTTTTTTTTATTTAAAAAACAAACTATTTTTTTGACATACATGATGAGCTCAACACAAACCAACTTTTGAAGTGTGTTTAGTGTATGGAATAAAGCATATAATGTGTCAAGGTGATTATAAGAAACGACTAATTGAATTGTTTCAATAATATAATTTATATTTTAGAAAGAAGATAGTGGTTGTATGAATTAGTACACTCCGGATCAACTTTCAACATGTTTCTTTCTTACATTTTTTTTCTTTTTTATGTGTTAAAGATGAAACATAACCCATATTGATATAAACGATACGAAAAACAAGTACCAAAACGATGTTGTTGAGTTTTTTTCTCTCGTCGGCTTGGATAAGTGTGGTCTTTAAATCCTCCATATGATCTTTCAAACCTACAATCATCTTGTTCCCTTCCTCAATTCTCTCTTCCTAACTCCAGTAGTGATAATTAATCACCCATCTAATTGAAAAAATCAGGAAATTGACAAACCTTGATAATATAGTTAAATGAATAATAAAGTTCGTCAAAATATTTATCTCAAGCTTTTGGGTCTCTGTAGCAACCTGCTATTCTAGCATGGAGCTCTCAGAGGAACAAGTATCCTACAATAAAAGTGAATGAAATTTTAACAGTTTAAGCAAGCAGTTCTATGATATGTGATCAAATTATCGACCTCTCCAACAGTGTCCCGTATCGTACTTGTGATTTCAACTCCTCTATGAGGAGTAAGAGCCTATCGATATCCTGTGTTAACCCCTTCATTCGAGAAGTTAGGATTTCATGTTCTCCCTTGGCAAATTCTGCTTGCCTAATGGCTTCATCTCTAGACTTCTGTTACAACACCATAAGATTGCAACACGATCGACTATTATGTTTAAGGATATTTAAACAGGGCAACTGTATGATAACGGGAGTATCGATAATACTAATCATAAGTTATCTACTCTTTAGACGGAGGAAGAGTAGATCACTTATGATTAGTATTATCGTTACTCCCGTTATCATACAATTTTCCCGTTTAAATATCCTTAAACATAATAGTCGTTCTTTATCACAATCTTATGGTGTTGTAACAGGAGTCTAGAGATGAAGCCATTAGGCAAGCAGAATTTGCCAAGGGAGAACTTGAAATCCTAACTTCTCGAAAGAAGGGGTTAACAGAGGATATTGATAGGCTCTTACTCCTCATAGAGGAGTTGAAGTGTGATATAATCACAAGCATGATAAGAGACTCTATTGCAGAGGTCGATAATTTGATCATATATCATAAAACTTTCTTGCTTAAACTGTCAAACGGCAACTTAAAATTTCATTTTCACTTTTATCGTAGGATACTTGTTCCTATGAGAGCTCCGTGCTACGACAACAGGTTGCTCCAGTTACCCAAAAGATTGAGGTAGATGTTTTGATGAGCTTCATTAAACTATATTATCAATGTTTGAAAGCGGTTGCTAATTTCTGATTTTTACAATTAGATAGGTGATTTATTTTCACTACTAGAGTTAGGAAGGGAACAAGATGATTGTAGGTTTAAAAGATCATCTGGAGGATTTAAAGACCACACTTCTCCAAGCCGACGAGATAAGAAAAGTGCTCAACACATCGTTTTGGTTCCTTGGTTTTCGTATTGATTATATCAATATGGGTTTTGTTTCATCTTTAACACGTAAACAAAAAAATGTTAGAAAGAAATATGTTGAAAGTTGATCCTGAGTGTAATTTTATATCATACAACCACTTCTTTCGAAGATATAAATTATATTATTGAAACAATTCAGTTAGTCCGTTTTCATAATAACTAACACATTATATGCTTTCTTCCATAAACTAAACACACTTCAAAAGTTGTTTTGTGTTGAGCTCATCAGGCATGTCTATAAAATAGTTTGTTCTTTAAATAAAAACTTTTGGATGTCTTTACTTGCTAGAGTTGAAAGGCAACATTCGAGTATTTTGTAGAGTTTGGCCTTTTCTTCCTCACGATGGTACTACAGCATAAACCACCATCTCCTATCCACTAAATTGGCTGGTCGGGGGATTGAGTTAATGCAAGGTGCTATTAGTGTATATGATTGATTCAAATTTCAAATGTGCATATTGACACATTATTAGTTTAAGGTTTTTATTAATTTGAAATCCGAGAATTTTTCTTATTGGGGGGGCGTTCATGGTTGCATGAGATTATTTTCCAACTAATTGAACTTTGCGACCATGAACACCCACCCAATAAGAAAAATTCTCGGACTTCAAATTAATAAAAACCTTAAACTAATAATGTGCTAATATGCACTTCTCAAATTTAAAATCAATTATATAAACTAATACCACTTTGTATTTACTCAATCCCCCGGCCGGCCAATTCAGTGGGATAGGAGATGGTGGCTTCTGTTGTAGTACATCGTGAAGAAGAAAAAGCCGAACTCTACAAAATATTCGAATGTTGCCTTTCATCTCCTGCAATTAAAGACCTCAAAAGTTTTTTTTATTTAAAAAACAAACTATTTTTTTGACATACATGATGAGCTCAACACAAACCAACTTTTGAAGTGTGTTTAGTGTATGGAATAAAGCATATAATGTGTCAAGGTGATTATAAGAAACGACTAATTGAATTGTTTCAATAATATAATTTATATTTTAGAAAGAAGATAGTGGTTGTATGAATTAGTACACTCCGGATCAACTTTCAACATGTTTCTTTCTTACATTTTTTTTCTTTTTTATGTGTTAAAGATGAAACATAACCCATATTGATATAAACGATACGAAAAACAAGTACCAAAACGATGTTGTTGAGTTTTTTTCTCTCGTCGGCTTGGATAAGTGTGGTCTTTAAATCCTCCATATGATCTTTCAAACCTACAATCATCTTGTTCCCTTCCTCAATTCTCTCTTCCTAACTCCAGTAGTGATAATTAATCACCCATCTAATTGAAAAAATCAGGAAATTGACAAACCTTGATAATATAGTTAAATGAATAATAAAGTTCGTCAAAATATTTATCTCAAGCTTTTGGGTCTCTGTAGCAACCTGCTATTCTAGCATGGAGCTCTCAGAGGAACAAGTATCCTACAATAAAAGTGAATGAAATTTTAACAGTTTAAGCAAGCAGTTCTATGATATGTGATCAAATTATCGACCTCTCCAACAGTGTCCCGTATCGTACTTGTGATTTCAACTCCTCTATGAGGAGTAAGAGCCTATCGATATCCTGTGTTAACCCCTTCATTCGAGAAGTTAGGATTTCATGTTCTCCCTTGGCAAATTCTGCTTGCCTAATGGCTTCATCTCTAGACTTCTGTTACAACACCATAAGATTGCAACACGATCGACTATTATGTTTAAGGATATTTAAACAGGGCAACTGTATGATAACGGGAGTATCGATAATACTAATCATAAGTTATCTACTCTTTAGACGGAGGAAGAGTAGATCACTTATGATTAGTATTATCGTTACTCCCGTTATCATACAATTTTCCTGTTTAAATATCCTTAAACATAATAGTCGTTCTTTATCACAATCTTATGGTGTTGTAACAGGAGTCTAGAGATGAAGCCATTAGGCAAGCAGAATTTGCCAAGGGAGAACTTGAAATCCTAACTTCTCGAAAGAAGGGGTTAACAGAGGATATTGATAGGCTCTTACTCCTCATAGAGGAGTTGAAGTGTGATATAATCACAAGCATGATAAGAGACTCTATTGCAGAGGTCGATAATTTGATCATATATCATAAAACTTTCTTGCTTAAACTGTCAAACGGCAACTTAAAATTTCATTTTCACTTTTATCGTAGGATACTTGTTCCTATGAGAGCTCCGTGCTACGACAACAGGTTGCTCCAGTTACCCAAAAGATTGAGGTAGATGTTTTGATGAGCTTCATTAAACTATATTATCAATGTTTGAAAGCGGTTGCTAATTTCTGATTTTTACAATTAGATAGGTGATTTATTTTCACTACTAGAGTTAGGAAGGGAACAAGATGATTGTAGGTTTAAAAGATCATCTGGAGGATTTAAAGACCACACTTCTCCAAGCCGACGAGATAAGAAAAGTGCTCAACACATCGTTTTGGTTCCTTGGTTTTCGTATTGATTATATCAATATGGGTTTTGTTTCATCTTTTAACACGTAAACAAAAAAATGTTAGAAAGAAATATGTTGAAAGTTGATCCTGAGTGTAATTTTATATCATACAACCACTTCTTTCGAAGATATAAATTATATTATTGAAACAATTCAGTTAGTCCGTTTTCATAATAACTAACACATTATATGCTTTCTTCCATAAACTAAACACACTTCAAAAGTTGTTTTGTGTTGAGCTCATCAGGCATGTCTATAAAATAGTTTGTTCTTTAAATAAAAACTTTTGGATGTCTTTACTTGCTAGAGTTGAAAGGCAACATTCGAGTATTTTGTAGAGTTTGGCCTTTTCTTCCTCACGATGGTACTACAGCATAAACCACCATCTCCTATCCACTAAATTGGCTGGTCGGGGGATTGAGTTAATGCAAGGTGCTATTAGTGTATATGATTGATTCAAATTTCAAATGTGCATATTGACACATTATTAGTTTAAGGTTTTTATTAATTTGAAATCCGAGAATTTTTCTTATTGGGGGGGCGTTCATGGTTGCATGAGATTATTTTCCAACTAATTGAACTTTGCGACCATGAACACCCACCCAATAAGAAAAATTCTCGGACTTCAAATTAATAAAAACCTTAAACTAATAATGTGCTAATATGCACTTCTCAAATTTAAAATCAATTATATAAACTAATACCACTTTGTATTTACTCAATCCCCCGGCCGGCCAATTCAGTGGGATAGGAGATGGTGGCTTCTGTTGTAGTACATCGTGAAGAAGAAAAAGCCGAACTCTACAAAATATTCGAATGTTGCCTTTCATCTCCTGCAATTAAAGACCTCAAAAGTTTTTTTTATTTAAAAAACAAACTATTTTTTTGACATACATGATGAGCTCAACACAAACCAACTTTTGAAGTGTGTTTAGTGTATGGAATAAAGCATATAATGTGTCAAGGTGATTATAAGAAACGACTAATTGAATTGTTTCAATAATATAATTTATATTTTAGAAAGAAGATAGTGGTTGTATGAATTAGTACACTCCGGATCAACTTTCAACATGTTTCTTTCTTACATTTTTTTTCTTTTTTATGTGTTAAAGATGAAACATAACCCATATTGATATAAACGATACGAAAAACAAGTACCAAAACGATGTTGTTGAGTTTTTTTCTCTCGTCGGCTTGGATAAGTGTGGTCTTTAAATCCTCCATATGATCTTTCAAACCTACAATCATCTTGTTCCCTTCCTCAATTCTCTCTTCCTAACTCCAGTAGTGATAATTAATCACCCATCTAATTGAAAAAATCAGGAAATTGACAAACCTTGATAATATAGTTAAATGAATAATAAAGTTCGTCAAAATATTTATCTCAAGCTTTTGGGTCTCTGTAGCAACCTGCTATTCTAGCATGGAGCTCTCAGAGGAACAAGTATCCTACAATAAAAGTGAATGAAATTTTAACAGTTTAAGCAAGCAGTTCTATGATATGTGATCAAATTATCGACCTCTCCAACAGTGTCCCGTATCGTACTTGTGATTTCAACTCCTCTATGAGGAGTAAGAGCCTATCGATATCCTGTGTTAACCCCTTCATTCGAGAAGTTAGGATTTCATGTTCTCCCTTGGCAAATTCTGCTTGCCTAATGGCTTCATCTCTAGACTTCTGTTACAACACCATAAGATTGCAACACGATCGACTATTATGTTTAAGGATATTTAAACAGGGCAACTGTATGATAACGGGAGTATCGATAATACTAATCATAAGTTATCTACTCTTTAGACGGAGGAAGAGTAGATCACTTATGATTAGTATTATCGTTACTCCCGTTATCATACAATTTTCCTGTTTAAATATCCTTAAACATAATAGTCGTTCTTTATCACAATCTTATGGTGTTGTAACAGGAGTCTAGAGATGAAGCCATTAGGCAAGCAGAATTTGCCAAGGGAGAACTTGAAATCCTAACTTCTCGAAAGAAGGGGTTAACAGAGGATATTGATAGGCTCTTACTCCTCATAGAGGAGTTGAAGTGTGATATAATCACAAGCATGATAAGAGACTCTATTGCAGAGGTCGATAATTTGATCATATATCATAAAACTTTCTTGCTTAAACTGTCAAACGGCAACTTAAAATTTCATTTTCACTTTTATCGTAGGATACTTGTTCCTATGAGAGCTCCGTGCTACGACAACAGGTTGCTCCAGTTACCCAAAAGATTGAGGTAGATGTTTTGATGAGCTTCATTAAACTATATTATCAATGTTTGAAAGCGGTTGCTAATTTCTGATTTTTACAATTAGATAGGTGATTTATTTTCACTACTAGAGTTAGGAAGGGAACAAGATGATTGTAGGTTTAAAAGATCATCTGGAGGATTTAAAGACCACACTTCTCCAAGCCGACGAGATAAGAAAAGTGCTCAACACATCGTTTTGGTTCCTTGGTTTTCGTATTGATTATATCAATATGGGTTTTGTTTCATCTTTTAACACGTAAACAAAAAAATGTTAGAAAGAAATATGTTGAAAGTTGATCCTGAGTGTAATTTTATATCATACAACCACTTCTTTCGAAGATATAAATTATATTATTGAAACAATTCAGTTAGTCCGTTTTCATAATAACTAACACATTATATGCTTTCTTCCATAAACTAAACACACTTCAAAAGTTGTTTTGTGTTGAGCTCATCAGGCATGTCTATAAAATAGTTTGTTCTTTAAATAAAAACTTTTGGATGTCTTTACTTGCTAGAGTTGAAAGGCAACATTCGAGTATTTTGTAGAGTTTGGCCTTTTCTTCCTCACGATGGTACTACAGCATAAACCACCATCTCCTATCCACTAAATTGGCTGGTCGGGGGATTGAGTTAATGCAAGGTGCTATTAGTGTATATGATTGATTCAAATTTCAAATGTGCATATTGACACATTATTAGTTTAAGGTTTTTATTAATTTGAAATCCGAGAATTTTTCTTATTGGGGGGGCGTTCATGGTTGCATGAGATTATTTTCCAACTAATTGAACTTTGCGACCATGAACACCCACCCAATAAGAAAAATTCTCGGACTTCAAATTAATAAAAACCTTAAACTAATAATGTGCTAATATGCACTTCTCAAATTTAAAATCAATTATATAAACTAATACCACTTTGTATTTACTCAATCCCCCGGCCGGCCAATTCAGTGGGATAGGAGATGGTGGCTTCTGTTGTAGTACATCGTGAAGAAGAAAAAGCCGAACTCTACAAAATATTCGAATGTTGCCTTTCATCTCCTGCAATTAAAGACCTCAAAAGTTTTTTTTATTTAAAAAACAAACTATTTTTTTGACATACATGATGAGCTCAACACAAACCAACTTTTGAAGTGTGTTTAGTGTATGGAATAAAGCATATAATGTGTCAAGGTGATTATAAGAAACGACTAATTGAATTGTTTCAATAATATAATTTATATTTTAGAAAGAAGATAGTGGTTGTATGAATTAGTACACTCCGGATCAACTTTCAACATGTTTCTTTCTTACATTTTTTTTCTTTTTTATGTGTTAAAGATGAAACATAACCCATATTGATATAAACGATACGAAAAACAAGTACCAAAACGATGTTGTTGAGTTTTTTTCTCTCGTCGGCTTGGATAAGTGTGGTCTTTAAATCCTCCATATGATCTTTCAAACCTACAATCATCTTGTTCCCTTCCTCAATTCTCTCTTCCTAACTCCAGTAGTGATAATTAATCACCCATCTAATTGAAAAAATCAGGAAATTGACAAACCTTGATAATATAGTTAAATGAATAATAAAGTTCGTCAAAATATTTATCTCAAGCTTTTGGGTCTCTGTAGCAACCTGCTATTCTAGCATGGAGCTCTCAGAGGAACAAGTATCCTACAATAAAAGTGAATGAAATTTTAACAGTTTAAGCAAGCAGTTCTATGATATGTGATCAAATTATCGACCTCTCCAACAGTGTCCCGTATCGTACTTGTGATTTCAACTCCTCTATGAGGAGTAAGAGCCTATCGATATCCTGTGTTAACCCCTTCATTCGAGAAGTTAGGATTTCATGTTCTCCCTTGGCAAATTCTGCTTGCCTAATGGCTTCATCTCTAGACTTCTGTTACAACACCATAAGATTGCAACACGATCGACTATTATGTTTAAGGATATTTAAACAGGGCAACTGTATGATAACGGGAGTATCGATAATACTAATCATAAGTTATCTACTCTTTAGACGGAGGAAGAGTAGATCACTTATGATTAGTATTATCGTTACTCCCGTTATCATACAATTTTCCTGTTTAAATATCCTTAAACATAATAGTCGTTCTTTATCACAATCTTATGGTGTTGTAACAGGAGTCTAGAGATGAAGCCATTAGGCAAGCAGAATTTGCCAAGGGAGAACTTGAAATCCTAACTTCTCGAAAGAAGGGGTTAACAGAGGATATTGATAGGCTCTTACTCCTCATAGAGGAGTTGAAGTGTGATATAATCACAAGCATGATAAGAGACTCTATTGCAGAGGTCGATAATTTGATCATATATCATAAAACTTTCTTGCTTAAACTGTCAAACGGCAACTTAAAATTTCATTTTCACTTTTATCGTAGGATACTTGTTCCTATGAGAGCTCCGTGCTACGACAACAGGTTGCTCCAGTTACCCAAAAGATTGAGGTAGATGTTTTGATGAGCTTCATTAAACTATATTATCAATGTTTGAAAGCGGTTGCTAATTTCTGATTTTTACAATTAGATAGGTGATTTATTTTCACTACTAGAGTTAGGAAGGGAACAAGATGATTGTAGGTTTAAAAGATCATCTGGAGGATTTAAAGACCACACTTCTCCAAGCCGACGAGATAAGAAAAGTGCTCAACACATCGTTTTGGTTCCTTGGTTTTCGTATTGATTATATCAATATGGGTTTTGTTTCATCTTTTAACACGTAAACAAAAAAATGTTAGAAAGAAATATGTTGAAAGTTGATCCTGAGTGTAATTTTATATCATACAACCACTTCTTTCGAAGATATAAATTATATTATTGAAACAATTCAGTTAGTCCGTTTTCATAATAACTAACACATTATATGCTTTCTTCCATAAACTAAACACACTTCAAAAGTTGTTTTGTGTTGAGCTCATCAGGCATGTCTATAAAATAGTTTGTTCTTTAAATAAAAACTTTTGGATGTCTTTACTTGCTAGAGTTGAAAGGCAACATTCGAGTATTTTGTAGAGTTTGGCCTTTTCTTCCTCACGATGGTACTACAGCATAAACCACCATCTCCTATCCACTAAATTGGCTGGTCGGGGGATTGAGTTAATGCAAGGTGCTATTAGTGTATATGATTGATTCAAATTTCAAATGTGCATATTGACACATTATTAGTTTAAGGTTTTTATTAATTTGAAATCCGAGAATTTTTCTTATTGGGGGGGCGTTCATGGTTGCATGAGATTATTTTCCAACTAATTGAACTTTGCGACCATGAACACCCACCCAATAAGAAAAATTCTCGGACTTCAAATTAATAAAAACCTTAAACTAATAATGTGCTAATATGCACTTCTCAAATTTAAAATCAATTATATAAACTAATACCACTTTGTATTTACTCAATCCCCCGGCCGGCCAATTCAGTGGGATAGGAGATGGTGGCTTCTGTTGTAGTACATCGTGAAGAAGAAAAAGCCGAACTCTACAAAATATTCGAATGTTGCCTTTCATCTCCTGCAATTAAAGACCTCAAAAGTTTTTTTTATTTAAAAAACAAACTATTTTTTTGACATACATGATGAGCTCAACACAAACCAACTTTTGAAGTGTGTTTAGTGTATGGAATAAAGCATATAATGTGTCAAGGTGATTATAAGAAACGACTAATTGAATTGTTTCAATAATATAATTTATATTTTAGAAAGAAGATAGTGGTTGTATGAATTAGTACACTCCGGATCAACTTTCAACATGTTTCTTTCTTACATTTTTTTTCTTTTTTATGTGTTAAAGATGAAACATAACCCATATTGATATAAACGATACGAAAAACAAGTACCAAAACGATGTTGTTGAGTTTTTTTCTCTCGTCGGCTTGGATAAGTGTGGTCTTTAAATCCTCCATATGATCTTTCAAACCTACAATCATCTTGTTCCCTTCCTCAATTCTCTCTTCCTAACTCCAGTAGTGATAATTAATCACCCATCTAATTGAAAAAATCAGGAAATTGACAAACCTTGATAATATAGTTAAATGAATAATAAAGTTCGTCAAAATATTTATCTCAAGCTTTTGGGTCTCTGTAGCAACCTGCTATTCTAGCATGGAGCTCTCAGAGGAACAAGTATCCTACAATAAAAGTGAATGAAATTTTAACAGTTTAAGCAAGCAGTTCTATGATATGTGATCAAATTATCGACCTCTCCAACAGTGTCCCGTATCGTACTTGTGATTTCAACTCCTCTATGAGGAGTAAGAGCCTATCGATATCCTGTGTTAACCCCTTCATTCGAGAAGTTAGGATTTCATGTTCTCCCTTGGCAAATTCTGCTTGCCTAATGGCTTCATCTCTAGACTTCTGTTACAACACCATAAGATTGCAACACGATCGACTATTATGTTTAAGGATATTTAAACAGGGCAACTGTATGATAACGGGAGTATCGATAATACTAATCATAAGTTATCTACTCTTTAGACGGAGGAAGAGTAGATCACTTATGATTAGTATTATCGTTACTCCCGTTATCATACAATTTTCCTGTTTAAATATCCTTAAACATAATAGTCGTTCTTTATCACAATCTTATGGTGTTGTAACAGGAGTCTAGAGATGAAGCCATTAGGCAAGCAGAATTTGCCAAGGGAGAACTTGAAATCCTAACTTCTCGAAAGAAGGGGTTAACAGAGGATATTGATAGGCTCTTACTCCTCATAGAGGAGTTGAAGTGTGATATAATCACAAGCATGATAAGAGACTCTATTGCAGAGGTCGATAATTTGATCATATATCATAAAACTTTCTTGCTTAAACTGTCAAACGGCAACTTAAAATTTCATTTTCACTTTTATCGTAGGATACTTGTTCCTATGAGAGCTCCGTGCTACGACAACAGGTTGCTCCAGTTACCCAAAAGATTGAGGTAGATGTTTTGATGAGCTTCATTAAACTATATTATCAATGTTTGAAAGCGGTTGCTAATTTCTGATTTTTACAATTAGATAGGTGATTTATTTTCACTACTAGAGTTAGGAAGGGAACAAGATGATTGTAGGTTTAAAAGATCATCTGGAGGATTTAAAGACCACACTTCTCCAAGCCGACGAGATAAGAAAAGTGCTCAACACATCGTTTTGGTTCCTTGGTTTTTCGTATTGATTATATCAATATGGGTTTTGTTTCATCTTTTAACACGTAAACAAAAAAATGTTAGAAAGAAATATGTTGAAAGTTGATCCTGAGTGTAATTTTATATCATACAACCACTTCTTTCGAAGATATAAATTATATTATTGAAACAATTCAGTTAGTCCGTTTTCATAATAACTAACACATTATATGCTTTCTTCCATAAACTAAACACACTTCAAAAGTTGTTTTGTGTTGAGCTCATCAGGCATGTCTATAAAATAGTTTGTTCTTTAAATAAAAACTTTTGGATGTCTTTACTTGCTAGAGTTGAAAGGCAACATTCGAGTATTTTGTAGAGTTTGGCCTTTTCTTCCTCACGATGGTACTACAGCATAAACCACCATCTCCTATCCACTAAATTGGCTGGTCGGGGGATTGAGTTAATGCAAGGTGCTATTAGTGTATATGATTGATTCAAATTTCAAATGTGCATATTGACACATTATTAGTTTAAGGTTTTTATTAATTTGAAATCCGAGAATTTTTCTTATTGGGGGGGGCGTTCATGGTTGCATGAGATTATTTTCCAACTAATTGAACTTTGCGACCATGAACACCCACCCAATAAGAAAAATTCTCGGACTTCAAATTAATAAAAACCTTAAACTAATAATGTGCCTAATATGCACTTCTCAAATTTAAAATCAATTATATAAACTAATACCACTTTGTATTTACTCAATCCCCCGGCCGGCCAATTCAGTGGGATAGGAGATGGTGGCTTCTGTTGTAGTACATCGTGAAGAAGAAAAAGCCGAACTCTACAAAATATTCGAATGTTGCCTTTCATCTCCTGCAATTAAAGACCTCAAAAGTTTTTTTTATTTAAAAAACAAACTATTTTTTTGACATACATGATGAGCTCAACACAAACCAACTTTTGAAGTGTGTTTAGTGTATGGAATAAAGCATATAATGTGTCAAGGTGATTATAAGAAACGACTAATTGAATTGTTTCAATAATATAATTTATATTTTAGAAAGAAGATAGTGGTTGTATGAATTAGTACACTCCGGATCAACTTTCAACATGTTTCTTTCTTACATTTTTTTTCTTTTTTATGTGTTAAAGATGAAACATAACCCATATTGATATAAACGATACGAAAAACAAGTACCAAAACGATGTTGTTGAGTTTTTTTCTCTCGTCGGCTTGGATAAGTGTGGTCTTTAAATCCTCCATATGATCTTTCAAACCTACAATCATCTTGTTCCCTTCCTCAATTCTCTCTTCCTAACTCCAGTAGTGATAATTAATCACCCATCTAATTGAAAAAATCAGGAAATTGACAAACCTTGATAATATAGTTAAATGAATAATAAAGTTCGTCAAAATATTTATCTCAAGCTTTTGGGTCTCTGTAGCAACCTGCTATTCTAGCATGGAGCTCTCAGAGGAACAAGTATCCTACAATAAAAGTGAATGAAATTTTAACAGTTTAAGCAAGCAGTTCTATGATATGTGATCAAATTATCGACCTCTTCCAACAGTGTCCCGTATCGTACTTGTGATTTCAAACTCCTCTATGAGGAGTAAGAGCCTATCGATATCCTGTGTTAACCCCTTCATTCGAGAAGTTAGGATTTCATGTTCTCCCTTGGCAAATTCTGCTTGCCTAATGGCTTCATCTCTAGACTTCTGTTACAACACCATAAGATTGCAACACGATCGACTATTATGTTTAAGGATATTTAAACAGGGCAACTGTATGATAACGGGAGTATCGATAATACTAATCATAAGTTATCTACTCTTTAGACGGAGGAAGAGTAGATCACTTATGATTAGTATTATCGTTACTCCCGTTATCATACAATTTTCCTGTTTAAATATCCTTAAACATAATAGTCGTTCTTTATCACAATCTTATGGTGTTGTAACAGGAGTCTAGAGATGAAGCCATTAGGCAAGCAGAATTTGCCAAGGGAGAACTTGAAATCCTAACTTCTCGAAAGAAGGGGTTAACAGAGGATATTGATAGGCTCTTACTCCTCATAGAGGAGTTGAAGTGTGATATAATCACAAGCATGATAAGAGACTCTATTGCAGAGGTCGATAATTTGATCATATATCATAAAACTTTCTTGCTTAAACTGTCAAACGGCAACTTAAAATTTCATTTTCACTTTTATCGTAGGATACTTGTTCCTATGAGAGCTCCGTGCTACGACAACAGGTTGCTCCAGTTACCCAAAAGATTGAGGTAGATGTTTTGATGAGCTTCATTAAACTATATTATCAATGTTTGAAAGCGGTTGCTAATTTCTGATTTTTACAATTAGATAGGTGATTTATTTTCACTACTAGAGTTAGGAAGGGAACAAGATGATTGTAGGTTTAAAAGATCATCTGGAGGATTTAAAGACCACACTTCTCCAAGCCGACGAGATAAGAAAAGTGCTCAACACATCGTTTTGGTTCCTTGGTTTTCGTATTGATTATATCAATATGGGTTTTGTTTCATCTTTTAACACGTAAACAAAAAAATGTTAGAAAGAAATATGTTGAAAGTTGATCCTGAGTGTAATTTTATATCATACAACCACTTCTTTCGAAGATATAAATTATATTATTGAAACAATTCAGTTAGTCCGTTTTCATAATAACTAACACATTATATGCTTTCTTCCATAAACTAAACACACTTCAAAAGTTGTTTTGTGTTGAGCTCATCAGGCATGTCTATAAAATAGTTTGTTCTTTAAATAAAAACTTTTGGATGTCTTTACTTGCTAGAGTTGAAAGGCAACATTCGAGTATTTTGTAGAGTTTGGCCTTTTCTTCCTCACGATGGTACTACAGCATAAACCACCATCTCCTATCCACTAAATTGGCTGGTCGGGGGGATTGAGTTTAATGCAAGGTGCTATTAGTGTATATGATTGATTCAAATTTCAAATGTGCATATTGACACATTATTAGTTTAAGGTTTTTATTAATTTGAAATCCGAGAATTTTTCTTATTGGGGGGGGCGTTCATGGTTGCATGAGATTATTTTCCAACTAATTGAACTTTGCGACCATGAACACCCACCCAATAAGAAAAATTCTCGGACTTCAAATTAATAAAAACCTTAAACTAATAATGTGCTAATATGCACTTCTCAAATTTAAAATCAATTATATAAACTAATACCACTTTGTATTTACTCAATCCCCCCGGCCGGCCAATTCAGTGGGATAGGAGATGGTGGCTTCTGTTGTAGTACATCGTGAAGAAGAAAAAGCCGAACTCTACAAAATATTCGAATGTTGCCTTTCATCTCCTGCAATTAAAGACCTCAAAAGTTTTTTTTATTTAAAAAACAAACTATTTTTTTGACATACATGATGAGCTCAACACAAACCAACTTTTGAAGTGTGTTTAGTGTATGGAATAAAGCATATAATGTGTCAAGGTGATTATAAGAAACGACTAATTGAATTGTTTCAATAATATAATTTATATTTTAGAAAGAAGATAGTGGTTGTATGAATTAGTACACTCCGGATCAACTTTCAACATGTTTCTTTCTTACATTTTTTTTTCTTTTTTATGTGTTAAAGATGAAACATAACCCATATTGATATAAACGATACGAAAAACAAGTACCAAAACGATGTTGTTGAGTTTTTTTCTCTCGTCGGCTTGGATAAGTGTGGTCTTTAAATCCTCCATATGATCTTTCAAACCTACAATCATCTTGTTCCCCTTCCTCAATTCTCTCTTCCTAACTCCAGTAGTGATAATTAATCACCCATCTAATTGAAAAAATCAGGAAATTGACAAACCTTGATAATATAGTTAAATGAATAATAAAGTTCGTCAAAATATTTATCTCAAGCTTTTGGGTCTCTGTAGCAACCTGCTATTCTAGGGGCATGGGAGCTCTCAGAGGAACAAGTATCCTACAATAAAAGTGAATGAAATTTTAACAGTTTAAGCAAGCAGTTCTATGATATGTGATCAAATTATCGACCTCTTCCAACAGTGTCCCGTATCGTACTTGTGATTTCAACTCCTCTATGAGGAGTAAGAGCCTATCGATATCCTGTGTTAACCCCCTTCATTCGAGAAGTTAGGATTTCATGTTCTCCCTTGGCAAATTCTGCTTGCCTAATGGCTTCATCTCTAGACTTCTGTTACAACACCATAAGATTGCAACACGATCGACTATTATGTTTAAGGATATTTAAACAGGGCAA